>VXAD01007708.1:99999-392654 GCA_013399195.1 Dicrurus megarhynchus | reverse complement strand
GAACGAAGCGCCTCTGGACCAATGAGAGGCAGGAAAAGGCGGGGAAGGCGGAGCTGGTGTTGGCGGCAGGAGGGGCTGGAGCAAGAGGCGGGGTTTAGGTGCCCTAATCCGCGCGGCCCGAATTGCGATAGGGCAACGGCCGGAGCGGCAACAGCCAACCAGGCGGCGCGGTGCAGATAGCGGTCCGTGAGCAGCCAATGGGCGGGCGCGGCACGGAGCCGGGGAAATGACATCAGTCAATCAGGCGGCCGGAGACTGAGGCTCCTCCCCCGGCCCCGCCAGCCCCCAGCCGGGGGGTAAGGGAGGGGCGGCCGGGCCGTGCATGCGCCGCGCAGTGTTTGCTTCCAGCACGTGCGTGCCCGGGGGGCGGGGAGGGAGGGGAGCGGAGGCTGAGGGGACGCGGGCTGAGGGGACGCGAGCGGGGCGGGGGTGCTGCCTGACGGGGGATCGAGCTTGTGAGGCGATTGTCCGTGTGAGGGAATTGTCCGTGTGAGAGGATTGTCCCTGTGAGGGGATGGACCCTGTGAGGGAACCACGCCTGTGAGGGGATTATCCCTCTGAGGGGACTGAGTCTGTGAAGGGGTTGTCCGTGTGAGGGGACCGACCCTGTGAGGGGATTGTCCCTGCGAGGGGAAGTTTTTCCGCTAAAGTCACCTTGATTGCGAGCTGCAATTAGATTGGCAGGAGCAGCTGCCGACATAGACTTAGCGGTGTTGTGTTTCACTAATGCCTGGTTTTATCATTCATGTGTATCTACAGAAGCTTTGTGTGCTGAAATAGTTCAGTTTGGGGGTTTGGTTGGTTGGCTGGTTTTGGTTTTGTTGTAGATTGGTTTGGTGTTAAAATTCTAATGGAGGTGGGCTGAAAACATATAGCGAGGTGTTAGTTGAAAGAAACAGAGCGGTGTCACTGCAAGCCGAAGTCGGAGCACTTTATTATAAAAAAAAAAAATGTTTCAAACACCTAAAGCTCTCGGCATCGTCACTGCTCACCACCACCCCTCAGCACTAAATGAACAGCAAAGCTGACCTGACCGGGCTGATCCGATAGTGGTGTGACAGTGACCGACAGAACCCGGGAAAGGGTCGTGCTCCCACCGCAGCTTTCCGTCAGGAGCAGCTCACAGCGCCTCAGGATGTGTCACGCTTTTATTACTTTCTATTATTGACACTTTGAATAAGCGCCCATTCTTCTGGCTACGAAACGGCTATGGCAGCAGAAACCGGCACTGGAAATGCTTTTGTGTAAAAATGTGCATGGTCTGAAAGGGTCTGAAAGGAAAGCCAATTTTGTGGCATTTCAAGGAATGCTGTAGTCAATTGTACTTGAGGAAAAGTGCAGATATATTCCTGATTTTATAGAAGAGGTTATAATTGTAAGAGTAAAGTGGCATGAGGACAAGGAGGCATATGTGAAACCAAGCTGAATGGATAAGGCAATTGCAGTATTAGAGGTCACGTAGAAAATGAGAACTGCTGTTGTAGGGTCTTGTTCCTGTCACATTTAATGTTCGTTGAGCAGCTGTCCCGTTCTCATGTTAACCTGCCTTTCATCAAGCGCAGGAACAGTTGTGCATGGATTTGTTACCTCAGAGAGTATGCCCTTACACCAGGATGTTACTTTGTCCTCAGTAGTTGCCACACTTTGCAGTTCTGCTTGTTTCCTGTGAGGTTATTCCATGGCCTAAAATACCCTGTTTTTCAGAAAACTTCCATAAACAATCTCTTTCCTAATCTGCACTTCGCTCATCTTTGAATTCAGCATCATATATTCTGTGATTCTCTGAGTGCATGCACACTTCAGGGGCTTTGAGGCCTTCCAAATCATAATTTAAGCCAGCGACCAACTATTATTTCTCTTCATCTGTGCAACTTCCAGTTTATTAGCATCGTTATGGTAATGGGAGCTCCAAAATGAATTTCTGAAGGAGTCACACCAGACCTGTGTTACGATTTGTCACTTCCAAACTCAGTGAAATATTTCTGCATATGGATCAAACCACACATTTTGCGAACACATAGTTGATGGAAATCAGACGAAGTACCCAGATGGTTCAAGAAATATCTGTGTTTTGGTGGCATAAAGTCTCGAAGCTTTGGTGATTCTTTTTTTCCTTTTTTCAATCCTGTATATTTTTTCTTTTTTATTTGCCAGATTTTACTGCTCATTTACAGTGTATGATCTCGAACAGTTATACAAGGGCAATTGTTCCACTACTTTTCTCCTTTCTCTCTTTTACTTGGATGGATTTCTTCAGACAGTAACCTGGAGTTTCTTCATTAAATTTCCTGAGCAGAATAACTCTGCTATATGCAGTTTCAGGTGGTGTGATAAGGCATGTGGGACCAGTGCTACATCAGGCGCGCTGGAAACTCTTGCCAGGTCCAACTTGGAAGAAGCTTTCTGTCTTCCACAGCCTGTCCTGCCTCCTCATTCCTGTTTCAGACAGAGGATGCAATGTTCTCAAGCCTGCTGGGATTGCCACTCATGTGATTGTTCCTTAACTCATTTCTCTCAAAATGACCCTGCTTGTTTTAATAAGTTTAAGGTATGATTCCTTGTCAGTTTTGGATGATCTAATTACCAACTTCTCCCACACTCTCCTTCCATTCCCACCTCCATGTTCCCATCTCTTTTCCTATGCTGGCACTTTGCTGTGTCTTGTATTGCTGAGAAGGCTGTCTTGGCTGTACAGGTGACTGAGGGAGTTGGCTTCAGGACTGAGCACCTGTGTCAGGAGGCAGTGACAGAGGTAATGCTGTCCCTTCTGTTAGTGCTGTTTCTTTCAGGAACTTCAGAAGACTTGCTGTTCACGGTTTTTTCAGTGTTGCAATTTGCACTAATTGTCCCTCTTAATACCAACTCCATCATTTGTTCCTGTATGAAATTGTCCTGTCGCTTACCCATTGAACTAGCAATATACTGAAATAGATGTAATTATTAAATTGATAGAGATATATATGGTGCTTACAACAATAATATGTCTTTGAATATTCCACAAACCAGTGACAGTGCAAATGTCAATGCAGTCTAATTTTAGACATGACACAGTGAGTCTTCTGTTCATTAGCTTTTGTTCATTGTCTTATATCCAGCTTGATGATAATCCCCTGATTTATTTTGGATGGATTTTTTTTTTTAGCTGCTATAGTTGCAGAATCCTTTGTATTCCATTTTAGATGTAAGGCAAGTCTTCGGAGGATGTGTTCATTGACCATAAGACATTTGGGGTTCTCAGCCAAGAGTTTGCTTTGTAAGTTATTTCCAGCATGACTTGAGATGCAGAAGAGAACTGCCTGGAGCTGGGGGGAGGGGCAGGAAGGAAGCTTACATCAAACAAGATTAAATTTGCTTCGGTTTGACTGGTATGGTTTATGTCAATTTTCCTGATTTTGTTTGTTTGTTTGTTTGATTTCAATTAATTAGACTAGAATTGTTTTGTCTGGAATAGTGGGTCTTATACAAAAATTAATAAGGCCAACCTCCTGGCATTTGGCACTTCATGCATGTTGTTATTGCCAAAACTGAAGCTCATAAAATAATTTCTTGTGTTTTCGCTCTCAGCCAAAATGATGGGTAAATCAAAAGACCTTTATAACATGAACCATTCATTAATTCCAATGGAAAATTTGCTTACTAAATTTTAACAGCTTTTTTTTTCTTCACACAGTATTTAGTAAAGAAAGGGTTTGCTCCTGCCTCCCTTTCAGCCATCTCAGTGCCTTACAGAGGAGGACAACATACTTTAGGCGTATATGCTGTGTTTTTGCAGTCCTCTACTGAAATAGGGCGTGGGTGTGTAAGACTCATTTTACTGTTAATTTATCTTGTTGATGCTCAATATCAGACTCCATTTTCATTGACTGAATAACTGTGGGGTCATTATGAAGGCAATAAGAACTGAGTTACTACCCTTGGAGGTGATTACTGCTGGATTTTTGCCTCTTAAGCCTCCAAACAGGATGTTACGTTATTATATGCAATTCCCTTCCCTGATGTGCTGTCTGAGCATTGGCCAAGCTATCAGTGTCCCACTCTGATTCATGCAGAACACTAATCCCAGTGGAACCAGTGGAAGTAAATATGAGACCGTAAATGACAGTTTTCATTTCTATGCTCCTTTTTTTTTTTTTTTTTTTTACATGGAGCAATCCCTCTTGATGAAATACTATTAAGTGCAATCTAGTAGCCTGATTAGTAGATGCTATTAAATCATCAGATCATGGCTGGTGTCCTTACCTCTCTGTCTTTTCTATTTAGGGGTTACAGGTTTGCCTGTGGGAGTCTTCAGGACAATGGAATTCTTTTAAACACAGTTGGTTTCCAAGAGACACATATGGCTCTCAGGAACACAGATGTCAGGTCACATGTGTAGAGCCACATGACAAGCATCATGGAGGTTCATCCCTGAGGTTGAATTTTCAGAGCTGAAGGAACAGTTTGAAGCTGAAGTGTGGTCTTTCAGCCTGGTTGATGAGAATTACAGTCTAAACCATGCCTTACACGTGTCCTTTGCTTTGGAAAATAAAAATATGCTTTTGAAAGTATCTGAATATGTAGAAATGAGGTAAGGGAATATGGTAGATGCCAGTCAGTGAGGGCTTCCTCTTAGTTACCATGTTTATTAGCCTCAGCCTGGTGCAAGACACAGCAGCCATTTGAATAGGACATGCACCAACCAGCTGGCAGCATTGGGTGTGTTGGGCTAGTAAGCAGCAGATTTCTCTCTTACTTAGGTCATGTTCTTACCTTTTGCTTGTCCCTGTTTATGTTGGAGTAGTGCTCAGAGGCCCCAGAAGTGAAGAAATAACTGCAGTTGTTATGACTGCTAATGCTTCTTCCTGCTCCACTGCTACAAACTATGCCATCATGCAGCAAAGCACTGAATGGTTTCTGAAGGAAGTGTGTGAGGAAACCTGAATTTTTAGCCTCACAAGGAAGAGGCTGGGAGGAATGGAGAGAGGAAAGGAGAGGAGGCTGGGATTTCTGAGACTGCATCAATAGTTTAAAGAGTTGTTGAATATAGCATCTCACATATATCTTGCTCATCCTTTGGCAATCCTAAGAAAGCAGTTGCTGCCACTGCTGTTTCTGAAGTGGCTGATGCTGCAGGTTAATGTGCTTGCTGTGTCCATCCCCTCATATGAAGGAGTATCTGGACAGGCTTATGTAGAACAACTCAATTTTTCCCAGGATGAAGAAATTTTTTTAATATACCAGAGCATGACTTTGGATAGGATACCTGGGAAGTCAGACATATTCAGAGGAAGACACTGCAGTAGGTTTTCTGGTACACAGTTTGGTCATCCTAAATCCACTGAAGTCCTCATCTAGTCATCTATGTCCACTTCTGTCCTTGCTATAAGACAGGCCCAACTGGTGATCCTGTAAGGTGTCTTGATCTGTGTGTGGAGACGGATCTAACATAGTTTAGGAGGTACTGCCTTTTGTACGAAGGAGATAATCCAGTTTCTGACTTCTGACTTTCCCATATTGGCACATTGTTTTGCGTAGCCAGGAGATACGGACTTCCACAGCATCTTAATTTTCAGCACATAGAAACTTTTCGTGAAAACTTGGAAACTGCTCTGACTCTGAGATGGCAACCTGAAACCAGAATTTTTCATGTTATAATCAAACTCATAAATCTCCCAAGCTTCCACACTGATTCTACAGTATTACACTAAGCTTTCATTTCAAATCATTCTGGAAGACTCAGTATAACTTCCTCTGTTGTTTTAAAGAAAATGTATTGCATGATCTGCCACTACCATAAAGGGGTCACAAAATCTGTAAGGTCTTCATTTACTGCCATTTTCTTCTTTGGCTGAAGTGTTTTAAGATTATGAAACTGGGTCAGTCAAGACCTGTAATCCATTTACTGTCTAGTTTTAAAGGCTCAAGAAGAATTTAAATGATGCCTAGATTTTTTGCTGGCTGTGTCCACTTGTGACAATTTTATCCATGCGAATTCTCATTCAAGCTGCCTAGACTGCCTCTATTGCCATGGCTTTGTGAAGCCAATCTTTGTAGTGCAACCCTCGGCCTTCCATAAAGCTGCAGAACTGCAGTGACAGCAAACATCTTTGCCGGGGAGACATGTGCGTCATTTACCTGAGAACTTGAGGTTTTGAAGGATTTTCAAGATCTAAAGTGCATATGGAATGAGTGTGATAAAGCTCAGCATAGTATCTTATAAATGGGAATGTGATTTTATAAACAAAATCTCTGTAAACTGTTGACGTTTTCTTTTTATGCTTTCATACCCACATACTGGGAAATACCAAAATGTGTGTGTTCAATTGGTCTGGCCAAAATCATGCATGTGATCACACAGAATAAGGATGCTGTTTGTTTTTCCTCATTGTGCCTTTGGGTTTCTTGCTTGGCAAGTGAACTGATTTTGACTTGCTTTTTATATTCTCTAGGAGGGAGTGGTGTTTGGGACACTTCGCCTCACTATTTTGTTTCACTCTTCACAAATCAATGAATTTCATGAATGTGTGTTGCCTTTGTGTATTTTGTGGCCCTGGACTTGTTCTTTGTCTTGTTTGATACCTTATCTTTAGGTCAGTTTGTTCTTTCTCTTTGTTCACAAATCTTTTTAACACATCCAACTGTTTCTTCTGGTACTTTCACACACACACAGAAAAACTTCCACTCACAGTCTGTTAATGCCAATCTTAATATTTTTTCAAATCACTGCGAAAGAAACAAGTGGGTCCTCCTATTTTCCTGAACACTTTGTTCAAGTACAAGCCTCACTTTTTATTTAATCTATACAGCAGGGTATTGAATACACTTAGAAGCCTGTGCCAGTAAGAAGGGACCCCATTTACTCTCTGACTTTAGGATTCTGCACTATTCCAGAGGGTCATTAGTGGAACAGAGCCAAAAGGACATTCAATTATTTGCTCAAGTCTGAAAGGCCAGTGTTTCACAACTACAGAACATGCTATTAACAAGGATGAACCTTTTGGCAATGTATCCTTTCTACTGCAAAATACTTGCCGTGTGGAACCTAAGACCTTTATTACAAATTCATTAATGATTTAAATGCATCCTGGCAGCTTTCAGAAGCATTGCAATCATGTGGAAGAAAGCAAAGAAATAAAAAGATCATTGGTTTGTGCAAAATAATACAGCTATGCTCATATTTGATCAAGTTTTCCAGTGGAAAAGGAATACTTGAACTGTTTTTGAAAATTAAAAGAAATTTCTACTACATTACATCTCACCAGTCTATTTAAAAGTCTTGTTCACATAAGAGATAACTCAGTGTAGATCATCAATAAAAGAAAAAAGATGTCTAAATTGAGCACGGTCCTTGGTGTGTTGGAGGAGTAGTAAAATCATGTTGTAAAACATAACTACCCATTGTCAGAATGTAACAATCTAACAGGGAAATCTACCTTTCAAGAAGTCCTTTCATTTCTTTATAATATTTTAAACACTCTCCCCAAGTTGTGGGTTTTGCTTAGAGCACTCTTAGTTTGGAGGCAGGTTTTGTTACAGAGACAAAGGTGTCAGAAAGGAAAGTGGATCTGAGAGTGAGCAGCATTTGTTTCCTTGGGGCAAAATGATAGTGACAGTCAACAAGATAACATTTATTGTGGTAGATGCTTGAAGAAGTATCCAACAACTGACTTCCAATACAGTTTTCATAATAATATTTTTCCCATTAAGCATCTGTTATGGAAACAAAAGAGATAGTATGTGATCACAAGTCAGAGAGGAAGCATTGAATAGGATGCATTGAAATGAGGAGTGTTGTGTGTAACACAGTCGACCCTGATGTAAGGCCAGAACTAAAGGTTCAGACTTTCAAAATTCCGTCTCTTATTTCTATAGAGCCAAACACAGCTGAGCTTTGGGTAGGGCTCCTAAATGCTTTAAAATCTCTTCCTTCTGTAAAGAGATAAAGTTTGTCCCACTTGCTCAGATTTGCAGAATAAATTGATGTAAAGAAAGCTTATAGTTAATCTCTCTAACCAGTCTTCCATGAAGAATTTAAAGTTTAACAGTTTGCTTTGACACTGATAAGTAATATCAATAATAATAATCATCATTGTTGTCTTCAGAATTAGGCATCTTCCCTCTCCATTCACTCATGAGTAATTTGCATGGAGGGCTACCAAAGAATAGTGTGGTGAAATCACCTCAGGTAGCTAAACAGTCTGAAAAAAATAAGCCTTTGCATAAACTACAGGTAAATTAAAAAAATTCCTCAAACAAGAGACCCATGCCTGAAACAGAGCAATAAGCCTGGAAATACTTAGGTTGGTTTATATTTATTTACGGATGTTTGTAGCAGATGGTTACCAGCATTTCATCAGTGTGGCTGTTTAAGCAACTTAAAAGCTGTAACAAACAGCCCAATTTATGTAGCAGCTCGCCTGCTTTAGCCCACTCTCACTTGTGTTACCCAGAATGGCTCCCATTGCAATTCATCACAGCTAAGTAGCTGAAAAAGGAAATTGTGCAAAACCAGGAAAGCAGCATGGCTGTCCAAAGCTCAAGATCATGTTTTCCCCATCACAGATGCCTGCTTTGTGTGATACTTCTGTGCACAATGCTTTTCAGAAGATTTCTCACTCTCTTATGTACACAGTGTACATGGGTTATTAAGGCTTGTAGAGACTACAGATGCAGACACTACCTTAGCTGCTAGTTAGGTATAATTTACCTCACCACTTTCTTTTTAAGAGAGCATATTTAGCAGATGAACTAACCTAATCTGCTCTTTCCCCACATTACCCTCATTTTCATGCAACAGCAAAGGTGGCTTGGATGAGGTGATGGCTGGCAGGTGAAGGTGGATACTCAAATGGGTGTCTGTGATACATATTTGTTAAAAAATACTGTCTGAAGAAAGGAGAAACAAATGAGGGTCTCAGCCTAATTTCCCCCAAAGAAGGCCTCACACCTAAGAATATTGCATTTAGAATTGTCATATAGAATATATAGTTTTGTAAACCTCCCAACGAAACGAAACCTCCCTCCTCTCTCTTGGATACCTAATTTGTTCACAAATTCAAGAATAGAGATTATCTCTTCATAGGCAGCTGGATTAAACTAATTGTAATGCCAGTGTAGATAGAAGAAAACATCAAATTTATCCCTATAAAAAGGATGGACATTATGAGTAAACAGTGATTTAAAAATGGAAACAGGAATGCTTGCTTTGTAAACATTTATTGTGAAGCTGACTTTCCTCTTTCTTTTCTAGAAAGTGGTAAGGAAAAGGGTGGTCACTGGTTAAGGAGAATGTCACTGCAGATGGCTCAGAGAAGAGTGTACCACCATCATTTCACTGTCTGACTTGGCCGCAGGGGCTGCCTGGTGTCAGAAACCTATGCTCAGCAAGAGCTCAAAGTGTGTGCACACATCAGTGTCTGAGAAAGTGTTATTGACTGTACATTTGCAAATTGGAAAGTTACTGACTGCACTCATTTTTTCCTAACTGGGAGAATTCTATCTACAGTGACCATGTGCAACATCATACAAACCAGGTGGAATCTGAACTAGAAATTGATGTAGTTTATGCTGATTTAGTTGATTACATTAAAATTACTACGATGCTGAGAATAAGAGGGTTTTTTTTCCTTTTCTATTTTTCATTTATATGTGTGCTCAAAACGACTTTTATGAGAAAATCTCCTGAATTAGGAGTGATGTGCTTTAAAAGGTTCTTTCTGTGTGACTTGGCACGTTCCACAGCAAGTTTCATTTAAGACCCAGCTGTGCATGTTTAGAGCCGATGCTTGCAGGGTATATGCCCACTGTACACTTTGCTGAGGTCCTCCCTCAGAGCTGAGGAACTCTGAGCTTACACATTAGCCCAACATGGGAACATTTCCATGTCACAGCGTGACTGATGCTCCCATTGACTCATTATTGCTGTACCCGTTCACGTGTAGTGGAGCATGGAGCCGGTAGCTCTGTGTGTGCCAGGACCTGCCATTGTGCCACCCATGGGAGCCCTGGCATGCCTGGGAATGATAGGGCTGCGGGGCAGGAATGCAGGGCTACTGACACTGGCTTTCCTGAACCCTCACTGCAGATCCGCCCAGTCCTAGAAACAGACAGGCACTAAGTTAGTTTTGGGTCTTAAAGCAGCTCCAGACTGAAATCACCAGAGTGAGGAGGGGCTGATGGATGTGTGCAGGCTGCAAATTGGCTGGGAGCCCTGAATAACTCTCCAGTGTAGACATCGATGCTCTGGAGGAGACTTTGGCAGCATCTCCACTTACCTTCTACGAAGTGCTGAATCATTCTGCTCAGCTGGGATGAGCAGCACCTGGCCAGGGGAGGGACGCCAGGGATGCCACTGTGCTAAGGGGCTGTGCCTGACTGGGGCTCAGGGTGAGCTTTGAGGTTCAGGTGAATTTTGGGGGTTTGGGACACTCTTGGTTCCTGGATGGGAGCACAGACGCTCTCCCACCCATGCAGGGCAGATGCCTCCAGAACCAGGCAGAGCCAGACGTGCAGGGTCCGTATGAGAATAAGGCAGATTCACCAGACACCAGGCAGGCAGATTTATGTGGTTGCCCTTTTCTCCCTGTGCTGCAGAGGGCAGCCAGCACATTGCCATCTCTTGGGAAGCAGAAGCTGTGGGCCTTGCTGCTGGTGGATGCAGCCAGTGCTGTTAGACTTGTCTTAGAAGTTCCTGGTAATTACATATTTAAATCAGATTACATTTTCATTAGTGTTGCCACTTCTGGAGAGAGAGGAATGCCGAGTAGTGATCATTATTATTGCTTTAACAGATTGTATCTGTGCATGGCTGCCACCTGCCACTCTCAGAACTGTGCTGTAAAGAGAGCCCTGGATTTAAATCCTAGTGGTGACCTTGTTATCAGTTCCACATTTTTAAAGCCCTCAGAAATCTGGACCCAAATTTTGGAATTTAGAAATAAATACAAAAGAGGTTTCCTTTGCCTTGTGGTTTGGCTTTTGGGTCTTTATAATCCATACTGGCAATTCTCCATTTTTCTTTTCACGGTGGGCTAAGATTTTAGTTACGGGAAGAAGGGAAGGAAGGGGGGAAGAGAGAAGGAAAGGACAGAAGAAATGAAGGAAAGGAGGGAAGAAGGGGAAGGAGAAGAGGGAGAAGGGAAGGGAGAAAGGGAAGAATAGCGAGCCAGAAAAAGAAGAAAAGAACAATAATTTCGATAGAACAATGCCAGGAACTGTATCTTTTAGAAAAGTAACTGGTAAAATAAGTTTCACGTAAAACCAGAGACGATAATTCTGTCAGGATGTGGCTTGCTGAACAAGTGCGAAAGGCAAAGTGAATGAATATATGTTATCTAGCAATAGCTTGTCAGCTCCAAATTATCCATGCCAGCATGGACATTAACAGGGTTGTAGAGCCACCCCATTCCCTCCTCTTAAATTCCATGGCTTGAATTAGCGAACTTGAGAATTCTTGTCCCCTTGGTACTCATGATTCTTGGGACTCACAGCAGTCTAGGTAATGGGTCACCTTGGTGTTGAATTTAATTTTATTTTATTTTATTTTATTTTATGAAATGAAATGAAATGAAATGAAATGAAATGAGAGCTGGGAATTCAGACTTTTGCACTCAAGTCTTACCTTTACTTTCTTGGCTATTGAATATGCAGATGCAGAAGGACAGAGTAATTTGGGATCTCTTCTGGTTTTCCTAGCTGGCTGAGGGTCACAGACATGATATCAGAAGAGGAGTGGGGATCCAGGAATAATTGTTTGGGTGATGCTATGAAAGTACAAAATTATTTGGGGGAAAACACAGTGCTCTGAGCTTTGTCTGGATGCCCAATGTCCCTAAGACTTGTCCAGGCAGTCACCTGGGTCAGCATGAAATACGGCATAGATTGTTTGGAAAGTGTGGCTTTGAGTCCTTATGCTGTGTAAATCCCTACATTCAGCAATTTTAAAATGATGTCCAAATTTGTACCAGTGGCAAGTTTGTCCATGTCTTTATTTTATAATCAAAAATCTTTGTCACAAATCTGGAGAAAATTACTCCAAACTTTGATCCTCAACACTGGGAACTGTTATCATGTGAATGCAAACTGTGGATTGGCTGTGGTCAGAAGTTTGTGATATGCATTGCTTCCATTTTAAATGTGTGTAGAAAGAATGGATTTTGCAGTTGAAAGCCTGATAATGCTGTTATCCTTGTTCAGTTTTTTAGCACCATCTGTTCTTCTCAAGTGGAAATTCCTGACAAATCATATGAGCAAAAGCTTACTTTATTTCTCCGTGCAGTAGGCAAACCATTAGAATTACCGAAATCTGGTTGGGCAAAGAAATATGTTTATAAAATGATTGGTTTAAGTCTTTGTTGTCTGAGAAAATGACTTTTTAATGTACTGGCAGCTGTCTCCCTCTGGCATGTTTTCAGTTTAACAGTTTATGTTAGAGCTAGATCATTTGTTTCATAACTGTCTGTAGCGTAACAAACAGCACTTTTAAATCTCCCGTCAGCCCACATACCATGTAAATGTTATCTGTCCCAATTGGGATACTTTTCCGATCACTGTTTTCTTAATTGTGCCTGAAAAATGCTTAAATAATATGGTCACATGATAATCCTCTTTTAGGGCCCACAGAGTCATCTGAAACATTTGGATGTTTCTATTAGGTCATTTTAATTTAGTCAAGGAAGCTACCTGGCACATTAACACTGAGTAAATAAATAAATAAATTTATTTGCTGAAGTAGTTTTATAATACTTATTTGAATCCTACCTAAAAAAAAATAGTATTATTTTCTGGTCCCTAGACCTTCCAAAACCTAGTGTGTTAGGCACTGTGCAAATACAGTCTGGATGCTTACAGGCTAAAACAGGGTTTCATTGAAATGTCTTCATACTTTGCTTTCAGATATGGGAGCACTGAGCTTCATAGTCTACTTCTTCCTCCTGTATCCAGTGGTGTTCAGGAGACCCAGGCTGGTTTTGTGAGTGCAGAAGTCTGCACAGAGTTAGCTGTCCATACTTCCATCCCTTGGGCATCATACAGGACATCCTCACCACCACTGTGGTGCAACACCTGCACCTTTGATTGAAAACTGCATTCTGAACACTGATATGAAGTCATAGGAGGGGCAACTGGAAGTGAAACAGAGAGAAGCTCTCTTCCATCTAAAGTGGTCTTTTGACATCATTTTATCTCCTTAACTCTATGTTGTGGACATGGCAAAGTAATGTCAACATTGGACTAATATTTCTGTTATTGGCAGTGTGGTGCTCCCTTTCCCAGTTCCATAGGGAAAATAGAAGATTATAGGCCAATCGATCTGTAGCACAGTCAGATGCCACCAATACTCATTTGATTAGGGTTCCTTACATCCTTTTGAAGAGATGTTACTGATTTTACTAATTGATTAGATCCACTCATTGTGGAACCAGAGCAATCCTCAAGCACCTTAAGGCTTAAAGATGTTCTTTGATCATTACAATAAATGTCTCCTAAATCCCATTCTTCAAATAAACTTTGCAGCCAAGTTAGGAAGGATCTACTGTAAGTAGAAAATTTTCTTGCTAACCACACATTAAATGTTGCCAATCTCTGGTATATTTCTGAGATGCATCTGTGTCCATGATCTGTCCCCAGGCTGAACGCATTTGGAACTGAAACACTTATTCTGTGTCACAATAATGTGCTTATGGACCATGTAAAAACAGAACAAATATTAAAACATTCGCAAGTCTTGTACCACAAATGAATAGATGCATAAGGAGGGGAAAATACAAGCTCTCCCTAAGTGTCTGGATAAAACATCTGTAAGGGAAAATGTGTCTGGAGGGTGGCTTTTTAGGTGAAAAGCTGAAGCCCCAGTAAATAAGTATTTATTGACAGGCTGCTGCCGTGGGCATGAAATGTGGTCTTCTGATGTGTGGCTTCTGATATTTTCACTATAATCTGTAATAGTACTGGTGTGACACTAATATGAAATGTGGAGCCACAGAGGCAGGATTATCAAGGTTGTACTGGCTGTGCCTCGCCTCGCCTCGCCTTCGCCTTCCCCCTCGCCTTCCCCTTCCCCTTCCCTTCCCTTCTTTTTGACAACTGCCAAATCAGAACTAACTCTGATTCAAGGTAAAGACTGGATGTCATGACTGCGTTGGGCCCTAAGAGTTCTCATTGCACATAGTGTTGACTGTGTGCTGGTCACAGCTCTAGAGATTTCAGCAAATGAAGGCACATGAGGAGTGTGGGGATAAAGGGAGAAAGAGAGGGCTCTTTTGGCAAGAGTTATGATGAATGGGAAGATCTTTTAACTACAGAACTCACCATGTCAGGTAGGCTGATATTCAGTGGCAAAAGAAGCATAATGGTCAGAAAAGGAGCTATGGGACTTGTGTGAATATCTTAGATGATCCAGTTTCAACTTGAAGAAATGCTAAGTTAGGGAAGTACACGTTGCATCTGTTACTTAATCTATCTCTTTGAATTATTTGGATAACCTTAGCGAAGATCCACTCATTTTGGAATCTGAGAAGCCTGCATGTGTTATATTCTGTGTATGTCACAAGTGTTTTAGAACATGGATTCATATTATTGAACCTCTGGGAAAACATTCCATGTAAGCTATTTAAGCTGAAGTTGCACCTGTATTTCCCTGCAGATATATAGCAGCTCTCATCAGATCATTCTGTCTGTGGGAACCAGAGTGGAGGAGAGACACCAGTTCATCGTTGGTGCTTGCTGTAGTTCAGGCACCAGCACTCAGTGTGCTTCCAGATTTGGTAACAGGTAGAAGCTGGGGTAATCTTTGGAGCTAAATGGTTTTATTATGAAGTCCCAGCTCTCAAGTGTTAGTAAACGAAGGTTCTGCTGCCGAGACCATGTGCAAAGATCTCAAATCTGGTTCATTTTTGCTTCCTCTCTGCCTTGGGAAGCTCAGACTCATGATATGTAGGCAAAGCAGTCATGTCTACATGAGCAAGATTCAGTTCTGGGGAGCTCTGCCAGCATAGTGGCATTCAGTGTGGGCTATTCTCCAAGTGTCAGGAGTTTGGTGCAGCACAAGATGGAACATGGCTCTCCTGGGTGAAAGCAATGCTGAGGAGAAAGCTAAAATTAAGCCACAGTACTAGAAACAAAAATATTAATAATTCTGAGTGCAATTTTCATAATTAATTTTATCAAAAAACCCCTTTGATTCAGTGCTTTAAATTGTGGAAGTTCTTGCAAGATGCTCTCAGCTCTGAAGTGTGTCCTAAAGTATTTTTTCATCTATTCAGATGGCAGTGGAGTGTCAGGAATGTCACATTCTGTGTGTGCAGATGTGTAATAGCATTTATGAGCTTCCGTGATGACACAGGTTTTGTTGGAGCTCTCTGACTATAACAGATCTCAAATTAGTGATTGTTCTGAGTAAATTGTCTACACTATTGTTTTCCCGCTGCAAACAGAACAGATCCATTTTTAAACAGGCTGGATAAAAATGACACAGAATTCAATGTGGGGGAAAAAGGACAATTTCAATTATATTTTCCCTGGTATTTCCTGAACACTTCTCATAATTTTTTTTTTTTTTTTTTTTTGCATGGTTCTTTCTATTCAAGAGCAGACAAAGTTTTGGAAAGTGTTTCCTCCCACTAATAAACATGGGAATAATACACAATCATTCACTTAATGTTTTGTCTGTTACATGGCTACAAAAGGGGCAGAGCTTGGGAAAACTTTGATAAGGCATTTCTCCAAGCCGAAGTTGGAGAGAGCTGTGCTTTTGTTTCTTAGATTTCAATGCTAATTGCAGCAGGATAGTTGTCCAATGCATTAGTGGAAGCCTTCAGTAGGACAAAGGTGCTTCAGCAGTCAATATTCACGGCTGAGCAGAGAAGCTGAAGCCTCAGTATTTTACTGGGGAACATAGTGCTGTCTGCCTGATGAGCCATGGTGGGGCGTGCGTGACCTCTCATGGTCATTAGAGGGCCCATGTAAAATTTTGTGAAGAGGTGCTGTCAATCCAATACAGATGATAGCAGCCTGACTCCTGAAACTCTCACTGCAGCTTCAGCCTTATGCAGTATTTTTTCTGTCTTAGATTATGATTTACAGGACATTTACAAGATATTTCACTTCAGAGCAAGCAGAACAGCAGCAGCAACTAGGGCAGCGCCTGAGCAAGGTCTCACATAGATGTGCCCTTAGAGGAACAGCCTTTGGAAGGACCATGATTTACAAGATACTCTTGCCCAAATAGGCTGATGTTTTGGGGGATTTCACTGGCCACTCTATGCACCTTTCAGCTCCTCTGCTTTCTATGCACTTGGCCCCACTCCCCTGCTCTTAGAGCTGCCTGTAACCTCATCCACCACCAGCACAGACAGGCATGACCCAGGCCAAGAGGGAGATTTCAGGCAGCTTCTGTCTAAGCAGGCAACTGCTTCTTCCCTACCATGTCCCTGATCCCATGGCTGCTGTTTAAACCCTAGCTGAAACCAGATCGTGGTGAACGTGCTGATGCTGCTGCTGTCATGAAGCAGAGGGCAGTCTGGAGGGAACCCTGCTGCCTTTTCTCTCCCTCTGCTCTTGGGGGTACATTCCCCAAGGCACTGGGGTCCCTGAGGTACTGCTTCTGGTGTAGTGTTACTCAGGGAAAGAGAAATGTCTGAGGCCAAAGAGGATCCACACTCATGTCCTTAATAATTACAGTGCTTTGAGACTGGAAAGGTTCTACTTAATAGGACACATAAGAAATAAAAAATATTTATTTTCTAGAGCCTTCTCTTGTAAACTGCAATGTCAGCTAAAATGTGTGTGGTTTTAAATTTAGCTTTCATACTATATCAATTCCAGAGCCAGTCACATTTTCCCTGTTGTAATATTACTAAAGTAATTCTCAGCTGAGCCATAGCTTTATTTTGTATCTCATCACTCTTTGGTAACTGGAAACATACCACAGATACTATGCATGTACTGGAAATGAGGAATTATAGGAAAGGGTTGTCTCACCCTTGAGAGTGACAAAGTATTCTCCTGTTAAGAACATCAGCTACAGACTGTCTTTTGGAGTAATTCACAGTCAAAAGGTTCTCAAACCAGCTTTAGTGATCCACCTTCCCTTTAATAGCCACAAAGTGCCTGCATTATGCTCATGGTGGATTCAGACTTTTTTTTCTATTTCAATTGCAGGAATTAAAAACATTAGATCACAACCACAGTTTGGGTGGGGTGAGAGGAAGATATGCTTGTTGCTCCATATTTCACTTCAGTCTCATGCCAGCCCTATTCTGGGCAGCACTATGAGCGAATGCCCTGTCTAAAATGGTTTTGTTTTACTGAAATGCCTATCACTGCTTCATTTTGTTTTCAGCAATATTCCTGTCTGTTGCTGGATGTTCCTGTGAGAACGAGATGCCATCTTGTGGTTGGATTTTCATCTCACAAACCGTACCTTGCTTTTCCAAGAAACTAGTTCAACTGTCTTGACAGCTTGAGAATGCAAAATAACTAAACCTGCATTTTTGGATTTCATTATGAACTCAAGTCCTCCACTAAGACCTACAGGCTTTTACAATAAAAACTGTACAGTTTCGAGGTAAAATTGACTGCTATTAATCATCATGTAGAATCTGACATTTGGAGATAATAATTTTTAAGTTATTAAAATAAAATGCTGATATGGGCAAATTCTTTTTTTCCAAAGTGAAGCAAATGTATTAATTTTGGAAACTATAATTTGATTTTGTGCAGCTGTGTGGAAAAAGGTGCTGCAAGCATTATTCAAGAGAAAGCTTATGTTTTCCATAATTTAGAATAATATAAACAGCAGTTAGGACTACCTCACGTTTTCCACCCAGCTTCTCAACCTCAGGTAAAAAGCTGAGTAATAAAAATACCAAAAAGCAAAATCTGCCTGGAGTATAAAGTTTATAGACTTTGGGAATACTTACTTAAATATAGATTTTTGTCTGGTTGGTTATTCAAGAATTGCCCATAAACTTAAAATCTATTGCTTTTGAGATGCTACTCCCAGTGCTCCAATATATTTTGTGCAACATAAAGATCCACTTTCCTAGTCCATCCTCTTCAGTAAATGAAGGAAAAGCCAAGTGTATGATTGCAGAAATCTTCTAGCAATAGAGGATAACTGCTATCAAGGTTTCTTCACAACAACTTTACCACGAGCTCTGTAGGCAAAGCAGTAGAGCCCTAATTATGTCAGAAACAACTCCAGTCTCTGGAACAGCTGAGGAGTGAAAGCAATAACATGGATATGATGCTGCTTTACCTCCCACTCCTTTTGGGCTACAAGTTCAGTCCAGCTTGGTTCTAAAAAGCAGTTTACATCTATTGGACCTGCCCTCAGGGTGCAGCTGCGCACAGTCTGCGGACAGACAGTGGCTGTGTTGGGGCTAAATGGACTCACGGGCATGCTGACCATGGACACGTGTCTCTACTCAAAAATGAAGCATGCCCAGAAACTTCCCTGGGAGTCAGGACTGCCTGCTGTGGGACAGCCCATGTCCGTGCCAGTATCACCATCTGGCTAGCAGATGGAGGCAGCTGTAGGCACACTGCCCACTAGCCATGGCCACCCTGCTGCCTTCACTGCCAGACTGTGCCTGGAAGCTGCTCTGGGGAGCACTCGCTCAGCCACAATGGGAGCCGGGGCAGGTTAGGGTAGACACCTGTGGTCCTGTACTCAGGAACCTGCTCGGATTGACTCGGTGGGCAAACATCAAGTAGTAGAGGAGCTATGTATGCGGCCAGGGGATGAACAGAGCGACATGGGTTGTTACAGACTGTTTATTTGCTATTTGGTGTAATTCTGTGCCTTGCACAGGAAAAGACCCCCAGACCTGAGGAGATTGCAGGATGAGGGGAGAAAGGCAAAGGCTCAGGGATGGAAATGCCTGGCCAAAGCTGCCAAGACAGCCTTTGGCAGTGCTGTGACCAAAACCCACCAGTGCAAAGTGGAACCTGCAGCCAGCACTTGCAGGTGCCCCTGGCCCAATCAGCACCTGGCCTTTTGCCCCAGCTGAGTAGACGGATGTAGGGGGATCTTGCCACGTCCATGTCATGTCCACCTGCATGCTGGAAGGTGGGTGATCCAGACGAGTTAGGAGACTGGAGGAGTGGGATGCTCTCCCAGGCCAGCCACATAATAGTGATAGACAACACATGCTGCTACATCTTAACTGGTGTCAATTTCTGGAGGAACATAACAAGTAAAAGTGCGAGTGTAAGCAGAGGATACAGTGAAGAAAGAGCCTTTATGCTGCTGCAAATTGATTTTTTTTTTTTTCAGCAAAGAGGCTTTTATTCTTACTGCATCGCAATGAGGGCTTCAAAGCCCATTTAAGTGCCTGTTTGCCTTTCCTTTTACTCTGCATTGCAGCTGGCATGACCAAGGAAAACAGCTTGCTCTGAATGCACATTAAGACTTGGCCAGTGTATGTGTAAAGCAGGAGTGCTACAGCACCATTTCGTAGCCAGCAGGCATTGGGATCAGAGAAGAAAGTGGAGGACACGATGGCAGTTCCGTTTCTCCTGGGTGCATCCTTATCCATGTCAGCCAAGGCACAGCCATTGGCACTCTGGGCTTTGCTCAGACACGCCACATGAAAAGGGATGGAACTGAAAAAAATGCAAACTGCCAGAGCTGGGTTATTGAGATCTGACTGACCTCTTTTTTCTGTAGAATTTCTCTACATCCACATATTTATTTTGAAAATTTTACCAAACAGGCATGAAATTTTGTACTGGCTGTTGGTTTTTTCCTCTCTGCTCTTTTTTTTTTTTTTTTTAACTAGCTGCTACACTGATTGATACTATAGAAGAAAAGTGAAGAAAATGCATTTTTATTTTTTTGCAAGTGATCCATTCCCCTCCTCCTTATGACTGTCAAATTTGACAAGTAGCAAATAGAGCAGCACTGTTTCCTGCCTCAAGTCAGCTCAGGAACACGCACTACTGCAAAATCAGCGTGATCAGGAACTGAAGTGTCTATAAACATCAGGTGTATTTTTCACAGACTGTAGAGGTGAAAGGAACCCCTGTATCTTTTCGCTCTGGTCTTCTGCATAAACAGGGCATAAAGCTATTCTCTCCAACTGGATGAGAGCCTGTTTTGAAAGATACTTAATTTCAATTTAGGAGCCTATGCATTTCCCCTAACAAATCATTCCAACTGTTAATTACCTTATTTCAAGGAAATTCTGTCCTATTTCAAGTCTGAGTTTATCTGGCAGAGTTCAGCTTCTAGCTGCTGAATCCTGGTAACCTGTCTGCAGAATGGAAGAGCCAGACAGGAGGAGCCGTGCTGTTTTCCCAGGGAGGAAGGGGAAATGTGTGGGTGTTGCTCCTGTATCACTAGAAAAGCAAATGGGCAGCCCCAGACAGTGCTAATAGCAGATTGCAGCCCTATTAAAATTTTCCTGCTCCCTTTTTCCCATGAATTCGTGGTAAAAATGGTAAAAGTAACTCCCAAACCAGCACTTTTTCACATGTAAATATCCATCTAAAAAGACTGTAAGATCTCTTACCCTTTCTCAAACAAGCTGAATGACTCAGTTCTAAGAATCCCTTCCTCATTCTGGATCCCTTTTTGTGTCCTTTCTTTGAATCCCCCCTCTTCAACATCCTCCTTGGCAACACACTATTCCAGCAGCAGTCTTACAATTGCCACATACGGAACCAATATAACCTTCCAGCCCTAGCATGACATTTCTTTTTATATGTTGATTTTTCTGTGTTACAGCCACCACTAAGCCCTTTCCCGACTCACAGCTTTCTGTGAGAAGCAGTCTGTTCTCTCAGCCGACACAGATACATGGACATATCTGACAGGGTGGGTGCAAAGTCTCTCCAAAGAGAGACATGCCTGCAGCAGAGTGGTTGTCCCCAGGCCAGACCTGGAGTTCTTCTCATGCTGTGACGTCCTCAGTCCTTCCTTGGCCGGTCACACAGAGCTGTGAGTGCAGGCCTTGTTCCCTGGTGGTCTCTAACAGGTTAAGCCCCTCAGATGTTTCTGGTGAAGTTTGCATTTCGGCTTCTCTCTGAATCCCAATATCCTGTCACTGATTATGAGTTCACACTTATACATTGATATTAGGAAGAAATTTTTAACTGTGAGGGTGTTGAGGCACTGGAACAAGTTGTTCAGAAAACTGTGGATGCCCCAACCTTGAAAGTGTTCAAGGTCAGGCTGGATGGAGTTCAGAGCAACCTGTTCTAGTGAAAGATGTCCTTACCAAGGTAGGGGGGTTGGATTAGATGACCTTTAAAGGTCACTTCCAGCCCAAACCATTGTGATTCTATGATTTATGAAAAGATGTGCGAGCCATGTTAAGTGACCTGATGTCAGAGACTGAAAGTAGCTCATGCCTTAAACTTTGAAAGTTTTGTTCATGATAAAGAAGCTGCAACCGAAGAAGACTCTCTGAAGACTGGGACTTTGAACTGAAAGTCACACTGCTGATTAGATAAAGGGAATCNGAGAGAATCAACGGAACATCTTGGGATCCACGGAGTGGTGATATTTTCCTTATTCTGTCCTTGTCACTCTTTCTGTCGCCCCCCACCTATTTTCTACTTCTTTCCTCCTTTCTTTCTCTCTCTCTCTCTCATATTTACCATCAAATAAAACCCTTACTTTTGTCACTGGCATATGGTCTTGTTTGCATCTTAATTCGGGCAGAGGCATTTCTAAGAACCTTAAAACTATCATAACACCTGAGAAGCTTTTAGCAGTCCTAAAATGGAGAGAAATACTTAATCTGGGTGCCACCAGCACATAGGAGCCTGGAGAACCCACAGCCTCTTGCACCCAGACACCCACCACAGCTCTCAGGGGGGAATCCTGAGAGGCAAAATAACCTGTCTGAGTATAGTCACAGAGTTTGTACCAGACCCGGCCCTGCTTCCCTGCTTAGCGTTTAGTTTGTAGAAGCTGGTCAGGATTATTTTGCAACTCTTAACATCATGGATGATACTAACAAGACACCACTGTAGCATCTCAGTAACTCTGTCTGAAGTGACACTCCTGGAAAAATCAAAACAGACAAAGATTAATTGAAAACTCATGAAGCTATTACCATCCTCCCACATGCTAGAACAGACTTCTTGTTCGCACTAGTTAGATTTCTTGGGTAAAAAGCCATCACAAACTAGGTTTCAGATTTTTTGTTAAGTAATTTTTTCTAAGTGTATTTAAAAAGAATTATTCAATAATGTTTATCTACAGTGTTTTACAACTGCCAAGTGTGGGACATTGCTTACAAACTGGAAAATTTCCTGTTAGTCCCACTTATTTTATGTTCTGACAAAAAGTCTGACCATTTTGAATATCAAATAGGCATCCACTTCTCTGCTTTCACATAAGAAGTATAACAAGTAGTACACTGTCAGTCCTACTCAGATCCAGCATGAAGGGCTTGTCTCTCACTGTACCTACTCACAGTCTGAGCTAATCCTTTCATAGCACTTGTCTGTTAATATTTAACACGATCCAACACTCTCGGATTCAGTGACCAAAACCAGTTCTTGTAAAGTCATCCTGTTTCTGGATTCTTTTTTAGTTTCTAATGCTTAATCATTGCCACTGGGAAATATTTTTGATTACTTAGAAATTCTGACATGACCTTAATATATCTTTCATAAAGAATTACGGCAGAAGTGGCAAGTTAGTTTGGCAGTGCAAAATATGAAGACAGTAGTAATATATTATTGGCAGAATTTAGTCACAAATAGGAGACAATTCTTCTACTAATATAAACATAATTTTATCCTTCAGTTATTATTAATTTATTTATTTTACTTTTATTTGGATATTTTGTGTTTAATTATTGCTTTCCACTCACTCCTGAACAGACATAAGATATATTTATCTATAAATGAAATATTATCTGTATTCAGCAATTAATGGAAAGTAACACCATTAGGACTGTAAATGATTAAACAGCAGAATTTATTTCTTGCAATAACACATGAACTAAAACTGAGGTAAAGAAAGTCTCAGGCAACTTTTCTAATTTTAAATATACTTAAATACTATATTCATTTCAGGCTCATAATTTAAATGCATTCTTTGGTTATCCATTGTAAAAATTATAATCTCAGTAAATTCGTTTGGTAATGCTGCAGAAGCTCCCAAGTAGCTGTATCATAGGAATTGCACAGCATCCAAAATGTGACAGAGAAAACAGAATCCTTCTGTTCTTCAGTGCATTTTCAGAAAAACAAAAGGCATTTTAGTTTATCTTGTTGTCATTTATGTGTCTTATGCAAAAAAAAAAAAAAAACAAAAAACCAACCAAACAAAAAAAACAACAAACTAAAAAAGGCTAATTAACTGTGCCATAAATCTGTCTTCAGACTTATTATGGAACCTGTAGTTGTGGAATCCAGTCCCTGAATATGTCCTTTCTTTTTCTGTGTCCTTTCTCTTTCTCCAGTCTCGGAAGTGAATGAACTAAAAGGTTGTTGCCTAAAAGTAATAGGACAAACAAATGCTACAGTGCAAGAATGCCTAAAAGTAATAGGACAAACAAATGCTACAGTGCAAGAATGCATTTCCCCCCTGCTTTTAGTCGAGAGGGTGAGATTTCACTCTAGCCCTTAAAGTGGAGGACAAACAGTAGTGATGGATCCTCTTTTCTTCCACCCACAGTTTATGGACCCCATCTGATGCCTAGGTGGGAGAAGTGGAGTTTCCAGTGTAGAATGTTTGGGCAAGAGAAAAAGGTGCCTTGGATGGCTTCATTTGTGGAGCCTTCCTGGCCCACTCCTTGTCACTGCTGCCAGATGTTGCCATAGGCAGCACTGTCTCACTTGGAGATCTGGTTGGAGAGCTGACTGCTTTTGACCAAGGAAGCTGGGCAAGGTGTGAGGAGCCCACTGGAAGGTGTGTGATAAAATCAAGAAGAGGAAAACTGTAGTGAAAAATTTAAATTGATCAGTGTCTACCTTGTTCTACTGCTGGTGCAGCTGAGGGAGTCTTAGAGGCCATTGGTGGCCCTGGACCCATGGCCAGGAGGCCACTAGTGTGGATCAGGAGTGTTGCAGCTGGGCTGAGAGATTCTCGGTCAGTGTGGGCGTTCACCCTGCTGGCAGCAGCTGAGGCTGGACGGGGCTTTGGCTGCACTGCAGGGTGCTCCTGCATTAGTTCGGTTCAGGGGAGAAGATGCTAAAGCAAAACATTCAAGCCCAGACACTCCTTCAGCACAGCACTTTAGAGATCACAAAGCACTTTTGGGTTGCAGGGACTGGATTTCCTTGGAAAAACTGAAGGGGTGGTGCTAGAGGCCTGCTCCTATGGATCCACAGTACCTACTGATACAAAACCCTTATGGAAGAGTGCCACCCCCTCAGCTTCCTGCCTGCCTGTCGGAACCCACGACATGCCTCTGTCTAATTTAGGGGACCTGACACCCCGAAATGGGGGTGCCCCAGAGGGCACTGCCTTTGATCTTTGTCCTTGGAGAACTTTACCGACTCTGAGAGATGAGCTGCAAGCCACAAGAGTTTAATATAAGCACTGATAGTCATTTTGCACCGGGTGAAATGTAGTATATAAAAGATCTGATAACATGTACATGGGGGTACGACATGTACAGGGGGGTTAAGATGGAGTCTAAAGGGTGTGGTCACCTTTTCCTTCTTCTTCTTCACTGTCCTCCATGTTCTTGGTGATGGGAGAATAGTTTCATTGGTAGAATAGAGATAAGACAGGAAATTGCATGTCTAGAACAGGTTAGAAATAATTGGTATAAAAGTAAAAATAACGAAACGTTCTGTCTTCTGGTTGGACTTGAAAAAGGGTATAAAAAGTTCTGCTACACCCAGCCGGAGGCAGTCCTACGCTACTTTTCTCCTGCAAGGTGAACCTGCTACTGTTCAGGGCACCGCAGCTATAGATAACATTAGAATAAACAATCTCTGCATAACAGCTCCAGCCTCTGACTGAGTCCTTGAGCGAAGCGCCGGAGTCTCTCACTCGTGTGCCCGGGCCAGCCAGCCGGGGCAGCGACACCTGCCCACCCCAGCCCTTGCTGTCTCTGCCAGCCAAGGTCTGAGCTGCGACTGGGTCACCAAAACAGCCTGGGTCAAGGCTGAGAACATGGGTTATATTTTGTCTTGAGCTGAACTGCTTGTTTGGCAGGACTGAGAGCACAGCATTTTGCCCAGAACACTGGAAAGAACGGCTCAATACTGGGGAAGGGCAGTCATCACCTTAGTGTTGTTGAGAGTTTGCAGAAACAGCATTTTCCTGTCAGCCTGACAAGAAGCTGTAACATACTTCTAAGACACCTTTTCACATCAGCCTCCCTTCTCTTATTTAGTCCAGTTAGTAGGAGTTTTTGAGGTCAAGTCAGTCAATTTAGGAAAAATACAAACACCATTGACAACTGACATTTGAAGCTCAATAGCTGTGCAAAGGTTGATCGGTAAGAGTAGATATCCTATTCCTCATTATTCTTCTCTGCCCTGGCACCATGATCCATTCATGAGGGCAAAAGTATTTTAATACATTAACTGGAACCTCTGCCAGCTCTTGGATTGATGTAATTTGTGGTTGATGAACTCTTGTTCATTATCATTGAATTCCCTAATAGGTTCTTTCACAGGCTGCTGTTGCGGAAAGCTCACCGAGTCTGAACTATTTTTTCTTGGGGCTTTTCTGTATGCTTCTAAACCCCTGGATGAAGCCTTAAAGGTTAACAGAGAGACCCCAGGAAATAATTACTGTTTCTCAGTGGACACCCTCTACATGGCATCTTCCTGAGTTACTCAGTGAAACTGTTGAAGGCATAAAATCCAGTTACTTTAAAGTATCTCCCAATAGATGATTCCACACACTATAATTACGAACTGAGGTAAAAAAAAGGTGTCTGTTACAGTTATGAACTTGCCTGGTTGACTAAAGCTACTTATTTTCTTTTAAATTATTTTTTGATTATTAAATCTGTTTGATGTGGAAATCAGGATTGAAATATTTCCCCATCAACTTTCTGCAAATCAGGCAAACTTGCATCTTGCCAGCACAGCTGGAGACAAAATTGGGATAATATGAAAAATGATACGAGTAAAGGATTTTCTAGAAAGGTTTTGTACAGATAAAGGCCTATTGATCAAGTGATACTTGTGTAGAAGTCTTACTAGAAACAGCAGCAATTATAGTTAGAGGTCGTCAAAGCTTCTAAGAGCTCCACTCCTTTGTAGATACATGTGCAGTTGTATGTCTGCCTCTTCCCCTAAGGAACTGAATGAAGGTTTGGGGTTTGGGTTTTTTTGTTTTATGACTCTCTTCATACTATAAGGGGTTCCTGAAGCCACAGCTTACTGGTTGGTCACTACTTAATGTATGTCAAGAGGACTTTGCCTTGATAAGAGATAAACTTCAGAAGAAAAAGCAAATTTATTCTAGAAAAGTAAAATGTCATTTGATTACAAAAATTGGTATTAAAACACATGAAAATGAAAATAAATCTATGCAGTGCAGTTCTCCATGATGTTTAGCAATTTGAGCTGCTCCCACATCTCAGATAATCTCAGAGCTTGGCACTCGACTCCCCCCACACCGAGGAGTGCCCTTTGTGACTGGATTTTCTCTCTTTGTTCTATGTGCAGTCTTCTCCCTACCTGTCTTGTCAGCCTGCAGGATGCCCTTCCCTTTCCTTCCATTCTTCAGCAGTTTTAACATCACTGAGCTCTTCTATCCCACCTGTCTGTGATCATTTATGGATCTTCCCTCCTGAGCAGAGGGACTCATCCTCCTCTCCACTCCCCTGGAATTAGGTTCTGATATTCAAGCTACAAAGGCTTTAGATGGGACATGTCCCCATCCTGGCAGCTCCTCTGCACATGCACTGATGCTGCAGCCATTACCAAGCAGATCTTTCCTGCTTAAAGAGCCTCTCTGCTTCTCACATAATTTTCAGGATTGCTACAGCACTTTATAAAGGCCATGCTATGAGAAAAGAGTTATTTCACAGTGCTGATACCTGATTATATCCACAATCTCTGGCTCAGTGTTAACACATTGCCAAGGGTACAGGTGACAGATTAGTGACTGGGGTGACAGACTCAGAACTCAAATGGAACTATCCAGCTTTTCCAGCATGTCCCTTTTCTCCCTTCACCTTTTACTGGTTTTAAGAGTTCTGCTTATGTTTTATAATTGGACGATGCAAGCTCAGCTTCAGTGGCTGCACAGAGCAGGACTCAGGCTCTGGAGCACTGGAGATCTGTTTAAGCGCTGATATTGCTGGCAAAACTGCTTCTGAGCAGCAGCTTCTTGAAGGTGCAGAGTTGTGAGAAAGGGGGGTGTGATGATCTGAGCAGGAGCTTCACAAGAGCAGGGAGTCAGGAATGCCAAATCCTGCAGATGGCAAATCCTGCTGGTCCTGAGGGAAAGATGCATACACCTTCCCCAGCCAAATCCTGCCATTAATCTTGGCCCTGTGTGGGGAGGTTTTGCACCTTCAGAGCTCTGTGCAAGGCACTTGAGGAACCAAACCCCAACAGGGGGGAATAACCAGGGATTCTTGTGTACCAGGGATATCCTGCTGCCATGGGAAGCAGAGCCTTTTTGACCAGTTTTGCTCCATGGCACTTCCAAGAAGTCAAGCTGACCAGCAGAGTTCCTGGGGGCTTCTTGAATACTAGAGCTGTCATTATGGTAAATGTTAAAAAGTGGGGCTATGGATCTTGTTCATTCTGGTTAGAGCTTACATCCAGCACATCCCAGCACATCCAGCCTTGAGTCTTTCTCAGCCTGTGTTACTGGGCATCCATATTACTTGTGTTCAGTGCTAACTGATACTCTGCTAACCTGCCTCCTGTTTCAATTTGTGTGGTTCACAAAGATTAATGGGCAGGAATGATGCTGTGTCTAGCACCAGTCTGTGAAATGCTGATGACAAGTTGTGCAAATCTGGTGTCTCTTAGAAAATGCAGATCAACCAAGCAGCTGGAAAATACAGTTGGCCTCATTGCTGTCAGAATTGTCCTGGCAAAATTTACCAGGGAACACAGTGGCTGCACAGCATCAA
The DNA here is from genome assembly GCA_013399195.1 of Dicrurus megarhynchus. Lineage (NCBI taxonomy): Eukaryota > Metazoa > Chordata > Aves > Passeriformes > Dicruridae > Dicrurus > Dicrurus megarhynchus. Next base: position 364,653 of record VXAD01007708.1, on the reverse strand, counting down.
TCCAACCTCATCCACCATGGAGTGCCACGGCTGAAGATTATGCATCCTTGATGGAAGTTAGAAATCCATTCTCAGGGAAGAAAAAAGTTCACTCTGCCCTCAGTGAATAATTCAACTAAGGAATTTTGCTTTGGGCAACTTGTGAAAGTAGCAGAGCTCCGTGTATAAAATGGTATTTCTGAAAGCTTTACCCATTAATTTAACATGACTTAGCTCAATTCCAGCCTTCTTTATCCAGCACAGTCCATCTTCTGCTTTGCTAGTCAAGACTGATGTATTCCTCTGTGGCACGAAGTGAACCATCTGCTTGCAGACTTCAATAACTTGCCTCCATGGAAAAGCAAAAGAGGAGCTTTATAACAACAAAGAAAGTCATACAGAATTTCCACTGCACTCAGCAATTTCTTGTTTATGCACTGTTGTGCAATATTCATTGATGGATAAAGATGTTACAAGAACCACTTAAATATATGATTGTAGTAAATACACATAATGCTTTTTGCAAGATTTTTTTGAAATTTTTTAGAAATACCTTTGGAATACTAGCAAAGATATTTCAGATCTTATTTCTCTGTACAGTTTTAGAGATACTAATACTTGTGAAAAGCAAGGAGCAAAGGGAACTGCCTAATTGTGACAGTCATGTAATATAATGGTAATTCAAATTGGACTTTACTATCAGTATACTAGAATGCAGAACACCTGCAGAGATCATGCAAACTGAGACTCATATTTAAAGAAATACAAGAGGGGTTGGTTTTGGTTTTTTTAAGACATAAATACATCACCTTAACTCCACTCACTAATATTGAGATGTTCAGTACTAAGATAAAAGGAGACATATAGAAGTCTAGTGGAAGAGTGGTTCTAGGAAAAGGGTAATGGGTAGAGCAAAAGGCAGGGTCTATTGCAGCTTTAGGACTGGCATGGATGTTGTCTTGCTATCCTGCTGCTCTTTACATGTTACTTCAGTGCACATGCTGAATGAGTACAGGCTCTTTAGGTGTTCAGGCTTGGCATTTTGGGGGGGTGGCAGGTTGGAGGCTCCAGGAGAAAGAGAGTTTCAGTAAAAGTGGTCTGGCCATTTTTAGTATTGAAATTAGAAAAGAACAGATTATTCTACTGAGTTTAAATAGCTTTACGAGCAGTTGCTTTCAGCACTGTCAGCAGGCATCTTTCGGCTTTGGAGCAGGAACTTGAACTTTTCCAAGAGCAGACAACTCCCCCTGGGTGTGGAGGTATACCTTTTTCTTTCATTGAAAAATCACCTAGAATTGTGAAGTTGCAACATTTAAACTGGTATAAATTTGCAAATGCTGAAGACTTTTCAGCTGTACCCTCTGAAAGCTGTCCAGCCCAAGTGTGTTCCTGCTTCTCAGAGCTGGAATTGGCCTGGGATCATCTGGGCAGTTCCTCAATTCACCCAGTAGCAAAACAAGAATTTTTTTTAAAATTTATTTTCTCCCAGCAAAGAGACGTTTAGCAGAAAGAATATGTACCAAAGGAGGCTGGAGGACAGAAGAGAAAGGCAAAAAGAGGGTCTGGAGAAAATGTGGTATAATGAGAGGCTTAGCTCTTTCAACCTGTTTATCTTATCTAAGAACAAGTTCGTGGGTGATTTCTCTGATTATTTTAACAAGAGGAAAATGCTAGGTACTAAAGCAGTCTTTGTTTTTTGACAGAAAGGTTCAGTGGCGTACTGTAACGACATATGAGAAATTCGGATTCAAATAAAAGATTAGGCAGAGATGTTGAGAAAGGAAGCGAAAACACTGGAACAAATTCCTAAAAGAAGCAATAAATTTACTTAGAAGTGTACTGCTTTTGGTATCTTATCCAGGCTTGCTGTCTCCAAAGAGTGTGCTTTGACCACTACAGTATCTTGGGCTTTCTGTATTTTTTCAGGTGACAGTCTATAGCTAGTTTTATACACTAAGTAAGAATTGGTGTCTTTCCTTCTTGAACTCTTTGAATGTAACAAGTGGAGAAGTGGTAGGGACAGATGAAGATATGAGCTGAGAAAGAGGAAAAGATGAGGAGAAAAAGGAGTGTATGAAGGAGATGAATGATGAAGGTCAGGAACAATATGGGAAAGAGGTACCTGGATCTCAGCTGTGCAGTTGGATTATTAGATCATAAACCAGAGAGGACCCAGGTAGACTGCTTGCCCTAAGAATTCCCAGAAACCATCACTTTTTTTTATATTGCCAGCAATCGAGTAGCACCACATCTGTTGGCAGATACTACTATGGCTGAGTACATTTGTTATTAAAAGCAAAGGACATAGTTTCTCTCCAAAATGGCTTAATCACTGGTTATATGATGTAAAAAAGAACAGAAACATTATCTACACAAATCTCTAAATCAAATGTTACATTTTCAGTCCATTTGCTAAGTTTTTCTCCTTTCTTATCTAAAGCATTCTTTTTATGATGTAGTGAAGGAATGAATACTTAAAAATAGTGAACCTTGACTTCAGTTTTACTGCTTCAACCTTTCTATTAAAAGAAAATCAGCAGGAGTTTCTTTAGTTTCTTCAAATTATGATTCCCTTTCTCAGGAGTCTATTTCTGTGAAGATGTTTCCACAGAATAAGAATAGTTTAGTTTGGAAAATATTGTTCAGACCATCGACTTCCATCATTAACCCAGCACTCCCCATTCCACCATGTCACTAAGTGCCACATCTACAAGGCTTTTAAATACCTCCAGGGATGGTGACTGCACCACTCTCTTGGGCAGCCTGTTCCGATGCTTGACAATGATTTCAGTGAAACAATTTCCCTAACAGCTGATTCTAACTTCCTCTGGTGCAACTTGAGGCCATTTCCTCTTGTCCCATCACTTGATGTCTGGGAGAAGAGGCCGACTCCACCTTGCTACAAACTCTTTTTAGGGAGTTGTAAAAAGGAATAAAGACCTCCCCTTACCTCCTCTTCATATTCTTTTTCATGTTTGAAGACCCTTTTAAAGAAACAGCCTGAGAGATTCAGGTTTTCAGGACTTCATTTTTGAATATCCTCATTTCTTTGCAATTAAGCACATTGCATTTCATCCTACCAGTAATGATCTTCAGATCTGCCTTTCCTCTAGAATACCATTTACACTGACAGCAAATTGCAAATAATTAATGAGACACAAGGTAGACAAGTCAGGTTGGAAACATCAAATTTAGGGATGATACCAGCAGAGGGCAATAAATAGACGCTGTCCCTGGCAGCCAGGGCTCCAGCAGTCTGGAGACTGGGAACTCAAGACCTGGTGTCCACTGTTTGTGGAGAACAATCTTAGATTCTTTCAATAAATTAGAAAAGTCAAAAGAGACTTTCCTTTACAAACTCTGTTCAGTTGTTCCACAGTCTTTTTATAAAAAGTGCTTTGTAAGTTCTCATAACCAGCCACAATAAAGACTAGTAAATAATAGTAAATAGTAATAGGTGGAATGAAAATTCACGAACCATGGCATGCTTGGGTGAAGACATTCATACAGTTGGTATGTGCATACGCAGTAAAGTAAGTACTTCAGCTACAGCTCGAGAAAAGCTATGTATTAATTTGATTTACAGCACCTCCTTTGCCTTTGAATGACAGGAAATACAGGATTAGAAACTACATCACAAAGAGAAATGTATGCTGAAAAAAACTTTGCAGTTGCCACTGATGGAGATAGAGAGCTCTCCATGGCCTTCAGTATGTTTTCTTTAAAATATAACTTCTAGGCTGAAATGTCTCTTTTGTGTACACAGCATATGCTGGTTTTACTCTTTTACTTCAATAGGATCATGTCAAGGGACCATTAACCAGTCTTTAACTTCCAGCTTGCACATTTTATTGGTTGTTGAGGAGATGTTTGCTGAAATAGGAGAAAAATTACATTTCTATCCTAATGAGGCAGAAAACACTATCAGAGTTCCCTCGGAATCTTGCTAGATAATTAAGTGCCTTAGGCCTACTCAGCTTCACCAAACTTTTCAGCACTTAAAATCATTTAAAGGTAGTTAAGACAAAATGTTTCACCCATCATCAAAGAGGATGTTCTATTTCGTCTGTCTTAAGGATATTTTAAGGCAGATTTGTTAATCTAGGAAGCCTTGCAAACATTCTGGGCCATGCAACCCCTGTGGCTAATTCCAACTTGCATAATGCAAATCAGACCCAAGGCTGGTATTTAAGGATGTGAAGTGATAGAAAAATAATTCTGCTGTAAGTGTATCCCATGAAAATCATAGAATCATAGAATACCAGGCTGGAAGGGACCTCAAGGATCATCTGGTCCAACCTTTCTTGGCAAAAGCACAGTCCAGATGGCCCAGCACCTTGTCCAGGTGAATCCTAAAATTGTCCAATGTTGGGGAATCCATGACTTTCCTGGGGAGATTATTTCAGTGACTTGTTTGCCTTGTGAAAAATTTTCATCTTGTGTGCAATTGGAATCTCCCCAGGAGCCACTTGTAGCCATTACACCTCGTCTTTTCTATACTGTCATCCTAAAACTGGTGGTTTCACAATGCCTTTTATTTCACTGACCTGTATTCAGACAGTACCAATAAATCTGGCAGCTGTGTCTGAACAGCTTTATTGAGTCTGCTTTTGGTAGTGATGTGAAATTCCACAGGGAGTCAGACCCTGGGAAATTAAAGGTGTATGTATGTTAGTTAGGAAAAAATAATCTGCAGTTCTCTTTGTTAGCACTAGAAGTGGGATTCGTGTCTTGCCAAAGTTATTACTAAGGACTGTAGCAGTGGGTTTGTATCCAGTTGGACCCTTAGACTGTCTAATTTAGTGTTTCAGAGCTAGAAATAACCAACTAATTCTCTCTATGCTCTAAGAATACAGGGTAAGATAGATTTATCTGTAATAAATGCAGTTGCTTAGGGTGAAGTAGGAAAGTTATTTTCTCCCTAGCAACCAAGTTTGTGTACATCCCAACGGGTTACAAAAAGTGAGAGTCAGGGAAAGGATGTCCTAGCAGCTTATTAGTATTCATCTCTCTGTTTCTGAGGATGAAGGAGGTATCAGCCTTCCCTCTCCAAAGGATCGTGCACGGTACTGTGTGCCCATACACATGCAGGGAATGAGCTCTCACCAAGGAAAAACCATTTCAGCTCATCCTTTAAAGATAAAAAGAAGCTACATCATTTGCAAAATAACCCAAAAACCCAGATCCAACAACAACAACAACAACAAAAAATTTTTAAAAAGGGACATTTGATAATTGGCTGAAATATTTTCAAGTTCTAGTCAAATTGACAGAATCAGAGTATTGGAAAAATGAAAAGTAGGAACACTATGAACATTTTTGAACTCTTAAACACAATACTGATTTTTCATTTCAAAGGGGAGTTTTGCTTTAGACTTCACCTAAATGTAATTTTGAAATGGCTAAAATGATTACCATGGCAGTTAAATGATTTTTGTTCATTCTTCTTGGACCTCAGATTTTTTGCCTATAGGCAGGTAATGCATATTTTGGCAGCTTCTTTCTTCATCCTCCCAGTCCAAAGATTTCTTATGCTTTGGCACTTGACAGCTCTCTTCATTCTTTGTCCCAGAGAGAAACAGAGCTTTGTTTTACTGAATAGGTGATGGAAGAAGTAGAAAAACAAGAGTCTGTGAAGCAACTACAGGTGTTTCACTGAGTGCAGAAATCAGGACTTTCAAAATTCAGGATGTGTAAGAATTGCCTTTTCCTCCAGCAGCAAAAGTTTAGAGAAGTCAGCAGTAGGATAGCTCTGCCTGTGTGAGACTGATTCAATCTGGAGCAAACCAACACAGAAGGAACACGAGGCAGTATTGGGAAGGTCTCATCATCTCAGGAGTTTTGTGACCCTCTCCTGAAGGTAAATATGAAGAAGTATAAAGGAACCTGTAATAGCTGTTCTAATCTCAAAAGAATGCCACAGATACTAGCACATTTTTCAAGAAAAGCATTGTGATAAATATTCCAGTTTTATAATTTGTTTCTCCTTGTAGCAGTGGCTAGTTACATTTAGTACTATTAAATGTTTACAGCAGAATATTGTTCTAACTTGAAAATGTAAGGATGTTCCTCTGCCAGGCTCTAGCCACCATCAGCCAGCCTAATACTGTTTTTCCAAGGCTGCTGAGTGCTGTGGAGTCATTTTAACATACTGTTAGCTGATGTGGTTCTTCTCAGGGGTGCCCTGTTACAGCCAAGAGCTGTAGCAGCAGTGCAACCAAGGAGATGTGATGGCACAGCCTGGGGCAGCTCTGCAGCTGAGTAGTGGTGGCTGCTGCCAAGGCAGTCTGGAATTGCCTTTCACAGCAAGCACATACATGTGTTTTTTAAACCTGGATTAGGGGCTTGGCTCTTGATCAAGATCAAGTCTGGTCTATTTATGCTGTCAGTCTTTTCATACCGTGAGCCTACTCCGTGGGAAGTAATCACCTTGCTGAGAATAAGAGTGATACATTCAGCTCATTAGTGGTCCCAAAGCTCTTTCTGTCCTAGGCTTTCCAAGTGATTGCTATGCTAACAAAGGTTCGCATCAGCCATCCATTTATGCTGCGTATTCATAGTTAACTTCAAGTGTAAAAATGTCAGTGACAAATTAGGGAGAGCTTGGCATCCCACATTTCTGAAATGCTTAAGAAAGGCTGCTTCTTGCTCCTAGGTATCAACCAGCCTTTAACGATCTCATGGTGGGGTGTTACTGTATGCCTTTATTGCTCCTCTTTTCTCCAGGCATGTCATTTATCTTTTTATTTCAATATGAATGTTTTTAACTTCCCCTTCCAATCCTCACAGCTCATTATATCCTACAGGTCTGAGAGCTCTTAAAATTTTGTTCTCATGTAGGTTCTTAGAAATTTTGTTCACAACCCTAACCCACTGTTGTAGAAGAGATACGAACTGATGCCTCTTTTTCATGAGGAAAGCACATTTTCCACTTCTCTGATTTTCCTTTTTTTTCATCTTTAATAACTGCTCTATCTTTCCAGCCACCTATGGAGCCAGGGGCAGCAAGATTGGGCATGGAGTTGTACACACACCCCTACTCAGGCCAGAGAGGGGGCAATGGTTTCATCTCGTAGTTGGTGGTTTGTCTCTCCTGAGGCCATGTTGGTGTTTTTGACTCTATGGTTGCACTGAGTAAGTGCACCTGGTTAAAAAGGATACTCAGGAAACAGTCACAGCTTCTCAGTTCCCGATGCTGTGATAATTCCTGTGTTCTTACACACATATGACATGTGGTGTTATAAAAACAGGAACCTTTGAATTTCATCACCTCACCAACCAATTTTGATTACACTGCAATAGTGACCTACACTTTCCATTATTTAGCACTGCACAATCTTTTCTGTCACCTGCAAACTCCATCAGCAATTTATCATTGATGGGTATTTTGATTTCTTTTTTCTGCTATGTGACTCATCAGCCTTTATGAAAGATATGGTGACAGAGTACTGTATTTCAAATATTTTCCCCTTAAATATTTAAAATCAAGACAGGAAGAATTTGCTGTGCTTCCAGACAAAAGAGAAAGCTTACAAGCCCTGAATGGTTCTGAGTCAGTGAGATGGTGGAAGGACAGGAGGAGGAGAAAGGGGAGAGAGGAAGGAAGGGAAAGAATCGCAACAGTGGCAAAAATCCCTTTTATCCTTAAATAATAAGATTTGGGGCCCAGTTCTGTTGTTACCTACACCATTTCCCACACTAAAGCAGTGTGGCCTTCACTGAAATAGCTGTTTTGTGGAAAATAAGAGGACAACCAGGCTTTCACAAGGAAGGAGGAAAGTCACCTGACTATATTCTGGTGGATCTCTGAGGTGCTGAGAAACAGTCACCCTTAGAAAGCATCTCAACCTGAAGGAGGCTGAGTGAATGGTTATAAAGGATGCTAACATGGAACAGGTGTCAAAATACCTGAGGGACCAAAGCTATGTGAGTTGGATCCTACTGGCAATGTTCAACATACTTCTGTACATTGATTTGTGACAAACAGTGCCTCACCTTGCAGGTGATAAGGGAGCTTTGGTTCTATTGAGCATGCCACTAGACAAAATGCTTTCACATAAAACACGAATGGGTCCTGTTTAGTCCAAAGCAAATAGATTGAACTTCTTGCTTTATTTCGCATGCGTGCTGTGAGCTGCTGCCATGCACGGCGCAGGGCCGGGGCCGGGTGTGGGGCTGCAGCGGGCTGTGTGACCAGCGCACGGGCCAGGTGTGGCCAGGAGAGGGCCACCCAGCCCTGGCAGTGCCACTGCGCTCTGCTCTCCTGCCAAATAAGCTCTGTAAAAGCTTAATTGCAAAGGTATCAGAGTTCGCAGGCGGCTGACCACAGGGAAACAGTTGCACATTGTCGTGTAAGAGAGAGATAGAAGAGAGATGTTCCTTAACATCTGCTGCAGATGTTATTTTTAGGAGACAGAATAGAAAAAAAAATTTAAAAAGTATGTGGAAAATGCTATCAAAAGTACAGGGAATCCTTGCCTTTCATCCTGGCAACCTCTGTCTGATAAATGTCCCACAAGCCATAGGTTCCCTCATCTCACCTCCAGACGTCCCACAGACCAAGTGGAACCAGTCCAACCTCCTGCTCCATTAGGAGCAGGTAGCCCAGCCATAGGTAGTTCCTTTGCTAACCTATTTTCCTCCATTAGGACTAAGACAGGTTAGCAAAGGAGCTACATATTCTAGTCTATCCCAAATGCTGAACATGTCCCTAAGTGAGAGAAAAATCCTTTAAAAGGACTGAGTAGGAGCTAAATCACTACCTGCTTCAAGGCTGATTATGTAGGGCACTTAGGGGTGGTTCATGCCTCACATAGGTATTGCCAAGGTTTTTCCACTCATGGTAGAAAGTAGATGTGCCAGCCCCATCCCTACCTGTGCCTGGTGCAAACAGAGGCAGCCTGCAGTGCTGCAGCCCCTCTTAAGTGTGGGCAGCCCACATGGACACATGCTCCTCTAACCTAATTTTAAGCACCTGCAGGATGAGTATGGATCCAGTGTTTCCTTCTGAGCTGGCTGGAGTTGGTAAGGTATGTGTAGCACATTTTAAGCACTCTAACAAGTGGAGTGTCTCAGGCTTTCGTGCTTCTCTTTATGCTCACAGGTACACATAATGGTCTCTCAGCGCCGTCTCACATTTCTGAGTTTGGGAGCTCCTATTATTTTTATCCAACAATCACATTAATAAATGTATTTGGTCTCTTTTCCATGCTGCTCCCAAACCAGTCATGCCAGGTCAATGCTGAGGCAGAGCAGAACTGAGCTACTGGGGGTCCATAAACATAGGGCTGAAATAGGGTTTTCCTTGGGCAAGCCCACCATAAAGAGATCCATGGTGAAAAATCCCTGCTGCCAAGCCTCGCCTGTGGCATAGTCAGTCATGGTGGGCTTGTACAAGTCGAGTTGGGGTCTCATAGGCAGAAAAAGCTACTCAGAGAGCCTGCCCGTCCATGGGCCAAGCTCCACACCTTGAGCCCTGGCACCTCAGTGTCTGTATGAGAGTACTCAAGTGGCTGAGAAGATGCTGTCAGCTCTGTTGCTGGTACCACTGTTTCCATTTCAGTGTGTTACTGTACAAAGTCATTCTCATTCTGAGGAGACACTGGCACTGAGATGTAGACATGTCCTTCAGTCCAAGCAGCACTGAGATGAATCTGATAAGCAGGGAGCAATACTTTGAGGGACTGCCATTTTCTCCCACAGGAAGAAAGCTCCATTTGCTGCTTCCTTGTCAGCATGATGAGTGCTGCACTTAACTTACGACTCAGATGTAAACAATACTCCTTCTATCATTTTCCCTGTATTTGCTTTGTCTTCTTGGAGGCTCCCATGTACTAATCCTGTTGTTTAGTGAAGTTTCTGAAGACTTCTGAAGACTTCTGAAGTTTGCAGCTTGTGTGAGATTTCCTTCTTTAGCAGTCAAATGAACTCTGAAATAACTATCTTTACTGCTAAAATCCAAAATAATGTTATCAAACCAGAGGATTTTCTCCATACTTCCACCCAGTGGGGAAGAAACAAGATAAATGATTGCCATGATGACATCATCTTGAGAAATCTTTCCAAAATGTGATTCTTTGACACATTCTTTATCCTCAGCCTAATTGACATGTTTATTAATTAGCTAAAGATGATATATGTCACCGGGCAATGAACTTAGTGTCCTGTCTTGTTTTGGTTTAATTTCATTTGCATTTATCTCATGATAGCATATCACACACATATGCCAAATATTTTAAAATGAAACTGTTCTCATTAAATGTCTTACCCATTTTAAGAATTAAGCAACTTTTCCACTTAGTCAAAAAACCACATGCCAACTCTAAAAAATTAACATCACAAGGCTTATTAAGTAGAAAAAACCTAAACACTATCCACATCACGTGTAAATGTCTCTTCCCACTGTGTACCCCAACAGTTTTTAAAAATTTAATTCATTAAGCTTTTCAGTGCCAAAATTCCTTTCATGCTAATAAGATAAGATGGTCCATAGTATGGATACTACATACACAGGCAAGAACTTCAACCACAGGTAACTATTGCATTATAGTGGAGAATGCAGCAGTTTACCTTCCCAGGGGCATGGTCTTCTCTTACTGCATTTTTCTTGGACTCAGTTTTTCTCATCCATGCTGTCAGTCATTTCAAAATCCTAGTTCCAGTTTCCAAGACCATTGGTTACTGCTCTGGGTATAGTTGCATTATTGGTCTCATTGCCATTCATGAGTTGTTCATAACTTTACCAGGGCAGTTCCCACAGCCCAGGACAAGGCGTGTGAGTTTTAGGCACTGTTCTTGAGCTACAAGCTAAACTTTCAGAGGATATTACCAGGCACCTTTTCAGAGCATCTTGCAAAACCATTCTCTTTACTAAGACATAAGTGTTACTGTAGGTTAATACAGTGGAAAGGAAAAGGGAGAACAACAATGTGCCAAGTAATGCCTGCTTCTCCAGAAAAGATTCAAAAGATCCTGATGTCCACCAGGAAACACTGTAGACCTAATCTGCCCATGAAATATTTTGATACTGTTTCAACAAGGGTTATACAGACATATAGACATAACCTACCACACTGTAATCAGACTGGAACCATGGTCAGTGGTTGTATCAAAGGTGGGCTGCATCAGCTGTCTCCAGCAAGAACCCAGGCAGTTCATAAAAGACAAAGAAGAGGATATTAAAATGCTCTCTTCCCCTCATGGCACAGTTTTCTCCACATCCATAGCCTCAGCTTTCACCAGACCTGGGATCTAGGAATTTGCATGTATTTTATGTAGCAGTATCTTATCACTCAGATACCATTCAGATAGTCCAGAAAGGAGCAAAGAACTCTCAAAGTTTCATCTTTTGGCTAAATAAAAATAAATTAATGATCTAAATGTGCTACTTAACTTTAAAATTACATATGCACTTACGTACTTCCAATAAGCATCATCTGCAGTCAGGAAAGCCACCAGAATATGAATGTCATAACTGAAACCAGAAAAAAAAACCCAATGGAAGGTATTTTCAGAGCTCTTCAATTTTTTCTGTTATGTGTTAAGGAACAAAAGTTTCTGAGACTAGAGAATATATGCAGACAGATCATCTAGCCTGCCAATATGATTTTGGAGATTGGAATAAAATAACAGTGAGTCAGAAAGCTATTATTTTGAGTATGGAGAAGAGGAAGTAGGAAATGTGTATTTGTAGAAACACTTTCTGTTGTGTTTTACAGCAGTGGCCAGATAAAGTGTAGCTGGGTTTTAGCCCTTCTAATTTTCTCCCTGCATAACTTCACAACATCTTTGTAGTCCTCATGAATTGTCTGCACTTTTCCAGAGGTGATAAACTCTATTTTTCTCCTGCCAAGGCTCTCTGTTCAGCCAGGCCAGTATTCTTCCTCACCAGCTCATCATTCGGCACATGGGATAGCCTGCTCCTACAACTTTTAGATTTCCTTCTTGAAGCAGGTCCATCCTTCCTGGACTCCTTTGCTCTTCAGGACTTCTTCCCAAGGGATTCTGTCAACCAGCCTCCTAAACAGGCCAAAGTTTTCCCTCTGGAATTACAAGGTGGCTGATCCCCCTCCTTACTTCCCTGAGAGTTGAAAGCTCTACTGTTTTGTAGTTGCTGTGCCCAAGACAGCCTCCCACCACCACATCTCCCACCTGTCCTCTGCTCACAAACAGTGGCTCTGCAGGGCACCTCCCCTGGTGGTTCCCTCACCAGCTGTGTCAGGAGATCCTCCTCCACACAGCCCAGGAACCTCCTGGACTGTTTTCTGTCTGCTGTGTTGTACTTCCAGCAGACTTCTGGTAAGCTAAAGGCCCCAAAGATGTCAAATCCCCAAGAAGTTCAGGAATTATATTAATTGCCCCGAGTCTATCTTGCATGCTATTTGGTAGCACCAAGTTGAATATGGTGCAAGGCAGACTGACACTGGTATCCATCTGTCCTACTGGTTCAACAACAGGACTTTTTTCTAGTTTTGAAAAAGTGAAGAGAGAGAGAAATCTACCTCTTTCCAGTCACAATCAACGATGTGTTGGTGTCAGGTTTTATCCTGACAGCTGCAAAGGCTGAAGCGATCATTTAAATTTGTGCTTGCCACCATCTTAGCTCATCCCTGCATGGAAAAGTGCCCTGGCTCACAGAACTCCTGAACACTTGGCACAGATGGCTTTAGTTTCAGGACTATGAATGTAGTGAGTGTTTTCCAAGTCCTACTGTAGCTTTTATTAAGACTGTACTAATGCTTTCATATGTTTTGATTTCTTTTCATTTTAATTCTCCATTTACACCTCTGGAGTTGACTACACCCCAGGACAAGAGATATCCTCCTTCATAGATGGAACAGGCTGCCTCCATGGCTCTTGGGTTGTGTACGGCACACATCCAAAGTTTTCAACACTCTTAGACCAACTGCTGCCAAAACTGCCAGATTAAAGATTCCCCATCTGCAGTCCACATGTAAAATGGAGGGAAAATATGTACTTTTCATAGCTTTGTGACATAATTACTTGCAATGCAGAAGCACCTGAAGTCTCCTCTGGAGATTAGATTCTGCTGCACTTGTTAGGAGATATAAGCACAGCATGAACTGTGTCCTCTGACATGACAGCAGATGAAAGAACCAACAAAAGTGACGTTTTCTTTCCCTTCAGTGAGTGGGCTGGCAGAGGGCAGCCTGAGATGCCTTTACAGAAGCTATTTTAAAATTATCAGAGCATCATCCTGAGACCCTGGGACAGAACTGTGGATTGAATTCAGATTTCTCAAGACACAGTCAATAACTTTCATCCAAAGCAATTTCCTTCTGTCTTGCTGACAGGCAAATTGGAAAGGTGACAGATGACAGACAAGCTGGCAGGGTGACAGGAAGCTTTCGGATGCAGTCTGCAAAAAGGGCAAGAACATCCATTTTTCTCCCACACCAAATGCTCACTCCTACCTTTCCATCAGCTTCTGTTTATAGCCTGCTATGCCAGAAAAGGCGGTTTCATTTCTTTCATGGAAGTCCTTTAAGAGTCAGTCAGCTAGGGCAATTGAGCATAGGCATTAAGATAATTACAGTGAAAAGTTATTAAATCCTGGCCAACTCTTGTGCTGTGCCTGCTGAATTTTTCTGAATACAAATTTCTTGCAAAATTAAGCCCCAGACCACACTATAAATACTCACCCGTGGTGAGACATCCCAGAACTTTGATGTGGATCCACATGAATTTTTTCCTAAAGTGAAAAACTCCAGCGGGAGGGAAGAAAATCAAATGGGAAAACTAAATTTATGGAAACAAACCCCTTAAACAAACAAAAATGCAGAACTTAGAAAACCAGAAATTAAAAGGGCTTGTCAACAAATTGTGCCTTTCAGCTCCTTTCTTGAAGAGGGGGACTGATCACACATTTGTGTTGTTAGCCCAGCATCTTCCAGTACTAAAAGTCACACAGTGTCATTTGACTCCTTACCAAGAGTTTTCTCACAGTTCCATATGAGACCTGTCTGTCTGCTTTCTCTTCCTCTCAGCAGTCTCTGCTCTTGTCTAACTTGCATTAATGCAATACAAGCCAGGTGTGGACTGCAGGTGAAAACCAGGCATGGACCTGAACTAAACCACACAGAGGAACAGTGTGGAGGAGGAAAGAGTACGATGGAAGAAAGTGGCTGATTGTAGCCAGGCATCTCAATAAGGAGGAGGAAAAGAGAAACACCAGAAAAGTGGGGAAAGAGATCAAAAAAAACCACTGGGCCCACTGTGACACAGCCTGGACAGCACTGTACGGTAAAAGTGCAACAAGAGTTGTCTCTGCTGAGCCTTAGCTGAAAGCAGTTTGTAGCTGTGAGCAAATAAATAGGCACCTTCTCTTAGTGGCAAGGGCTGCCCTTGTGTGCAAGAGAACAGTGCACACACTGCTTCTGGGGCACGTGACTCTACCATCCACGGCTTTGCTGACGAGAAATAACCTAAAAGACCCCAAAGCTCCGTTAACCAACCAGGTCAAAAAGGAATAGTAAAATGAATAATGTAACAATTAGGTTTTGGCAGTGTTTAATGTATTCACTCCAGGAAAGGTTTGGATAATAGTTCTGATTAATACAAATTAATCAAATTTTACAGAGGTTGTCAGCTGTCCTCCCCTTAGAAAGCATAATGATTAATGATAGTAAAATTTTAACAAGAAGGCAGTAATAGCTTGCATTTAGCTTTTTAAATTGTAAGGAATTTTACAGTCACTAATAGATTTAAATCCTCTGGTTGTCCTGTGGATGTTGGAAGTGTAAGACAGCTATATTAGCCAGAGAGAGAGTGAAGCTCATCATGCTCCCCACTGAAATAACTGTCCACTTTGGTGTTAGAAAGGAAAAGTATTAGACCCTTAACGCTGGCATTAGAGAGCAGATCTTTTAGCTGCCATGGACCCAGAGGAAACCACACAATTTATTCCAAAGCTGATACACTCTTAGTAATGTTTCCTACTGTTCGCCACAAAGACAACTTCCATTAACTTGTGTACCTTTACAGCACACTGTCATGTGCAGAACTGTTCTCTCATCAGATACAATAACACCATTATTAACGACGGTGGCTGGCACACTTCCAGTGTCCTCAATCAGTTGTGAAGCCACCTCTAAAGTGAAATATTAGTCCCTGTATGCATGGATATGAGATCTAAACTTTCTAAAAGTACCCATTTTCTGCAAAACCAGCCAAGCTTCCTCAAAGTGAGGGAGAAGAGGTAGCTGTTTGGCTTAAGGGAAAGCTCCATTTTAAGATTTGAAATAATTGCTAGACTTGAATAGTCTAAGTGTGGATGCATCTCCTTTTCCTCTTCAACTCTGTAAATTAGCATTACAGTTTGCTTTTCGTAGAGAAGTATTAGCACTGTTTTCATAGAGAGGTATTAGCTTGGCAGCTCTTGCTCCACTTCTGTTTATCTTTTGTACTGCTTGCAGTAGAATTGGCAACAGAAGATGCTAGCAAAAAGGCTTTTTTTGCACAGAACTGGGAAGGACTTTAGGAAGGAACATAACCCTAAAATAACCACTGCAAACATTTCACAGGGTTTGGATACTCAAGATTACTGTTGTCTAAAAAAGCAGTGCTTTCGGATCCTCTTCTAAATGTTTTTTATACCACACTTAACATCACAGTAACAGAAGACAAAGTAGCTGCAAATACTTCTTCAAGTATCAGATGAGGTGAACTTGAAAAGTGGAGCACTGGCAACACATTGCAGAAGTACTCGAGCTGCTTCTGCAGTGAGCTAGCTGGTACCAGAGCCACTACAGCTGTGCTGCACTGCTGGGCTGAGCTAGAGGAACCTGCCTAGCGATTTGCAGATGTGTTGCTTCAGTGTCCAAGCAGGTACCCTGAACAGAGCAATGCAGCACCTGGGGAACTGCCTGGATGTGGTGAGATTGGAGGTCCCTGCACAGCACTTGTAATGTGATGAGTTTTTGTGGTACGTGAATGTTATAAATGAAACGAGCCAATTTCTATAATAAAAATAAAACAAATTTATTTATAGTAAATTTGGCAGAGTTTTTGGATAAAAAGCCACAATGCAGGGAAACAGCTCCGAGCCCGGGTGTCGGTAGCTGAGTGACAGGCAACCTGACAGGGTGTCAGAGAAGCTCTGTTCACGCCGAGGTCTCGGAACGGTGAGTCTTTATACAGTTTATTTCGCTGGAGGCAATACTGTATTCAGAGTCCAAAAGTCTAAAGATATTCAATTTGGGTCTTTGGTTATTCCAGCGAAAAACAATGTCCTTCCGATGAGATGATGAAGTCTTGATGAAATCTTATCCCCTTCCAGGAAGAGGTTGATGTTCCTGATATGTTGCAGATATCTTATCGTAGTGAGAATGGCCGGGGTGGCTCCTCTTGAGATGGCCCATCTCCCACTTAGCCACGGCTACAGTCCTGATAATTTCTTCTTGGAAATCTTTTCAGCTGAGAGAAAACTCCACATTCTTACGGGAATCTGCCCCTCCAGAATGTGGTTTCATCATGTTTGGGTTTGATACAGAAATATCCTATACATGTATCTCAACATTAAATGGGTATAAACTTTATAGGCACGAATTAAAACACATATTTATAACAATGAAGCCAGTGGTATGATGAAGCCACTGTTTTTTGGCACATATCCTCTAAGACAGGTTGCTGCATGGGTTATTATTTGGCATTTATTAGATCAGACAACCTTCATGTCCAGATGACTACAACTCCTTGAGCGAAGAGCATTCAGTTGTGCCCATTTGTGTAGAGCAGCTGATTATCTTCTGTGAGCTCAATCCCTTCAGAGGCAGTGCTGCTGTAAGGAAAAGAAGGGGAAAGCTGTGTGTTGCTTCTGTATGTGCTGGTATGAAAGCTGAACACTTAGTCTAGTTCTTGAGTCAATGTTTTATGACCATTTCAGTTTACAGTTCAGGTACAGATAGTAACAAAACAGCAGAAAGCCAACATGTCCCTGGGGTGTTCCAAGACAGTAAGCAGAGGAGGGGTTGGTGGTGCAGTTTACCTTTGTATCTTATTTTGGTACTTTATCCAGGAAATACAGGCTTAGTGAATACCTTACTGTGAAATGATGACTGCAGCAATAAAAAAAAAAAAAAAGTCCAGAAGAGCACAGATAGACAGATGCCAGCTCTCTGAAAGGCAGGTTCAGCCAGTGCAGGCATGCTCCCTCTGGGACCCCAGCGTAGCAACCATCATCCCCAGATGGGCTAAACTTAGTGATCATCATCCCCAGATCTGCCCTTGGATCACACACACTCCTGAGTGGTATAAAGTTGCCATTACATGGTTTTGGGTGGCCATTGCCCGCAACAGAAATAAACATAAGATACAAATAGCTGACATTCTTCTTTGGCACTCAGGAAGGTTTTACAGCACCACAGTTTAGATCTGCTCTGCTAGTACACAGTAACTCATGAGCTCTCTGGGCTCTGAGGAATCTGTGAATCCATCTCTCCTGTGGGAGGATGGAAGAAGTATCCTCCCTAGAAGCTTCATGATGGTGTCATGGGCAAATTTCTGCCTCTCAGGAATGCTTTGGGGCTAATCTGTGAAGTATAAATCATTGCCCTGCTTGGGTAGTCCTTCAGTCACTAGCATCCTGCCTTTGCCAGCTCTAATACGAACAACTTTCTTCAGCAACTTGAAGCATTTTCTGTCACTGCACTTCATTTTACCTGGCAATCTTCATCCTGCTACCAAAATCTGCAACTTCTCGTGAACCTGAATTAAGCCAATAAGGTTTATTTCAAATGTTTTCTCCCCTGATCTTGTGCAACAAATACAGAGCATGATACTTAAGCCTAAAGCTGTTATTTAGTTTACTTCAAATCTTTGAATAGCAAAATTTATAGATGGGATTAAAAAAAGAAGCAATAATTAGACCCAAAACTGTGGAGGTTCTGATGGCTGAACAGGAAAACTTCACTTGTCAGCAGTTCAGATTCTGTGGCAATTTTCAGAACAAAAAATCCTATGAATGTCAAGTTTATATTTGTGCTTTGGAAACACCCAGTCTAAATAAGCAAAACCAAGGACACCCAGTCTAAATAGGCAAAACCAAAGCTTTTAGTTTATGAAAGAGAAAAATCAGAAGCAAGTAAATTAAGGAGGGCACTACAATGCCAGGAAAAGACAGAAACAGGACTCCAATTGAAATGCAAATCAAATGTCTTAATCACAAAGCTGTCCTTTCTTTTTGTACTGAGGACTTAAACTATTTAAATGCTTTCTTGAAAAAAACAAGCTGAGTGTAGAAGAAAAACTACAGAAGATTACGTAGGACTGTCATCATTGTCCTTTTCACTTACTAACCATGCTGGTTAATGTTCCTTCAGATGTCACAGCCATGTCATACAGCATTGAGTAAAATGTGCCTGCTAAATCTGCCACTGGCTCATAAGGTGCTTATTTTTTTTAGCCAAAGAAATTTTAATTTTTCTAATCTCAGGGAAATGGTCCTGCAGGAAAATAATTTCTCATTTATCTAAGTATTGAGTTCAAGTGATGAGAGTCAGAGGGACATAAAATGAAAATTTTAGACCTGAGCAAACTGAATTTGAGATCCAGGTATAAAAAAAAAAAATATTTTGAAAAATGGTCAGCATTTGAAGGAAGCAGGGAGAAGGTGTGTGTGTTACCTGCTGCAGAAGCAAACTTGTTCCAGTTTTTGACCAGGCTGACCAGCCAGCTTCCCTTTCAGAAGGCCCTGAGACCCAACTGCTCACAGACAGCACTGGATACACAGCTTTCTTAAGCACAGTTAAAGGTTAAACAAAGCACAGAGAGCTCAACAGAAGTGTTTCTATAAAAAAAACTTTACTGAAAACTGGCCTCAAAGTACTGGTGATGTGTCAGGGAGCTTATGTACAAAGAACTCAAATAAAATATGCTTTATAAAAATGTGTAGATATCGTATGTCTCCTCAATCAAGGCTCTCTGAGGGTATTTTTGGACCTCTGAGTCAACAAGCATTTCTTCCTCCTTAAAATGTCTTACTTCTCTTTTCCAGCCAGCCTCCTTCTTCATGCCCCTGTATGGGTGTTTTTCCAAATGACCTCCACTCTAAGTCTTCCTGCATTTTAATTACCTTGAGGTGGAGTCCAGAATGTTAATGATACTTTAATACATTCAATCTCTGATTAAGTAAGGTGAACTCTTTTTGCCTCACTCCTGTAGTGAGAAAGATTGGTATTCAGCACACTAAGTTTTAATGCCTGACAGCTGAAGCTTAATATCTTTTCATAGTTTCAGAGATTAATATAGAGAAAAAAGATCTCAGAATTATAATATAAAGAAATGAAGATTCTATGCAGTAAATACATCCACAGAGGAAAGTAATGTGTGTGTATGCATAAATTTACCATTCATTTTATTTTAAATTCTCTGATATTTTTTCTGTTGTTTATATCAAACTTGTGTTCAGTGCTTCCTTGGTGCATATCTTTGAAACCATAGTCACCTTTCTGCTGGTTTAGGGATTTTAAAATGAAGCGGCTTCACTGCAGACTGGTAGCAGTGCTAAATGTGCATTTCCCTCACCATCATTTTTAATGCTCTACCCAGCTTTATTTAAAGTGAGAGGAGGTTTTACACCCATTACAAATAGAATTGACTGGAAATTATTTCTTAAGTATTTATCCACTCAGCATATCCAATTCTTTCTTGACTGACTAGAAAACCATGATAAAACTATTGAATATATTTTCTGCTGAGTTTGAGCAGTATTTCCATAATGAGTTTATTGACCCTTAGCATTACAAAATTTTGACTCACTCTTACGTCTGATACCTTTAAAAGCATTTCTGCCTTTACAGTCTGCCACTCATGAGCAATGAATGAAAGCATGATGACTTGGAGAAGAAAATGCAAAGTATCTCAAAAAAATAAATGTCAATTTTTTTTTACCACAACTTATACACTTTAAATATGCTTTCTTGTGCTTTCGTGTGTATTATGCATTATTGATGAACAAAAGCATTACAACTCTGGAAATAAAATGTAAGTATCTAAAATACTAAGCTCTAAAAATAAAGATGAAATCTCTCAGAGGTACTAATTACTGAGACTGAAAAACATAGTGAGGTAGGGGCTGCAAGTACAACTCAGAACTGTTTTTACTTTTCTATAGTATAAGTCAAGGAAAATATTGCCAACTGGAAGAACTATAAAGGAATGGAACAAGGCTTCTTTCAAACAGATTGTTTTATTTGACTGGGAGAACATTTTGAGAAATCAAAATGCATACACCAGAACCGCTTGGGTACCTTAGTTACATCAAAACAAGAGTGTAAACTTTTCATAAAGTGTCTGTTAGAAGATGTGTATGCAATTAGAGCCCAGCACTGCATCAGGATGTTTGTATGATAGGACCACCACTGCCCAGCACCCCACTCGGGGTTCGGTGTAATCAGGTTTTGCCCACATGACCTTATATTGAATGTAAGCTGTCCTAGGACAGGGAGGGCTTTTTGGTGTTTGTAGTTATGTTGAGAAAGATATGGGACTGATGCCTCTTTAGGTTTCAGCAACACAAACGGCTCTTGGCACTGCTTTCAACAACATGGCTTAGCTGAGAAACTACAGGTGGGTTACAAGTGTTTGTGCTTGTGTTCCTAAGTAAAGGACACAGTTCCAAAGGTGGGCTATTCAGTAGCATGTCAGGAAGGAGAAGTTAAGACAGTGAAATGGTGCCATCCACCGCATTCTCGACACTGCACCACCTACCTAAACTTATTTGAATACACGTACAGCAAGGGGATATCTGCTTTTGCTGAGCCCTGTTAGCTTTGCAACTACAAAGAGCTTTTGGCATGAACTAGGCAAGAATAACTGCCTTGGAGAGTTGTACTGAGCAAGAAGAGGTGAAGTAATACTATTTGTTTCCTTTCTTCCCCTCTGGGCACCCATCCGGAGAGTCCTTGTGCACGTGGAAGTCGTCACCTAATCTTCCACTGAATTATTTGTGTGTTACACATCAGTGTTTGCAGGTTGAGGGCTTAATGGACAAGGTCTGTATCTGTTACCAATTTGTCTCAAAAACTGAAAGTGAATGATGATGATTTTGCCTTGAGTCTGCATAGATTGATGTATTTTCACTGTTCATTTCAAAACAACTTGTATCAAAAATTCTTCTGCAACACATAACAGTCATAAGATATTTTTATGTTGCCAACAATAAATCAAAACAAATCTAACAACCATATATTGCTATGGACAGCAGTCAGATTACTAGCTATGTTTGCCAAGTGTGTCCTAGAGCACCCTGCCAACACCACTTCTGCAAGAATGGCAAGCCTGCTACATTCAATAATAATTTGGAATCAGATAAGGAGATAATTACATAAAGGATAGCAAGGAGAGAGAAAGGCAAAAACCAGACGTGTTGGGTCTTATGAGCCTCATACTTGATATGAAGGCAGGTGGATGTCCACTGCCTGACCACGGTGCAATCTGTAACATCAGAAAGGTGCCAGCAGATGCTGATCTCAGACCTGCTTGAGGAGCTGTTTCCTGTGTTCCTGGAACATCTTCTTTCAAGAGAGAATTAATTATGGTATTTGCCCAGGAAAGGTAATGTAATGAGAAAAGATCAAGTGAAATGTTTAGGCTCGCTTTGGATGAAGTCTTGGAAACTGGCAGCTTGCCTTCTGGGCTTTTTTGTCTGAATTTGGTTTTATGCACTTTCAGGGAATTGTGTAGTTCTCAGATTTCTTATAAAAATTTTGCAAGGAGAAAATAAGAAATACATTAAGATACCTCTAAATCAGATTTTAAATACCCACAGACCTATTAAAAACATGTATTGAATTTTTTTTCATATAAAATCAACAAATGTGGCTCCAGAGTAATGTTTTCCATGCATTTCTCAGAATTTCAATGCTGTTAATAATTTCAAATATAGTTTTAAAAGTACATCGGGTTTAATAACAAATGTAGCCTTCCTTTGTTGTTCATAGCCATGGACTAGGCAGCATCAAAAAGGGTTTCATAGGCCAGATCTTCAGCTAAAGGTTGACTTAACCACCTCCACTAATGGATTTCAATATTATTTGCCCATATTTTCCTATGTAAACATGTAATTAGAGCTCACAAGATGACAACAATGGTTCCATATTTGCATTTATTTGTTGCAAATTTTCATTTATAATTTTCTTGTCATTCTGTTTAAGTAGAATTCTATTATGGTGTTTATGAGCACTGTATTCTGCCACCCTGGTATTATAAATTCATGTGCCATATTAAAATCACAAACTGTGTAGGGATTTGCCTGATACTTAGTGTTACTAATTGAGATGATGTTTCAGAAATTCTGGATTTTAACCTGTGAGACACAGGCATGAGTTCATGATCTTTAAGATGTATTATTTAAAAAAAAAAAAAGACCTCTACAACATCAGTCTAATATTTACTTCCCATAATCAATTAAAAATTACAAAGCATTACGGATCAAAGATCCAAGGTACCTACTACCTTTTCTTATTTGGGAATTAGTGCACCTAGGGAATTCCAGCTACCAGAGTTTTAAACCTCAAGAGAGATTTAATGAAGTACATGTGCAAGCAAATAAACAGTTGTGCTCATTGGATGATCTCACACCTGAGAGAGAACAGAAGTAACATAAGAAAAAATACTGGTTTGGGTTTAAGTGTATTTACTGAATATTACTTATACCAACCTTAACAGCAGGATCCCTTTCAAGTATATTGAGAACTTGCCCTGCTTTACAAGTCTAGTTTTTGTGCAGTGATTACTTCTCATGGCTTCTGGGTAAGATATTTGGGTCCTTTCAGAGCTCTAAAATCAAATCTTCCCCTTGAAACAAATTATTTTGTCCAGAAAAGGCTGACAGAGAAACTAAATTAAACCAGTGCAGGTGCCGGTGGGTTTGTTCGACTGTTCAGAACCTGGTCCACAGCCTTTTGGAAAGATCTACCTCAGCTCTAGGAATGGCTACAAGCTCCATCAATGCAAATAAAGGAAAAGGAAAAGGAAAAGGAAAAGGAAAAGGAAAAGGAAAAGGAAAAGGGAGTGCTGATGCCCTAGTCCAAGACTGGTCCCATTACTAGAGGTGAGAAATTTTTGGTAGATACAGGTATCCATAGAGATTTGCAAGAGGAGAAAGAGATTACCAATGACACCCCTGCACACTTTGAGATACAGGGAGTGTTTAAGCCGCTGCAGGTGGACAGAAACAAGGAGCATGAAAATCCACTTGTGATATTTTTTGGCTGGCTTATTACACATCTGCTGGTATAGTGCCTAATTTACACTTCAAATACTGAAATTTCCCTTGTCAGTGCTTCTTTGTATTGTGCATTTCACAGTGTTAAGACAATTCCCATCACATACTTCTAAGGGATATTACTGTTGTTGGACCTGCAAGTTTCACAAGCTCTTTTCAGTCAGTCACCACAGCGGTTCCCCTTGCCCCTTGCACTCTGGTACACTTGCAGGGACAGGAAAAAACAGGAAAGGTCAGCCAAGTCTCTGAGGTACCCTCTACATATGTACAGCAATTTTGTTTCTGTCCATTGCCCTTCCTGGACATAAGCCAGCAGTGAATCTGCTTGAAATATTTTCTTCCCAGACAGTTTCTGGAGCAGTGAGTCACTCTTACAGTCAGACTACAGTTAATCTCATAAATGAGGCAGCTATCCCTTTTTTTTCCTTTAACTGTCCTCCTGCACAATGCCCATTTCTAACCAATAGTGATCTGGAAGATCCCATTGTTACTTTGGAAACTTTCCTTTGCATGCCCTGCTGGTATCCTCAGCCCAACATGGAGAAGATTACACAGAAGTAGATGTTTATCAAGAAAGAGCTCAGCTGTTTGAGCCACAGCTGTATTGCTCTAGGAATTGCACTGTGTGCATCAGGCTTTATCACTGTCCTGTGCAACTGAGCTCCACTCTCCAGCTGTTTGCTCCTGGTTTACCACAGCCCTTTCCTGTGGGAGGTGTCATGCCCCAGGTGTCAGCCAGGAAGAGAGGCAGAGAGCTGTACCAAACCACAAGCAGTGCTTCAGTCTTCTGCTGTTGTTATTGTTATTGTACAGCACCCACTTCTATCCCTTGATCTGAGATAGCATAGGTGGTTCCACAGTCTTATCAGTTTCTACCTCAAGTGAATGATGGCACAACCATGGACCTCATATGGGAAACACAACTGAGCCTTTGTACCCAGCCTAGCCCATCTCCCCAGGGTGTCTTTCACCTCAGCCTGCAGCCTGGGTGCCCTCGGAGCTCTCCAAGAGTCAGTGTATGAAGGCTTGTCTTTGACCACCTTGAAGGCTATGCAGATCTTTCTGATGATCTTAGAGCTGCACCAGGGATTCCCTTTCTGTGGCCTCTCTAGGTAGTTTGGATAGGTCAACATAATAATTTGACCTTCTGCCCTGACTGACCTGTTCCTTGGAATGATTTTTTGTATGTCCATTTGTTTACCTCTGTTGTCTAAAAAAAATTCCTCTGCAAGTGTAATTTATAACAGAGAAGGTATGTCTTCCAAAACTGCTAGCAAGAAAACAGAGCAGGAATGAACTGCTCAAAATAACTGGTCTGTGACCCAGCGTTGTTCTGTTTAACTGTGGTGCACCTTTTGCTGGACAGTAATAATGAGCCACACTCATTATTTTTATATTTAACTCACTGTTGAGTTAAACCAGTGGTCCTTCTAGCCTTATTTGTGTAATGGTCTGCAGCAGAAGAAAAAGGGCTACATTTTAAGAATGGAAAAACATATCCTTGATATAATCTCCCAGCTTCACAGCAGTTCATGATCCTCCTGAAGCACAGGTTCCAGCTGCACCTTCACGCTGAGATACTGATGGCAGATTTTTTTCTTTCTTCTACTGAATAATTTTTGAATTCACTGAAGTTTTTTGCCTGCAAAGTTAACCTCTAACATTACGTTTTCCAGTCTAATGTTTCATGATTCGGGGTAAGTGTTTCTGTTTGTTTGATCATTTTAGAATTCTTGCTAGTTCTTAAATTATGTCATTTTTCTGTTCACCTCCTCTACGCCATTGTGATTTTATGGAGTTCATAATGTCACTGCTGAGCTCTCTCTTCTCTGGGCTTGAAGGGTACCTTTTTATTTACAAAGTGCTTCATGGGGGCTTATTTACAAAGTTTCCTTGAGATGCTAAAAGTGAAGAGTTTTACCTTCTGTCCCTATATCAGGAAGGATTTTTACCTTGAGATGATGGTACTATTCCAAAATACAGATTCTAAAGTATCTTGTAACAACAGA
The DNA here is from genome assembly GCA_013399195.1 of Dicrurus megarhynchus. Classification (NCBI taxonomy): domain Eukaryota; kingdom Metazoa; phylum Chordata; class Aves; order Passeriformes; family Dicruridae; genus Dicrurus; species Dicrurus megarhynchus. The sequence goes on along the minus strand of VXAD01007708.1, from coordinate 339,420 downwards.
ATTAAACTATTGCAAGAGTCTGTCACAGAACTCCAATGTGCATATGACAATGCAGAAGAATGATCACTTCAGCTTTTTTAGTATTTGCCTTTACATTGGAGCAGTATTTCTTCAAATCTACCTATCTATCTATCGATATATCTATCTCAGAAAGGATTGTCTAGATTAATTGTCAGTTCATGTACATTTAAATATTATAAAAAAGTTTATTCTTATACTGCATTTTAATTACAAGATTTTCAATATTTTTTCTGAAGGTTATGCATCTGAGTGCTCAACCACCCTTTGAAAATATGACCAACTAGATGAGTAAAATCAGAAATTATAACCTATTATTATTTACACAGACCTGAATCAATTTTTTTCTTGTTTAAAATCTGACAAAAGCCCTTTGTTGCCTTAGAAAAACTCATATCCACATCGGTAAACTGTTGAGGCTGCTATTTTCCCCTGAGTGCATCGCTATGTGTTGTTAATTTTCAGAGAAAGCTGTTGATGGACTCAACATCTGTGAGTATATCATTATGTATGATGTACTCACAAGCCTTTGTAATTAAATTCCACTGTTTGTTAGAAATAGGATCAGATTTACCAGATGAGGCAGCAGAACCTTGTAGTCAGAATTCAAGGGTTTAAATAACACAGCACTCTTTTCTGCAAATGTGTCTTGAAAAATAATTTGCTAGTTTTCTCTGCAGAAATTCCCTTAATGGAGATAACTTAGAACTGGTTGAACAGTAAATTAAAAAAATAAATAAATATTTCTAACCAAACATAATATAATTTGCAATTAACATTATTGATCCCCTTCCAAAACCAGTTTGGGGCTTGTTGCATATTCCTGTAGTTATTTAGAATAAAAGTGAATGTGTAGAAGTATTATTTGATTGTGTTGTCTATGCCAGAAATACAAAATGGGAAGCATAAGCAAGAAACATTTGAATTCTAACACCAGCATTTCTACAAAGCCTCTGCCTGTTTTCATAAAAGGTTTATGAATTTTGCATGGCCCATTTGCCTTATGACCAATCTGAAATGATTTTTGACCCAGTTAAATACTCACTGAAAACTTATCTGGCTTCAGCAAATCTCTATCCAGACCTTTGCATAGAAATCAAAAGATGGATTAAACCCTAATTTAAGGCAGACACATTTGAAATGTCTTTTCTGCCTGTGTTTCAATGCTGCTTCCTATAAAATGATGAGAATAAATTTAACCATTCCCACAGGATTTTGGGAGAATTCATCAGGATGTCCTTGTAAAACTGAAAAGCACTGGTCCAACAAACATCTTCATCAGAAGTGTTTATCTTTGCTGCTACTTAGCTCCAAAGAAATGAAATATTGATTGTCTTCCTAGGTTGCTTTAACCCTTTCTACTTTCACTGTGGCAAGTGGTGTTCATAAAGCAGAAATTACTTAATTAACCTCTCACTGGACATGGTCACATTACTACCAAGTGGGTTTTTTAACAAATTCTTAATGGTTGATGATTTTAAGCAAACTTTCAGTGTTTGGTTTGGGTTTTTTCATTTAAAAAGAAAAACTCTGAAAATAGCCCTATTCATTTTAGTGGGGAAGCTTTATCTTGCATACAAATGATGTGCCGTGATCCCAGAGAGAAAACTGCAAGGGAAACATAAATTGATTGTCAGTATGTAGGAAGACTACATCGTTTAGGTCTTCTGTAAATCTGGGTTTGGAATGAGCTAGATCAGTTTGCTCATTCTGCTTCTAGCTTGAGATTTCTTCTCTGTGATTTATTCATAAAGGGCATTATTAATGGGATGCTCAAGAACAACACATCTGCAGGCTGGGGAGTACCTTTGGTGCATTGCTGAGCAAACCAGCATCCCTTGAATGTGGTGATGTTTAGAAGCACCTTTAAAGCTTCAAAAACATCCATTTCCTGCAGTTTAATGTCACCAAGAAAGAGCTCTTCATATGTGCAGAATGACAGTCTTGTTTTCATGCTTTCCTTTCCTCAGCTGTAATTGTTATGATCTGAACTTTTTATGATATTTATCTATTACTTTAAGAGTAGCTTCCATAAATAACTTACAATTAAACAAAATAATTAGGTCCTGAAAGAAAAATTTCATGCTTTGCATCTGATGACGACTATTAATCTCTCCCAGTAAGGGCTGCAGACACACCGGACATCAGCAGCTAAGATGAAGTACCAAGGCTGTAAAAACTAAGATAAATGACTGTTTTGCTTAAGCCCGTCTGCTGTTTATGGGCCTAAGAGGGGCTTAGCTTCTGAGTGATAGCATACACTGTATCCACCCACACCACTTTCACTTGGACTCATTTTCACACATTTTGAAGCAGCTCTGTTAGCACTCTGTTCCATGAATATTGCTTTAAAAAATGGTTTGTAAATGCATGGCATCACTCATGTTTGTAATGGCATTTGTGCCCTTTGTGGTGCATAAAGGCAACTTATTCATTCCAAATGCCATGTCACATCTTGGCTTCCCGCTGAGAAATCTGGCAGTGCTTGGAGGCTTGGCAATGTGACATTACAGGCACTTAAACCGCATCTGCAGCTCTTTCACTGGCTGGCTGAAGAGGCAGGGGGGAAGAGGAAAGGCATTTTTAATGCATGGTTCAGTGTTTACACCTAAACTGGGACTAGGAATATGGAGACCCAGCAAGAAGTGACAGAGAGTAGCGTGCTGCAGAGATTCCCAACACAACACTCGCCCTACTCCTGCCTTGCATGAAAGGAGTTGTATGTTTTTCCCGATTACTTTGGCTGGTCAGTCTTGGAAGCTCGAGCAAAACCTTAAAAAAGAGTGGCCTACACAGGCTTCCATTTGAGCCTTGGCCTCCATTTGAGCCAATAACCTTATGTTGCTACGGTTGTTTGGCCAGGAGGAGCAAAATTGATGTGCCTCCTTTCCCTTGGGAAGCTGCTCTTCTAATCTCCTCTGCAGACTGTCAGTCGCAGCTGTGGCCCCTGGGGCTCTGTGCAGCAGAGCAATGCTGGACACTGTGGTTTGCCCATCTTCTGCCACCAAAATGCAATTGTAATTACAAGGGAAACAACCCAAACGTAGGTTTGCTTCATATCCTCAAACCCAATTGTTATAATCACCAGGTGATTGTTTCCGATGCTTCCTCATCTCTGGCGTATCCTCCTGGTCTTCACCCCTCAGCTACTGCATTTTTTCTGAGAACAGCATTACTTGATTCTGCCTCTCCGAGAGCTGGATGGAGTGTGCTGTTCCCTGGGGTAAAACGTGGTTATCTTGGTGAATCTGATTTAGGCTCCCATTTGGTAATTTTGTTCTCTCTGGCTACAAGAAAAGTTGTAATTGGTGACTGAAGAGCTTCCTTAGAGCAAAACAGTGTTTAGGAGAATAGACAGAATTTTAAGAGAATCACTTATTGATAGAAAATAGCCCATGTTCCTACCTGCTCACAAGGTAATTTGTGGTTTTCCATATGGAGGCTTTGCAAGGACCGGTTTCTGTTCTACCTGCTTGTCTCAGCCAGAGTTTCCTGTTGTGCCCCACAGATGCAGGGGTCCTTTCAAGGCCCTTCCTACCCACCAGGATCCAGCCGACAAGGCCAACTCCAAATCGGGATAAGCAAAACCAGTACATCACATTGGGCACAAGCTCTTCCAAGCTATCAGCTTGCTCTGCCGGGTTTGTGGCACCCACTCGTTGCTGCATCCCTGCCCTGGCTGCTGCCCTGCCTCTCCCCAGCACAGCATCATCTTGGGATAGCAAAGCAGCAGCACAGCAGTTTAGGGGCTGCCAGCTTGGGACAGCTCCCCTCCCTCGCAGTGATCTGGAAACGGATGCTGCATAACTGGCTTTTCCTTGCGCTCTGTTCCTGCTCCACATGGATGCATTTTATGTGTGACTGATGTTCTGTTATGAGGGAAAAAAAATCAATTTATTAAGATATGTTGCTGTTTTATGCTTCACTGCCTTACTCCTTTCAGTTTCTGTTAAAATGCCAGTATGAAATACCACCATTCTAACTCAGAAGGTGTATTTAAATGATAGGCACAATGACTCTTGGCCCTTTTTGCCTTTTTTTTTTTTAAGATGCAAAGTTATTTAAGAACCACTTCAGAGCATTTAAATAAATTTCAGAAACATTAATTTAAAATGTATAGCTGGGAAGCAACAAAGAGACAATGCAGAAGAAAAAGCAGAGACAAGACCTAACTTTTAGCAGTATACCAAGTAAGGGGAATGGTAATCTGTTCTTATATTCCAGCTGGAGTGTGACTCAGAGTATATTACAGCTATCCAAGATCCACTATCTTCATATACACACATAGGAAAGATTGAAATACTCTTATATTTTCTCTCTAGTAAGCCACATAGTGTTGGATATACATTAATAAGTTGCTAAGCCATCGTTATCTTGGTACTGACACAAACAATGCTATTATTTGCTATTTGAAATACATAACATAAAGAGTAATTATGTAATAATTAAACAAGAAAGGAAAATACGTGATCCTGGAAATTAATTATATCCATCCTTTGATTGTCTCTCTTATCTATGCTGCACAGGATATTGGGATTACCATTCTACTGAAATTTAGTCAAGAGATTACATGCACAGTATGAGATCCTCTAAGCTGAAACCCATTACAGCAGATAGTAAATGTGTAATGAAACTCTTTGAGTGTCAGATATTCATCAGGCAATATACAAATTTGATCTATGAAGCAACTTTTCAAAAACTTTAAGTGCCCAAAAATACAAGAGGATACTTCTAAATATTGTGGGGGCGGGTTCCAGTTTTCTGGAGAAACTAGATGCTTGTGGCTTGGATGGATGTTCACTGGGTAAAAAGCTGGCTGATGGCTGGGTCCAGGGAGTGGTGGTGACTGGAGTTGCATCCAGCTGGTGGCCGGTCACAGGTGGTGTTTGCAGGGCTCTGTGTTGGGGCCAGTCCTGTTTCAAACCTTTGTCAATGATCTGGACGAGGGGATTGAGTGCACCCTCAGTCAGTTTGCAGCTGAGACCAAGTTGGGCAGAAGGGAGTGCTGATCTGCTGGACAGCAGGAAGGACCCACAGAGGGATCTGGACAGGCTGGATTGATGGCCGAGGCAAATTGCACGAGATTCAACAAGGCCAAGTGCTGGATCTTGCACTGCAGGCAATGCTCCAGACTTGGGGAATAGCATCTGGAAAGCTCCCCTGTGGAAAAGGACCTGGGAGTGTTGGTTGAGAGTGGCTGAACATGAGCTAGCTGTGCCCAGGTGGCCAAGAAGACCAGTGGCATCCTGGACTGGATCAGCAATGGTGTGGCCAGCAGGACCAGGGCAGGGATTGTCCCCTGTACTCGGCACTGGTGAGGCCACACCTCGAGTGCTGTGTCCAGTTCTGGGCCCCTTACTACAAGAAATCTTCCCTGTCCCTCCTCCATTCTCTCTTTCTCTTTCTCTTTCTCTTTCTCTTTCTCTTTCTCTTTCTCTTTCTCTTTCTCTTTCTCTCTTTCTCTCTCTCTCTCTCTCTCTCTCTTTCTCTCTTTCCCCTTCCTTTCTTTCTTAACAAGTCATTCAGATTTAGGGATATAATTTATTATTAGACTTTACATATAAGAAGGGGAATGAGCTGAATGAGAAAATTTCAACAGAACATGATACTGGCATACATTAAAAAAATTTTTATTTACGGTACTTGTCAGTAGAATCCCAAAGATGTTGTTTTCCAACGTCGGAAATTCTGTTTTAACAATTAATTTTGAACAGTTGAATTTCAACCATTCCTTGCAGAAATACAGTTCTTCGAAGTTTGCTTTTAATAGGAGAATGGACTTCAGATGTAATGGATATATAAATGCAGTTTTGTTACCCAAAAGGTGAATAATGACCTTTTTTTTTGTTTTTATGGGAAAGGAAAACAAAGAGATGTTGAGTTAAATTTGTTGCATTGTTTACTATGATTCTTTTTGATTAATTGGAATACAAGGTTAAATTGTAATAATAACTGTAGAAGTGTTGGTAACTTGCTAATAAATACTGATGTAAGTTTTATATAACAGAGTGATTTGTGTTGCCAATAATAATTGGATACCCTAATATTTTAATCAATAAAATTAATAAATGCTTTGAAACCAATATGCAATACAGATAAAATAAGGCTTAAAAGGTTGCTCCTTGGCACTGTCCCTAAGGTGGTGTTTCTGGAGACAGCAGAAACATTCTGCTCTGCCAGACAGTGCTAAGGATGAACAAGGTGAAAAAGCAAGCAGGTGGAAGCTTTGGTGGAAGAAAACAGTTTGGTTTTGGTAATAAAATATTCACTTCTTTTTTTGACTTCTGCTTTTCTAAGGCTGTAGGTGTTTGTAAGGACATCAGTGTGATTAGTCAGAGGCGATCCTATCACAGGTCACAGGTACTGTCCAGACTGCCTGACCTCAGGAGGAGCAAGACTTGAGCCTAGGACTTACCTTCCCCACCAGCAGCTTCTGTCCCTTTCCAGCACTGGATTTTCAATCCTCTTTGAAGGTCCCCACAGCCCTGAGCCATCCGCAACTCATCACATTCAAGCTTTATTTTCCAGCTTCTTAATTCTGCAGTACCAGAAAGGCCAAACTAGAACAGAACCAGTCCCTTCTGCACATTTCCATGTGTACAGCTGAAAACAATAATATAGTGAACAAACCCAGGTGGAGATACCAGAATCTTACACCTGCTTGAATGCATCTCACTAAAAATGCCTTGGGCTTTACTTACTGATGTCCTTAACAAAGCTCTTTTCAACATGCTGTCAACTGAGATAAATCTGGCAAGAGCTTGTGAAAATTACTACTCTCAGGAATACTTCTAAAGCACGAGTGGTCCTGTGAGTTTGGAGTTAGATGGTAAGAGGCAAATCTCAGTTTGTTTTAATTGGGAAAAACATCATGTTTACTATTATGAATCCTCAGATGCCTCTATTTTTATCTCTTATTTGTATTTCTCACTTAGAAGAGGACTGAGCACAATCATTCAAGTGCAATAGTTTTCCTACAACAGAGTAATATTTTTGTAGCAAGTAACAACTGATGAGAATCCCTTTTGGACATAAACAGATGTGGCCGAAATACCACACTGAGTTAATTAAAAGAGTGGATTTCCATTTGGATGATGGTAGTAGTTAATTACATAGGTGCTTGCCAATGGCCTATAGGTAGCAGAACTTCTTGATAATAGAACAGATGATTGCTCAGCTACAGAGAGCATATGTTTTTCACTTCCCATAATTTGATTGTATTGGACAAGATTTCATATGAGAAGCTTTTTGCTTGCATGTTCTCCTATAACTCTGTGGCTCATCCTGTCTCTTACAAGAGAGCCTGGCCATTCAACCAGCTTCATTTGAAGACAATCCCTTTTCAGGAAAAAAATGATCTTCAAAGTCCAGAATCTCCTATCACTATCATTAGAGAAAATATCTTCTCTTACCTTTGTATTTTCCCTTTAATTTGCCCTTTCAACCAATACTACTCATTATCCCACTCAACTACCGAGAGTTTCTACCTCTACTTCTCCTGTCCCCACTTCATTTTTCTGCCTTTTTCTTTCTCTCCCCTGTGATACTTCTTCTTCCTTATTTGCACAGGCGACATCTGCATATTCTGCATACCGCTGAATCCAGTAGCTAAATTCTTGTGTCCAGCAGGATCCTACAACTCACTTTAAATGTCTGGGACATGTCAGCAGTCCCTGGTGAGCATTGGGGTCCTGTAAGGATCTGACATTCTTGACAAAGAGCTACCACAGAATGTGCTAAGTATGGTGTGAGTCTCAATCCCTTTCCTCCTACAGCTGCCTTACCCAAGCAGTTGCAAATGCTCTAGGTCTTGCTCAGGGACACCTTCCTGAAGTGAGGTGCCTACCTAGGAAGGTCTGACTCATTTTGTGCAGTTGCCTCTAGGTTAGAGTTTGCAAACAAGAAGCATGAAAGTCGCGTAATTTCCTCTTCAGACAGAGGGGATTCAAACAAGATAAGTGATAACTGGTATTCCGGTTGCTAGTAAATGCTAATCAATTTTAAATCAGTAAAAGCAGTTACAGAGAAGGGGTTAATAGAAAAAATACCTTGTGCCTTGCAGGGACAGGAGAAGAGAAAGAGCCTGGAGGCTGACAGAAATAGAGGAAAAGGAGAATAAAGGTGACAGCTGAGATGAAGAGGCAAGTAGTGTCTGGATCAAGTGAAGAGGTTGTCTGAATTAAATTTACTAGCTTTGTCTTGTAATTTTAAGCTATGATGTTGCTTTTCTGGGGTTTTGTGTGGTTTTTGTGTGGTTTTTTGGTTGGTTGAAGTTTTTTCCTACTTGACTGCCTATTACAATGAAAACCCCAAGAAAATCAGGTTGGCAATTGAGACCCATGTATTTCACTTGCAAGGAAAGAGCTATATAGATACACCCAATAATACAAATCCTCCTGTGTCCCAGTCTTAGAAGACATGGTAATCTGTGGGTCTCACTCTCTTTTGAGTTCCTCCCTCAGGCAGGGCAGTCATGGCCACAGCTGCCTGTGCATGGATTTGTTCAGGGCAATGTCAGTCACACAGAGAGACGTGGGCAAGCCCCTCTGTGCCATCAGTGCTTCTCAGCTGCAGTTGCAGGAACTGTTGCATGGCTTGGTGCCATGTGAACACTCTCTGCAGCAATGTCCTTTCCACTCTGCTCTTTGCATCACAGCTGCTTCAATGGTTTTTTATAGTGCTTTTCATTCCCTCTTTCCTTACAAATTTCATATTTCATACTGTGAGATATGATTTTAACTATAGCTTAGTGTCCTTTACACCTAGAGCTGTTCAATACATTAGCCTGTTAAGGTCTGCTGTTAAATAAGACTATACACTGCATTTATAGACTACAGTTAGGCTAAATTCAATTTCCTCCCCTTCCCAAGAGTGCAATGAACATTTTTGTTGCAGAGGCTGGAAATAACACTGGAATTCTCCCTCAAGAAACTAGTAGGTTCTCTCGTCTGCATAAATGAATGAAAATCAGGACTTTCCCACAGAGCTTCTCTCAGGACTTCTAGCTAGTGACTCGTAGATTTCTATACCGTTTCCTGCCCTCCAAATCTGTCTTTCAGTCCATCCATCCATCCATCCATCCATCCCAAAAAACTCATTTTCTAAATCTTTACATCCCACGAATAATCCAAGGCTCTTCCCAGGCCACATATAGTGAATACTGCTTGAGTTACCATGTGGTCCTGAAGATGCCTATTAAATTTGAACTCTTCACATAAAATACACTATTTTTCTGTAGATGACACGAATGATAAATTATCCTGGAATTGAATTTTAGAGCAGAGTAAATCGAGGGGGAAAATTGGTGATAGAGCCATTAAGTGCAAAAGCGGTGATAATTTGGGCCAGTCAGTTTGGAGATGGCTGTAAATGACCAAAAGGTCACCTCAGGTTTAGCCAGCTTTGCTGAAGGTCAACCAGAATTCCAGGAAACCCCTGCCCCATTTGGTAGATCCAGTACCTTTTCTCTGGGGATTCCACATGTCCAAGCAGACCTGGTCTAGACCTGGGCTCCTGAAAAAAAGGGTTCTCAGTCTTTTGGCAATATCATGTATGTTGAAGCAGGGACCATTTCTTAAGTCTTAGCTTCTTTCATTTGGCTTCAAGGCCCACCAAGATTCTGTTTGAAGGAAATTTTGGAATTTTTTTTTCCAATTCAAATAGAATTTAAACAATAACTAATTGAAAATTAAATTCCTGATGATGAAGAAATGTTCAGCTCCAGAAGAATGAGCAGAAATTATGTGTGGCAAAAAAAGTTGATGACATTTAGCTATTGTGGGCTAGCATGTGTGCATCTCACTTGAGCTGTTGATGGTTATTTGGGGACAGGAATAAATCAAAGCTTTTCTAACTTGCAGGCATAGTGGTGTTAAAAAGCTAAGTAGTGAAAGTAAAACTGTGGTGTGTTTCTGGCGGGGCTGCATCACCAGGGCCTGGAGAGCTCTGCTCTGTCGGTACGATCCTCTCCAAGCACTGCCTGCAAAAACACCTTCTTCCCATCCAAGAGGCTTCTCCAACTCTCAGTGAGAAGGCAAGGCCCACACTGGAGCAGGTGATCTAGGAAATACACAAGCTGATTCATTCCTAGGTGCTCGAGCTCTTCTGAAGGACAGAGAAAATAAAACAGGCCAAATTACCAAAAAGGGAATAGAGCTTCCTAATACAGCGTTCTGAATTTTGTAGTACCATGATAAGAAGATGCCCTTGTAGAACTATTTCCAGCTAAATCTTTTGGAAAAAAAGAAGAAATTTCCCCAAGGGAGGGAGAGCTTAATGTTGAAAAAAAAGGTCATTGAGCAATTTCTGCATATTTTCTGCAGAATTTAGGTAGTCACAGCACCTTGTCAGGGACAAGTCTAGGGGAATAGGGTAGGAAAACAGAATTCATTTTCTGCTGCAAATAAAGTTGTTATTCAACTGCTCTCCCCAGAAACTCTCAGCCAAGAAGATAGCAGGCCTGCTTATTACAGAATATATTCACAGCTTAACTACAATAATAAAATTCCCATAGCAAGACTTCAGTGGAAGAGCAGTTGTGCTTCAAATCCTGTGTGATATCAGACTCATGGGCAGAGTGGGCAGGTTTGAGGCACTGTTGACTTTGTACACGCCTACCTGATCACATGCCAGGGCACACAAATTGGTGTACAGAAATGAACCTACATGGTTTCCACTCTGTTGCTATTTTCTGCTTTGGGAGACAAAACACTTAATGAAAAATGACTTCGTTTTATGATAACACATATATTAAAGAATAAAAAGCAATTTATATTCTATTTAAATTTTTTTCTTGTCTGCCCCTAATTTATCTACTGTGCATTCATCTACTCCCTCCTACTAAAACCAGATTTAATTATGCTACTGTTAGTGGCTATGAAGCTAAATTCTAAGTGACTTTCATCACAGTCTATGGTTTATCATCTGAGGGAGGGAAGAAGTGACTCATCTTTTTTCACTAGGATGAATAAACTCATTTCCAGAAGACAAAAGTTGGCCCAGACTATATCCCATCCCTTGAACCAAATAGAATGCATTTTCAAGTAGAGAAAATTTGCTAAAAATTGAGCAGTCTGAAACTTTTCTCCCTGAGTAACCTGATTGATTTCAGCAGGACCGAGTCAGACAGAGTAGGGGAGCTGTGACTTGATACAAAAATGTATTTTCACTAAGAGAAAGGACACAGGGACACTTTTAGTTATGCATATTGGGCAAACACATTGAGCAGGCACAAAAGGCATGCATCCCCCAGAGCATCAGCTGCCTGCATATAGATTTTTTTATTCCCTTTCCTTTCTAATTCCTCACAGACTGAGATGAATAATTGCACTTTTATCACAGTGTATCAAATCCATGTCCTTTCCTTGCCTTATGTTTTGCCTTGCTGTACCTTGCCTTTGCCTTTTGTCATCATGATTCAGTATTATGGTTAGCGTAAAATTATTGTCCAAAAAGTTTTAAGAGTGACTATATTGTTATAATAATACCTGGAGGTTCTGTTTGCTCTTTTCCAAGAGCTCCTCTAAAAACTTAACTCAAATTACCAGCAGAAGTCTTGTGTTTTGCTAGCAGTCAGACATCTAAGTACTTTTTCTGTTTCCAAAAATTGTGCTGTATTGTACCCGGTTTGTCCATTTTCATTAGTCTTTAATAAAGTCTCCATGGCCTGTGTGCAGCTGCTGTTTGCGTTATGCATTTCCAGTACCTTCAATGATTTTACATCTCCCTCAAGCAATCCCAAAATGGAAAGTGATGGAGGCTTCGTGGGTGATGCTGGCCCTGAAATCAGTAGATGTTCCTTCATATAATGTCCTATACTGTCATGAAGTGACCCGACAAATCTTGGCCTGCTGACCAATGTGCAGATGTCTCTGTCTTTGTTTTCTCCTGACAGGTCTTATTTTGTGGCTAAAAAGGATTTTAGCCTGTGCTCTGTGCTTCTGGTCTTCCTATTGGGTTTGCTCTGATTCCTGCACCCACCAGCTGTGGTCCTCCGGGTCTCAGATCCAAGAGAAATGCTTTATTTTCCCCAAACCTGCAACTTTCCATGAGAAGGTCAAGGAGAAAAGGGAATTAGATGAGGAGGTGAAAACAGGATGAGTTTTTACTGTGGGACAGTGAAAAGTGTTGTTTCCTGAGCCCTTTATAACCTGGGTAAAGCACTGGCAGGTATTCTGAGAAGAGCCTGCCCCAGTGATGAGGGAACATGGAGAAATTTCCCTAAGGCTTTTTGGTGCTTCTAGGCTGCTGTATAGCTTGTTCAGATGAAGTTAATCAGTGATTTATGCACTGACTTACATTTATTTGAAAAGCTGGTGGGTTCAATTTTCAACAGAAACTCTCATTATCTATTTACAATAATGCAACTCTGAGACTTGTTTAGAATAGTAACACTGAGTTTAGTTATGTCACTCCAGTATATTTTCTCTCTTTCTTCTATCTATAATTTAGAAATCCTGGGCATGTCACATTTCTCTGCAAGTCAACAGACCCTGTTATTTGCAGTTACTGAAAATAATATTTTGGCTACAATAAAGATGGCAGCAATCTGCTTCTGCTTGTTAATGAAATGAAGTGATTCACATCTATAAAATGAGAATTCATAGCTCTGAAGAAAGAATTGTCATCCCACAGTAGTAAACAAAATGAAATTTAGTTTCAACTGTTTACAAGTGGAAGCTTAGGAGCTTAATTGGAATATTTTAGTGGGCTTTGGGTTGGATTTTTTTTTGGTTTTTTCCTATTAGCACTTTCTGTCTTTTGTTTGTCCTATTTTACATCCTCTTCTTGATTAATATCTTTTTATGGGCTTAATTCTGTCTTCCTTCACATAAGAAGATACTCATCAAATGATATTTACATTAATCACATCTGGATTTATTATTTTCCTCTTTTCACACTGTCTCAGATGCTTAGAGATAAGGATAAAAATAAATGGTTTGACATAATTTCTAACAAGACAGAAGAGACAGGCCATGGCTGTCAAGGGAAGTGACAGCCACAGACAAGATACACATTGCTTTGTTCTTCCCTTCAAAGCCCTTGGTTCATCCCTAGCATTTCACTCTTCATTATATACCAGATAACTGTCTCAAGTGGGGTTTTTTGTGACAAGCAGGTCTCTCAACAGACTGAGATTTTTCCTTTTTGTATGACAATCATGTCATGTGTGTACAAAAGCACTGGACTAGCACCTGTTTGCTCCTGTTTGGGCTTCCTGTGTGCTCTTGGGTATTATCACTCAGAAGAGAAATAATCTCTTTTTGATTTAGCTGTCACACCTAGCTTCCCTTCAGTCCATATGGAGAGAGGAGGGGACACCCAGATGTGTCTGTCCTGAGGGAATTACCCCCCAAGTACCTGTAGGTGGCTCACATTGCTGCAAAGCCACACTGTGCACAGCTATTGCGGCAGTCAAACACCTGGTCACCTGCCCAGTCTCCAGTCCCACCACTTCCCACCTGTAAAATGACAAAGTAGGAGCTCCTTTTCTCAGTGAAGAGGCAAAAGTCTATATGTTGCTGACTATCCAGACAATATGCCGTTAGACCAAAGCTTTTCTAACTTTGGCCTTGAGCCACAGGGGAGTAGGGGTTCCTCCGAACTCAAGAGTTTCAGCTGTGAGAGCACTGAGACACTCCTGCAGTGCACTCTAGATGTTGTGGACACACAGGCTGACAAACCCTGCAGATGCTGATGTAACCTGCCAGTGCCTGGGCATACATCCCTGCAGTAGCCATCTCCACAGATGCTGGGTTTTTCTTGTCACTCCGTTAGGGTTTCTGGGTCAGGGACCGACGGCAGCATCTGAACTGCTATTTCTCGAGGCCAGAGGCAGAGCATGGCTGGGAGAGGACAACATCTCACATCAGACACCTTGCCTTGGGAAAACACTCTTGTGCAGTCTTTCTCACATTATGACACCCCATGTATTTGTGCTGGTATTCCTAGAGGAGAACTGTTTCCCAGTTGCTTTAATGAATCTTGGCTAACTTAACACAGAATATAATGTTAAAAAAAAAAAAGTTAATTATGTCTGAAATTGAATGTGCTTGGGTTTGCAAGTCTGAGTCTGGAATAACCTACCCAGAGCACTGTGCCTTTTGAATGAATCTTTTTTTTTCTAATGATATCAAGATATACACTCTCCTAATCATGTTTTGAATAAGTAAAAAATGACACATAAAAATTATAAAAATCACCCAAGCTGGTGTTTGACTGTCACTCAGAAGCTGAGTGAAATGCATTCATTTTCTAGGCCTGAATTAAACACTTTTTTCTTCCCAGGTGTAGGTTTGTGTATTTTGTTCCTCAGTGACATTTTCAGAAATCAGTGCTTGATTTGAGTACTAAGCTGGTTTCAACTAGGAAGCATGAGGAAGCAGTAATGAAAAGCCATTTTCTGAAGAAAACTAGTAGCTGAATGAAGAAAAGTCTTGAAAAGAGAGAAGATGCTTAATATTCATGGGCATATTTTAGTTGACTTTTAAGTTCTGTCAAAAGGAAGCCCATTCTTTTGCTTTAATGGCATTTAGATTTCCAAGTAGACTGCCCACTTAATTATCCTTTATTAGGCTAGGTATCATTTATTAGGCCAGAAAAACACATAACAAAAGACATTTGTAAAATTTGTAGACCATGATTACCCTGAAATTAACCCTGAATGAGATTTTCTGATCTAATTTTACTTAACTGTGTTAAGAAGTTTTTTATTTTGAAATAAAACCTCATTTATTACAAGCAAAATGAGCAAAAGTAACACAATTTGTAACACTTAGAAGTACCACACCTTTTGCACCTTCAAACCATGTAATGGCACAGATATAGATATAACTGGCAGGTCTGCAGTGAAAAGTGCTAGTAAAGTGTTAGTGTTCAGCTGCCAAATATTAGCTTCAATTTTGAAATTAATTGGATTAAATGACCCTTTGCTTGGCTGTATTCTACCTGGTGATTTAGTGGGTCAGAGTATTACTTTTATAACTAACACCAAAAATGTTTTTTAGATGCTTCCATCCAAAAAGTAAAGGAACAAGCCCTTTCCTTAGTTGTTTAAACTCTAAGTGTGATCTTCTCTGAGCTAGAGGTGATGGAAGAGGGAAGGAAAACTGCTGCAACAATAGGACAGACTGGTTTTTTATGAAGGTGTAGCTCCAAATGCAGTCAGGGCTCTGTGCAGGGAAGTTGGGAAGCTTGTCCCCTTAAGGTGAAGCAGCAGCTCCTGGAGGAAATGACCTCCAAGACACAACTCAGGTATTACTAGGACATCCCTATTTTAACTGTGACAAGGAAAATAAATAATTGCTCTCTCACTGTCTTTTCAGATGTTTGAAAATCTGAATAGTCTCTGCCATGACTATCACTTGCCTCATTTATAAATCAACATGGAGACAGCAGCAGAGCTTTGGGTCAAACACACTTGGTGAATGGGTTTGGAGCAGAAGTCTGCATGTGGTGTCTGCATTCAAATTCAGTTGCTGTACCGTTACCACACCTATTAGTCCTGACCCTATTGCTGCTTAGCCAGTTAGCTCTTGTTACAAATGTCATGTGAGTATTGCTGCATGACTTTCAGCAGTCACTTCTCATAGATAATGGAGTTTATACTGGTTTATGATTTTAAACACCAGCTATGCTTTGAGGGCAGATGAGGCAAAATGTGCCTGACAGTAGATTTTCTCCTTAATCGAGTGGAAAAGACTCTGCTGAAAGCCCAAAGCTGAAATAATTCAGAATTTTTCAAGACAGAGCAGGTGCTCAAGCACTGGAACAGTTTTCTTGGAATCATGATGTATTTCTACCACTTGAGGATGGGACCTGTCTGATCAAATCCTGACAATGCCAGTGGGTAAACTGAGCCAGTCACCTTCTTTTCTCTGGACAGGCAATGTGGAGAGGGAGGGAGGCACACTGGGGACCCAGTCTGTGTCAATCTGAAGTGGACAGTGGAAGTAGTCATAGGAACTGTAAGAGAAAAGTGCCCATTTTGCCCCACTGACTGTAAAGAAAATTTTGGCCAACCGATTCACCTGAATTTCTGTTCTACAGATATCACAAGTGATACAAAATGAATTACACCCTAAATTTCTTCTTCTTATGCTGCCATAACTCAAGTTGATACACTGGCTTAGTATGCTAAGGACAGTGCAAAGCTCTGATGCTGGTGTCATGCAGAAGCTCAGACTGGATGAGGGTTCTCCAGTGGGATAACCATCTGCAAGAAAAAAATCTGCACCAGGAAGAGCCCAAGAGGCATAGGACCAGGGAAAGCTTAACAGTACAGCTAGAAAAGTGGACAAGTTACCACCAGTATGGTCAGAAACAGAAACTTCAAACAGCAATCACAGTGGAAACTCTGAGTTTAACTCAATTCTCCTCATTAACGAGATTGTTCTAGAGAACTGGGCTGTCAGGGTCTGTGGAGCAGAGGAAGATATTAATAAGGGGAAAGAGAACAAAAAGGGTGTTGATTTAGTGCACTAACTGGAAACTGAAATTATGATGGAAACCAAAATTGATAGAAAAGCAAATTATTTAGGAAGTACTTCAACAACAACAACAACAATCCAAAATCAGATCAAGATGTTTTATTTGTTAAATAGAAATGGAAGTAATAAATAAATAGCTAGGTTCAAATGTAACTGTTATCATAAAACCCTGAAATGGATTCATGCACAAACATCTTGTTCTGTAGACCACATGAATATGTAATGTTGTGATCTATGTCAGAGGAGCTGTAGCTGGGCTTGCCTTTGCATGATTTCCCTGCCTTCAAAATAATGTTCACTGAACTGAGGAAAAAACCCAAGGCAGTTCTGTAACGTATTTCCTGCAGATCCTCATTTTAGCCCCTCACAGAATATCCTGAGTCTGAAGAGACCCACAAGGATCATCAAGTCCAACTCCTGGTCCTGCACAGGACAAGTCCAAAAATCACACCAGCCTCTTTTGAATGCTATTGGGTATTTTATTAAAAATATTTGCATAACAATAAGAGCAGCAGATTTGATTAGGAAGCTACTGGAGAGCACAACCATACCTGTAACTACTCACTTTTTCTGGTTAAAATCTTGCATTCTGCATCCAGTAGTAAAAGTAGGAACCTGCTGTATCTTCAGTTAGATATTTCCAAGGCTTTGTTTTAAATTCTATTTGAGTGTCTTGACGGTTACACGTTATTTCTCCATACTGCACAGAAAGAACCTCCCAGGGATTTTTATTGTAATTTGGCAGCTGAGCTCTGCAACATAACTAGATCTCTCAAAAGACTGAATCATTTTTTCCTTGCTAATGATTCTTAATTTTCTTTTCAGAGGAAATAAAATTCATAGTGAAAATCATTCTTTATTAAATAATATTTCTAATAAGCTGGAACACGGAAAATGAGATTGAACCAAAACTTTTCTTTTTTTTTCTTGTTGCAAACAGCTTGCTAACATTTGGCCTTCTGCAACTACTGAGGATATGTATATGGTCTTTGCTATTCTTCATTTATTACCATTCTGCCCAAGGTTGAGGCAAAGGAATAACTATTAATCATTTCTCCCTTCTATTCTTTTTTTCTGAGGGGATTATAGAGTGTCCTCCAAGAAGAAATGGAGTTTCTGGACTCTTAAAGCCATAGGAAAAAAAATAAGTAAAAAGACACAGTGAGAGGGAAAACTATGCTCTAAAAGAAAGCCTCAAGAAGTATCATAATCACTGAAGTCCTAAAGTTGTTGGGTGGGAAACACCACCTAGGAATTTGTGCAGAATGGTGGAGTGTTTCTGAGTGTAGCTGTTGCAGTTAGGGCCGAAGAAGAGGAAAGGTGTTGGCACCTCTATCTCTGCCTCCTGCTTCACTGCACGTGAGCCTGGGAGAGCGCGAGCCCATCTTCTGCAGGGTATTCTCTTCTACACCCAGCACCCACAGGGCTTGGATTAGGGATGCTGGAAGCTACATCCTTGCCTGCTCCCTTTGCTGCCCGTTTATGGACGTGTTGTCCAAATTTGTCCAAACCCTTTCGGAGCCTGATGATGTTGCCTGACTCCTCCCCAGGGCAACACATTCCAGAAACTCAGTTTCCATTACTTACAAATCCTCTTCTAGGATTGTAGGGTTTGGTTAATAACAGTTCCTGCAGCCACTCCATTCATCACCTCAATGTTTTTGTGAACCCACACCACACTCTCTCTCAGCTCTGCATCCTGTTGAGCCCTGCCTGAATGGACAGGATTGCTGGAGCTGTGCCTGATCACTGGTGAAGGTGTCAGTTGTGAGACTCAGGTCCCCCTGTTCTGCTGTCGTCCACACAGATCTATAGGCTTCTGCATGTCATCTTTCCTGGGGCAGCTCTATCCTCTCTTAAGCAGAACTTTGGGCTAAGATCCTACATTTCAACAGGACTGATTTAAACCAGCACTTAGGTGGCACTCACATGCCTGCAGCAGGCCAGTGAGCAGTTGCAGCAGTGCTCAGTGGCAGCCAGCTAGAACAAAAGCTCCATCAGGAAAAAACCATATTGCTTTGGATGAGCAGCAGAGCTCCCCTCCTTTTGCTCCTGTTGTAGTAATGGCACCTTGATACTCCCTCACCTCCCAATCCCCTATTTCCCATAGGATGCCATACCAAGGATGAGGAAATAGTGCTTGGACTGGAGGGACCATGTGAGTCACCAGTGAGTCAGTAGCTGGATGCTCACATCCCAGCCATATCCTGTGATGGGATCAGGCTGTGTGCTGTCAAGGGGGATGCAAATCTGATTTTCCTTTTATCTGGCTGTGGGTTTTCCAGAAGCACGTGTCCTTGAGACTCCCACTGTTCTAATCTTCATTCCTGTTGAGCAGCTCAGTAGGTACTGGAAAGGGAACAGGAGAGAGGAGGATGGCCGGGCCAACAAACCATGCAGTTGCAAAATTTAATTTCCATTGGAAATCAAGGTTTTAACGGAAAAGAGTGAGCAATCCAGGCTAGTGAGGCATTACTCATTGTCTACAAAAGACAGCAGTGAGAGCCTTCTCCCATCCGTCACTCCCTAGACCATGTCTCTGTGCCTTCCTGCAGGTCAGAGCCATCTCCTTACAACAGTTATCAGTCTTTGTCAGACGTGTCAAACAAGAACAGCACAGCACACAGCACATGTTTTTCAGGGATTGCTCCCTCGAATGAAACATCCTGGAAAACCTTGCAAATACTGCACAGAAAGTCATAGCCTGCTGTGTCAAAAATTATGTCAAGGTCCCTTGCATGCCTTTCCCTTGGGGGCTGTCATTCTGCACCAGGCACAGGGCATTGCCTCACAGATTCATACAGCTTTCATCTTTGGCTATGCTTGAGCAGTTGGGCTTCAGATGTGAAAGTAAAGTCCTAAGGTTTTTGGGCAGAGCAGCTTTACTGCAGTGTCTTGCACTGAAACACCTAGAGCTGAATGCTCACACGCAGGCATTTGCCAGGAGTGATTTGTGGGGTCTAACAGATTTTTCAGAACAGGAGGAATGCGACCCTTGAGCATGTTGGGAACTCGTGGGACCAGCCAGTGATCTCCTCACTAAATAGACACTATTAATGCTTCCTCTCTAAAGTACCTCTGAATATACAGATAGGGAAAAACGAAACCTTCTGAGTAGACAATTGAAAATGTTCCACATATATAGTGTTTTGTAAAGAGCTCTCTGAAGATTTGGGAGGAGGACAGTTGACTACAGAACAAGGATAGGGCTCTATATTGATGACTTGTTTAATTTTGTGTATTAAGACATGAAATATACATTATGTCTTTACTGGCATGTGAAAAGGGCAACTTAGGAACTGACTTCTGTATCTAAGAAAGAGTCAAGGAATTACAGCTGCTAAAGAGCTTGCTCTCATTGAATAGACCAAGAGAACAAAATGGTGCAGTTCTCTAGTAACCAAAAATCTAGGCTAGAAATAGACTGATTTTCCAATACAGACTGTGGCAGCCTCCATTACATGATGCATCTCAAAAGCTGTTTGATCCTCTAAGCTATGCAGTTGGAGTGACAAGGAAGATTCTTTCTCCTTGAAGATTCAAACTCCCTCTCTTCACCCTCCCACCTCATCACACCTTGCCAAAATAGCTCACATTCAGCATCACTCAAGACCTATAGAGATCCTTAATTTATTTTGAATTGCTGGGTTGCTTTGTGAGGTACAGTGCTGTACTCCATCATTGCATTTTCCAGCTGTGTTAGCCTGGATCAAAGACCAGGAGCTCCTCAGTGGTAAAAGCTAAGACCTACAGGTGTCAGATGTTAGTTTTATACAGATAGTGCTAGTAAAAGACCCTGATGTAACAAACATAAAAGCTGAGAATAGCTGTGCTGATCAGAGGTTGAGCTGTCTCCAAATCCTGTCTCTGACAGTGACTACATGTGCCTGTTTACAAAAGACTGTCAGAACAGACCAAGCACACAGCAATACTTATGTGTTATTTAGTCTCCAGCAGCTGGTGCTTCAGACACTCCTAAACCTTAATCAATATCTTTGTGTTTAACTGCCCTTAATGGGTTTTCTTTTTCAATGCATTTAAACTTTTAGCATCCACAGCATTATAAGCCAATGAGCATGGCAGTATAATTATGCAATGTGTGAAGAAAAATTAATTTTGTTTATTTTGAATCAGCATCCTGCTGAGTTCATTTGATGCCTTTCTTTGTACACTAGGGAAGAGTGCAGTCACTGCCCAGTGTAAGTCGCAAACTTAGGGTTACTCGTGACTTCATAAAAAACTGCTGCATCCACTTCAGGCACCTCCTTTGGAAATGGAGAACGACTAATTTATTTGATTGCTCTTCATTTTAAAGCTGGTCTGTAACTTCAATCATCTTTATTGTCCTTCTCTAATCTTTGCCAAATGTTCTATCTGAATTGAGCAGTTGAGCTTTATATGAGTTGTATGGATTGATTTTTGAAGATATGTTAATTCATATCATTTAGCTGCTGAACTGAAAATGCTCTCTCTGACACAGCACCACTGTAAGAACTCAGATAATATATATACTCTTTCAAGATACAGAATGAAACTTCCAGTAGTCTAATTATATGCAACATCAGTTAATTTAACAGTTCTTCATTTCATAATGTAAGAAAAATATCTATGAATTACTCTTTCACATAAATTTCTGACTGAAATGTAGCGTTTAATTCACAGAACAGGACTATTTTATTAGGACATTAATTTAGCGGTAAATATTCAGCTTAACAATTTCAAATAATTAATGCCTTTGCTGCTACACTGACACCTGAGATAGTAGAGATGGTGTTTGGCTCATGAGAAAAAAATTTTTAGTGATATTTTGAAGTTCTCAGAACACAAAAAGTGTAACTTCAATATTGAAGAGTTATACTCTGTTTTACCAAAAAGCAGATAATCAAACCAAAACTTTTTAAAGTTCCTCAATGAGGGGTCCTTCAGGGCTCTAATTACTACAGGTGCTCAACCATCAAGTCCACTTGAAGTGAGATCTTTTAGGTAAGCTGAAGGCATTGCTACTACCACAGGAGAGTGAGCAGTACTTTACTGTAGCTTGTGCTGGTAAGGAAATTACAGCACTTCTTAAAAACAGCCCTGAGGTTCATACTGTTATTTTAGCACATTGAGCAGCTGTGTCTTCACACATTTGCTTTAATCAGCAAATCATATGTCTTTTGGCTTGATCATGACCCAAACTCTTTTAATTAATTAGCTCAATTCTGTTCTTCAAACCACTGGAAATGAGGCGCATCTTGACTGAAATAATTGTTCTTACCTGATGGGTCCCATTAGAAAAGCTCCTGATTTCGTGTAGGACAGGCAAGCCAAGGATCTCTTATTTTTTGCACACACTTGGCAGCCAAGTGCCGTGCTACAGGTGTGCCCCATCAGGGGACAATCATTCTCACCCCCTTAGATTGGGTTAGATATATGGTACCTGCTGCTTGTGATCACTTCCTTTCCCCTTCCTTACATTTCTCACCCTATCAAAACAACAATGGAAGGGAAACAGAAACTTTATACCTGCTCAATTTCTTGCAAATAAACCAGTTCAGCATTCCTCTACACTGGTTACAAAAGGGTTGAAAACACAACGTCAAATTGTAACAAAGTGAAAAATGAGAGGAATTATTCATTTTACACCCAGCAATGAAAGCAGTGACTCAGCTGAGAGGGAACAATGAGAATTTATCCGCACTTCTCCAGGACTGGAACGAACTGCTATTTGCTCTCTTAACTATGGCAGTACTGCCATTTTCCAGCCTCATATTCAATTGATGTTTTTGGCTTAATTCTCAGCTGGGGAACTCTTTAATTTTTTTTTTTCCCCTTCCTTTCAGTAGCTTTCAGGTAGCTAATAAAAGAGAGCCACCTACGCTGAGCTGTTTATTGCCACCCGCTCCCAGTGCCAGTGGGATGGCAGCAAGCAGGGGACAGGTGATTCAGTGTTAATTAGACCTTTCTGGCCCAGCAGCTTTCCTGAGGGCTGCAGTTACAAGTGACACTCTCAACTAAAAGCCCAGACAGGGGCCGCAGATACAAAATTGGCAATCCTTTAACCGTGCTTTTCTGCTTTACTTTTCCAAGAGCATCCGCATGGTCCCTCAGGGTAGCAGAGCTGCTCTAATAGAGCTCCGCCATACCAGGGAGTCCTGTTCTGGGCTGCCAGTGTGCTCTCTTCCTTACCTGACCCCTCCACAGTGTCTCCTGATTTCTATCTTTTCCTGCTTTCACCCTCGCAGTCATTTTCTGAAGAAAGATAAATAAAGTACACCGTTCCTGCATCTGTTTTCATGTGCTGGACTAAATGGTCTGTTGTTGGCACATTTGGATGGGACATTGTGACCACATTGCAAAACCAATAATCTCTTCCCATTCATTGAGCATGAGGAAAAATGAGATTAAATCTTTTTGCAAGGAGCCTGAGCTATACCCAGGGAAGTTTCTGTTAGCCCAAATTCTGGTTTGCACAGGGAAATGAGTTTCTCTAGTTGGCCAGTTTGACCAGATGAGTGAGATTTGTTTTCTTGCTGAATTAATATATTCATTCATCATGGGGTCAAACATTCAGAAAATCCAAAGCTGCTGCTGGCAGCTTGTGACCGAACTGGATTGTATCAAGAAGACCAGGACTGGTACAGGTTATTTTTTTGGCTCTGTGCAATGATCCTTGTTTTACCCACACCATGTCAAGAAAAAGCACCCTCCACAATTTTGTGGTGGCATTTCCCTTGCTGCAATTACTGGTTTTATTCACCTTCTCTTCTGTGTCAGAAGATCTCCAAGGGACTTTTCTTACTATGAAAAGAGTGGTGTGCAGTGATTTGGACAGTTCAATGGTTAGTACAGGTAAAATCCCTAATCCATCCTCTAAGGATTTAGTAAAACTTTTTATTCATGCTAAATGCTTTGTTAAGGTCCACAGATTCTATTCTCAGCATCACACATACCCATCATGAAATTAAAGGTAAAATGTATGCCTTGATCCATTGCCATGTATTAGCCCCCTATCAGAGCTCAAATAATGGTCAAAAAAAGCCCACAGCTCAAAGGGCCATTACTGATATTTTCCAGAACTTTGTTTTTGCAAACCCTTTGTGCTAATCTCTGTCTTCGAAAGGGACAAAAGAAGGATTTTTTGGATATGGTGTATGGACCTGGCAGTCACTAGATACTTGCCAAGACAGCATATCCTAGATCTTTAGATCTCCTAAAACAAGAGATAAAGACTATTTTTTTTTTCTTACCATATACACTGATTTATTTTGCATAGTAGCTTTAACAGCTCTGCCTGGAATACATAGGACATAAAAGTGTGAATAGTCTGTTTTCTCCATGTTTCCATAATTCCTTGATGAAGGAAACCTGAATGTAGTAGGTGAGATGTGTTGAGAAGAGCCTGACTTTGAAATTGGGCCTGAGAACAGGGCCTATTCTCCTAAAATGAATAAAGCCATATGGCAATGATGAAGAGCAGCCTTCTCCAAGCTTCTTCACAGTCAGATCAGGCCAGATTCATGTCAAAGGGGTCTCAAAATCCATGGTACTCAACTGGTAGGCTCAAAATTGTTGAGGGTGTCCTGTAGTGCTTGGTGGTGGGCTCTGGTTTCTGAAGCCATCCATGACACCTGGTGTGAGAGTGCTTCCAGACCTGCCCTTGCTGACGGATGAGATTGCTGCTCATGTTGCCACGTTGCAGGAGAGAGAACCAGAAATGCAAATGGCAGAAATGTTCCCTCACACTTTCCTGTTTTGCAGGCACTGCACCAAATCTGTCTTCCATTTAGCAAACACCCCTCCTGAGCATTAAAATGAACCCAGTCAAGCCTTGATTGCCTGAAACTACTGAATTTCTTTTGCAAGTCATTCCTTTCAGTTCATCGTAGAAAGATTACTTTAGATTATATTGTTTCCATGGGTTTGAATATCTATTTTTTAAATGGCACAAGAAAGAATGCTATTACAGTTCCCAGACTGCATCATGACTTCACTTTGTTGCTATTTAACTTTCAAATAAGACTTCATGGAAGAGAGAATATCCTTGGTGTTGCAGAAACAGATCCCAGCTGAATGCATCATAATCACAAATGCTTTTTCATGTAAGCAGAATATATATCATCTCAATGGATCTCTGGTTTCAACTTGAAAAGAAAAATAGAGAGTCTGATCCCAAGCTGTGTTCAAAGAAGGATGTGTGAGCAGGCTATGGCAAAGACATTAAAGAGACATGCTATCATTCTGAGATTTGTCACCCCATCTTTCACTTATGCATGGTGTCATTTATCACCCAGGCTTCATAAGGAGCTGATACGTATTAATCTGTCCTAAAGCAATATTTCATATTATCTGTCACCTAGTAAACCCTGCAAATAAATACTGATTAAAAAAATAAAATTGCATGAGATCTGTAAAGGGAAGGGGGAAAGCAATAATTGGATAAGTGCTATCTGGAAATTGTGTACAGCGCACTAATCCCCAGGCTTTCTGTTAATAAGTACAAAATATAAAGGAAAAGTTAAAAAAAAAATCAAATGTATTTCTAAGGATATTGTGAGGTTATTCAGGGAAAAAGTCAGAAGGGCCAAGGCCCAATTAGAACTTAATCTGGCTATTGATGTAAAGGACAAAAAAATATTGCTATAAATGCATTAAAAAGTGAAGGAGGACTAAGGAAAATCTCCATCCTTTATTGAATGCAGAAGCAGACTTAGTGACAAAGGATAAGGAAAAGGCAGAAGTAATTCAAGCCTTCTTTGCCTCAGTGTTTAATAGTAAAACCAGCTGTTTTCTGGGTAGCCAGAGCTGGAAGACAGGGACAAGGAGCAGAAATCCCCATAATCCAAGAGAAAATGGTCGGTGACCTGTTACATCACTTAGATACAAACAGGTCTATGGGGATGGATGGGAGCCTGGGACATCTGAGGGAACTGGTGGAAGTGCTCAGTGAGCCACTTTGCATCATTTACTAGCAGTCCTGGCCAGCTGGGGAGGTACCAGGGGACTGGAGGTGAGTGAATGTGAAGCCCATTTACAAGAAAAGTTGGAAGGAGGACCTAGAAAATCACAGACCTGTCAGTCTGACCTTGGTGCTGGGGAAGGTCATGGAGCAGCTCATTGTGATGTGCCATCACATGGCATGTTCAGGACAACCAGGGGGCCAGGCCCAGCAAGCACAGGTTTAGGTCCTGCTTGACCAACCTGATCTCCTTCAATGACCAGGTGACCTGCGTAGTGGATGAGGGAAAGGCTGTGGATGTGTCTGTCTGTACTTCAGCAAAGCCTTTGACTTCATTTCCCACGGCATCC
This sequence comes from Dicrurus megarhynchus, assembly GCA_013399195.1. Classification (NCBI taxonomy): domain Eukaryota; kingdom Metazoa; phylum Chordata; class Aves; order Passeriformes; family Dicruridae; genus Dicrurus; species Dicrurus megarhynchus. The sequence continues at coordinate 313,624 of VXAD01007708.1, read as the reverse complement.
TCCTGGAGAAACTGGCTGCTCATGGCTTGGATGAGCGAGTGCTGTTTGCTGGGTAAAACGCTGGCTGATGGCCCTGGGAGTGGGGAATAGAGTTACATCCAGCTGTCCATACTGGTTCCCCAGGGTTCAGTACTGGGGCCAGCCCTGTTTAATATCTTTATCAATGGTCTGGATGAGGGGATCAAGGGCACCCTCAGCCAATTTGCAGACAACACCAAGTTGATTTGCTTGAGGGCAGAAAGGTGCTGCAGAGGGATCTGAACAGGCTGGATCAACGGGTCAGTTCTGTGAGGCTCAACAAGACCAACTGCCAGGTCCTACACTTGGGTCACAACAACCCCAGGAAACAGCCCAGACGTGGGGAAGAGTGTCTGGAAAGCTGCCCTGGGGAAAAAGACCTGGAGGTGCTGGTTGGCAGTGGCTGAACGTGAGCCATTGTGTGCCCAGATGGCCAAGAAGGCCAACGGCATCCTGGCCTGGATCAGCAATAGTGTGGCCAGCAGGACCAGGGCAGTGATTGTCCCACTGGTGAGGCTACACAAGTTCTGTGTCCAGTTCTGACCCCCTCATGACGAGAAGAACATTGAGGTGCTGGAGCGTGTCCAGAGAAGGGCAACGGAGCTGGTGAAGGGTCTGGAGAGTGAGTCCTATGAGGAACTGAGGGAGTTGGGGCTGTTTAGCCTGAAGAAAGAGAGGGAAAAGAGCTGCTGAAGGGACTGGAGCACAAGTCTGATGAGGAGCAGCTGGAGAGGAGGCTCAGGGGTGACCTTATCACTCTCTACAATGACCTGAAAGGAGGCTGTAGCCAGGTGGGGGTCGGTCTCTTCTCCCGAGTAACAAGTGACAGGACAAGAGGAACAGACTCGAGTTGTGCCAGGGTAGGTTACAATTAGATATTAGAAAATATTTCTTCACTGAAAGGGTCATCAAGTACAGGAATAACTGCTCAGGGAGGTGGTGAAGTCACCATACCTGGAGGTGTTCAAAAGACACGTGGATGTGGCACCTGGGGATGTGGCTCAGTGGTGGGCTTGGAAGTGCTGGGTTAATGGTTGGATTCAATGATCTTAGAGGTCTTTTCCAACTTAAATGATTTTATTTTTCTAACAATCAGGGTTGCTCCATAGAATGAGGCTGAGATTTCATGCTGAACACCTGCACAAGCAAGGAATGTGCTGGAAGTGTGGATGAGGCCCCTCAGAAAAGGTCACTGAAAAAGCTGCCTCCAAGGCAGGAGCAGAGCAGTGAAGGCAGAAGAACTGCAGAGTAAACAATCACTTCTGAAAACTGTGGATACTTTCTATTCTTCTGTTTCACTCATGTAATCCTGACTCTGCTGTGTTCCTGGTTCATTCTGTCTCTTCTTGTGTTTTTTTATCCTTTGTGTGCTTCATGCCTTCTCTGTGGCCTGCCGTCCACCCCTTTGTAAAATAGCTTTGCCTGTTCTCTTGTTCTTTGCACATTCTGACTCCCATGTTCCCAGAGTTCTGCTTGGTTTTCTTCTTCTTTCTCTCTCTGTACATGGGCTCACACAAAAATAAGAGGGTTCACAAAGAAGGCTAAATATTAAGGGCATCAAGTCACAAGCTGACTTATTCTTTTAGTTCAATATTTTTAATCCTAGGGGAGCCAAGAATAAAGCCAGAGGATGATCCAAAAAGCCATATGACAGGGATGGGCAACTAGCTGTCACAGGCAGTGATGAGCATCTGGACACACATGTGGATCCTTCAGTTATTAAGGGCATTTTGTGGTGACATAATCTGGAATCATCCTTCCAGCTGCACTTGGAAAAGAGAGTATGTTTTTTTTAACCCATCTATGATAACAGTTTTTTATATTTTGTCCTATTAATCTCAGTCTGAGTAGTTCAGATATGAATTAAGGGTACCATTATGAGATAGCATAAAACACTCCTGCGATTTATTTCTTGACAATGGACTTCCTCAGCTAGGAAAGAGCATCATTTCAGGGACCCTCACATAAATCTGACACAGCTTTCCATTAGATTTGAGGGACTGCTCTTGCAGTGCCTTTCCAATGAAGCAGAGCCAACTCCAGAGCAGGACAACATGATTTGCTGCCCACAGAAATCTTGCCATCATTAAGTCACTGAGAGCTGGATTCATCTCTCTTATCGCAGCTGATCAAGCAGCAATTAAAGATTTCTTACAAGTCCTAAGCTGTCACCTGACTGATTTAGCCACCAGGGAAGGAGGCCAGTGTCCCACAAGAAAGCACCCATCATCCTCGTTGGTGCCCTTGTATCATCCCCTTTCCAGCCCCTTTCACACCCTCCAATCAGCCACTGTCACAAATCACAACATGACACTCACTTGAGGATTGTAATCTGAAAACTGATCACTTCGCTCCTTTTGTGAGTGTAAAATCAATAGCCTCCATTGAGATGAAGATTTACACTTTTAAATGGAAAATATTAGGAAAAAAATTGGAAATTTTCTAATGCCTAATGCTTATGAGCTGCATGTACAGTTGTGAATGTGTTGCCTGTTTTGATCAATGAATTGGCCACTAGTGAAGGTTACCAGCTTAGAAGAGGCCTCCCTTCCCCTGACTAATAGCCCAACTTCAATTTGTTCAAGGGCTTTGTTCAAAAGTAGAGAGAATAAGGAATAAGAAGCAGAACTGCAGATAGACCGAGATTTATAAAACATGATGTTTTATTATAAGTAATAAAATCAACCTACAGAGCAAAGGCAAATATTAAATTATATAGTAATGCATTTTGTTATCTACACAAATATTTTTTAACCGTGTCAGTTTTGATTTGGTCTACATAAGTTCTGGCTGATCACATCCTTGGGAGAGAGAACATATTTCTTCTGCTCATAAGCACCACTTTTCATGTGAGTTATCACACAATCATATTTTCAGCCATTTTCTTTAATGTATTTAGTTACATCTCTCCCAGCACATCAGGGTGATTTTGCTTATTGGTGCATTTCACTGCTGTTAAGCTACACACATGGGTTATCGTGATTTTTTTCTTTCAATTCTGCATTTTAATCAGCATTCCACACATGTAGCATCAGTATTTCAGCTCATACAAAATCTAAATCCCAAGATATGCTTGCTTTTACGGTCTGTCAATCTTAGACCCAAAATTTATGTTTGAACTTTGCCAATATTCAAGTGAGGCATGGCTCTGTGCGGGTGTGACTATATATACATATAAAGATATCTACAAAGCATTTCTAATTTCATAATCTATAACAGTATAGATGTGTCCTCTAGCCTAATTCCCTATGTGAAAATACATGTCATTCTAGCTTATAACAGTAGTGAGGCTAAAGTTTAAATGTTTCTCTTTGCATCAACCTTGCTTCACTCCTACCTTTTAAAAATGATGAATACAGAAAAAAAGAAAATATTAAATAGTCAGTGTAGGTCAACTTTTGAAGTCAATATGACTGTATTTTACAAAGTCGGGAGCGTGTATTTAAATGTGATAGCACTGCAGTGTTGGGTAGAACAGACAGTTCTATTATCTCACTTTCATTTCACATAGACGTCAAAGTTGCCGCAGGGAGAAGGACGTGTTAGATTCACTCAGTACCAGAATTTGTGTGTCCTGAAGAAAATCAGATCTCAGTTAGCATGCATGGATGCCCAGAGGACTTGAAAGAGTTGGTTTGCTTGAGCAGTGATGGAGGAGGCTGGTGGCAGATGTGTACTGGGTGCACAGGAGAATTTAAAAAGTGAGCTGGTTATTTTTCCCTCCAATTGTTCTCAGAAACATGCTTCTTTATTTTCTCATTTTGGCATCTTTTAGCCCTTCATTCTCCTATCTCTCTCCCAGTATGATGACTCTTGGTTTGCTTTTTACATTCCTTTTTCCTCGCCTGTGACTTAATTGTCTCTTAAACAGTGTAGCAAACTTTATTATCAGGCTGTAATACTTGCTGTTATACATTATCTTCTGGTATCCTCCTTTCATAGTCTCTGGGGTAAAGGTCAGTACTTTAAGTCTGCAGTAGCACAGGGCCCTGCACTGAGGACTACTGCATGTTTCTTGTGGGTTTGGGAGCCTGGCAAGGCTGCTGAGTCGGGGCTGTGCAATGGATTTCCTGCACACATGCTAGTCACAGTCTGTATTTATATCTTTTAGAAAGCCCAAAAATAATATTCTGGTCATTCCGTCACTTGATTGATGCATTCAGACCCACTCCACCAGGCTCCTTCCCTTTTCATCCTTGTAAAATCTTTTTTCATCATTTGCATTAGAAATCACAAGTTTGTCTTGTTTTGGGGGGTTTTTTGCAGGGTCTTTGCATTTATTTACCAGATACATTTTTGATGGTCTCTGAGCTTACTTGTTTACTAGCTGAAGAGTTGTTGCTGATGCTATCATTTCCTTGATTCCTGTGCTTTTAAAATTATAGCACTTCCTATTCCTTTGATGTCCATATTTCTAACCATTGATCTTATCCCAAGGATCTCTTTACTTGCTAAAAGCACATGTAGAGTTTTCCCAGCCTCCTCTTACACCTGCCCTGCTTTTATGGTCTATATAAGGTACTCAGGGCTCAGAATCCTGTCCCTATAAATGTCTCACAGGTTAAAAACCATACCACATTCTAATGCAATCGCCCCAACAGTGTCCCATTAACCCACTGTCTTCTGTGCCAGCTGGAAGAATTTCACAGAATACCAGTGCACCTCTAGTTGCAACTCTTAAATACATCCTTAGTTTAAGGACACAGATTGCCCCATTCACTTAAAGAGACCATTGTTTCAGCTGTAATACTCCTTCCCCACTTTTATATATGGATAGGAGATTGTTTACAACTCTGTTTATTGTCATTAAGAATCTCTGAATTGACACTGTGAAAGTTGTTCATTCAAATTAATGTTTCTGTTGGGCTCCTGCTGTCTTAAATGGTGCAGAAAATATGTTTTTTCAAAATAGAAATTGGTTTATTTACCAGATATAGGTTTTACTTACTATGCATAGTTTAGAATCTGTTTCTCTGGACTTATATAATTCACACCACTAAAATTAATACCCTCTTAAATGATCTTTTAAGCACTGTATGATCTTTAATATAACCTTTTTAATCATGAACAGACAAGTGCAATTACTACTCACTTCCTGATTTTCTCCTCATAACTACTATTTAGTCTGCATTAAGCCACTGCAAATGGGAGTCCTTCATCAAGCTAAGGAACAATGTCTTTTGTGACTGAAAATCATAATTATGAAATACTGAACAGCAGAGACTTTGCTGTATGATCAGTTATAAAATGTGACACATTATTTTTAGATACAGTACAGAACATACAGGTGGGGCCAAAGGTCCCTTCCAATCCAAAGTAGTTTATAACCCAGAGTAGGCAAAGTGTCTTTTCTCACACTCCTTGCACAGGGGCCATTCCCAACTACTTTCCTGTGTTTCCTGAGCCTGGCTCAGCTCAAAAACAATGCATCTGCCCACATTTGTGGGGAGCCTCTCATCCTTCTAGCTCTGCCATGTGGACTAACTGGGTGCTATAAGGAATATACTCATTCCCTGTATAATGTAGTGTAGCACGTGTGTTTCTTGTTTACTGTGCCTGTTAGAGGGAGGAAACGCAACATCTTCCATGGCGAGTTTCATCTCACTAAACCTCGATGTGTGCAGCTTCCTCCACCTGAGCTGAGTTCCTCGCCTTCCTTTGCAATCAGTGGAGAAGCACGAATTTCTAGGACATAAGTCATTGCATCCCAACACAGACACCTGAAGTAAGTCAGACTAATTTCACTCTGCTGTCTTTCTCTCTACTGCCTAGAGGCAGTCAGACTTTTCATCAATTCAGCTGGAGAACCCCATCCATCCCATTCTTTCTGAAAAAATTTGAACCAAGAAATTTTGAATCAACAGCTGCCCAGTCTTGGATGGAGAAAAGCATCACTGCCTCTATTTAATGTGAGAAACAGATTTTGTCAACAGCTTGGTATTGGATGCATTTTGACTTCCCAGAAACTATGTGTCTTATCTATCATGCACAGTGTTTGCAAGTGATCCTGTCCCAGAGATGGGCAAGACTGTTCAGACCTCATACCCCTGGAGCCTTGGGCATGTCTCAGAAGCACTGTGTCACTGTGGCTCTAGAAGTCAGGAGCCACCAGACATCAGTGCCAAAATGTGCCATATTTTCCATGTTGTGCTGAAGAAGCCCAGCCAGTACTGTGTCCATCTCCTGTTCTGAAACTTGTTTATACAAGATAACTTCCTTGTTATCTTGTTGTTTGGTTTTTTTTTTTTCCTGAGGACCATCCCCCTTTCCTGACAAAACCAGGACAGTCAAAGGCTTGGAAAAAAAAAAGAAATTCTTTTACTCCAGATTTTTAATGCAGATGTCAAATTTGGAGTTGAACTGGAAGAGAATGCTTAAATGGACTTCCCTCCCCCACTACCCCTTTCTCTTAAACTTTTCCAAGCCAAGTATTCAGGTATCTGTCCTGGTATCTTGATGGAGGAAAAATCAATCTGAAAATTTATATCTATCTGGTAACAATTTTTAAAGTTTCAGTAAAGATGGATTTCTCAGGGGAGGGATCAGAACACAAAGCAGCTCAGTGAGCAGCAATGCCACTGTGAGGTAATTGAGACTATAAATGAGCAGTGCTGCTTTTTCTGGAACATTCACTTTAGCGATTCTGTTTCAACAGGCAGATCAAGAAGAGGGGTCATTCCAGAATCGGTCACTAAAATCACAGGAGTGGAATTTCCAGTGTCCAAGGACAAACTGTGGAGACTGAGCCTCTTATTTTTGGAGAGGCAATGGAGGAGCATTTGTTTGGCTGCTTTTACAGGACCAATCCTAGTGTAAGCATAAACACCATGGTAATTACATGATACTGTTTCTTCCTAGGCATCTTTTTTTTAGCACAGATTTAGTAGCTCTTTATTGCCATATTTTTCTCTGTTTTGTCTCCATATTTCAGCTCCTGCAGGCTATTGAAACTACATGCTGGAGGCAGAATTATTTGCTTCTTCCCATCATGCCTATTTTATGTGAGACCTGTTAATGACTTGTATTTTTTACATACCCAGCAAATGAACGGGGATCCACTTTGCAAAGAGGGATCTGAGACACAGCTATTAGAGTTAAAAAAATGCATTAATTTTGAGTACCCAATTAGAAACACTTTCAACCTTACTTTTTCAAAGCCTTATGGCAAATTCTAACTCAAGCAAAAAATCTGAGTTTTCAGTGCTTTGACAGACCTGATCCCAGAGTTTCATAACACATATCGCAGAAAATGAGGAACATTTTTGTTCCTGGGTGCTGAGGCTGGATCACCTCAGGCACCTCAGCTGCAGCTCCTGGGCTGACTTCTGCCCTACATGTGTCACCACAGCCCATCTGGGACACCCTGGCCATCATCCCACACCTGCTGGTTTGAAGCACAAGATGGGTGCAGCTGAGGTCTTCAGCCTTCTCTGATGCTGTGGGGGAGTCTGATTCCTCCCAATGCCCAGTCTCCTCACACAGTTACCATTTCTGACCTGACTTTCTCTCCCCTACTCCCCCTTTCAGCCTCAGTGTCCCCACACTGATGTTTCCATCCCTGACTCTGCCCAGGCTGATCTGGGGCCAGTGAGGCCATGAATGCTGCTTTTGCTCCACAGGGAAGGACTCACAGAGACTGGGAAAACTGACTGAACAGAGTAGCTGTTACAGAGTGAATATTCAAAGGAGAAGAACTCATTAAGACACAGTTCCCGAGACCCTGAGCCAGAGGGCCTGGATGAGTTGAGTAATCAAAATTGCATCATAGTGCTTTTCTTAATACTGAACAACAGCTGCTCTTTTCGTGTTTTTTGGTTTTTTTCCCTAGATGTTTTCTTCCTTCTCAGAAGTGGCTAATCTACTTTGCCTGAAACCTCTGAAAAAAATTCAGCTTAGGGTGGGCACATAGCACTGACATTTACAGCCTAAAGCATTCATGTCCGACAAAGTTAAAAGCAACTGAAAACAGGGTATTGTAATAGGAAATACCAAACTTCATAATAAGGAGCTCTATCACCTCTGCCTATTGTAATGAATGATCCAGAGAAGGTAATTCAAAGGACTCTCATTTGCCCTTTCCCACGAGATGAACAAGGCGACATTAAATGAAATGGAAAGGCTGAAGGGAAATACTTCTCACAGAGCATGCTTCACCTGAAATTCACTGTCAAATGATAATGACGAGAACAAGAGTGCAGCAATTCACAGAAGAGTCCGTTCCACATAATAAGAACATCTGCAATTGTTTGATAAGACATATTTATAGAGGACATTTTTCTTCATGCTTGAGGACATATGGCAAGTGCTAACTGCCTGAAGAAGAACCTTTCCTAACATTATCTGGCCACTGGGATTATCAGATCTGCTTCTCCAAAGTATTCAGCACTGCTGCTGAATATGTTTTGATTATGAAGTATTCAAACCTACCAGTTCATTCATGAAGACCTAAGCAGTCCACTCAGACAGGGATGGTTGGGTGGTGGGGTGGTGTTTTGGGGTTTTTTTTCAATTTAGAAGCAATTTAAAGGGAGATGAGTTGCTCTGTTTAAATGATGATACACAGATCCTCTCACAAATGAAATAATTGCAGCTTTAACATCAACTTTCAGTGTTCCCAGCACAGACTGAAAACACAACTATTTATTTAAAATATAACCTCTTTCCTTGATCAGTACCTCACTAGTACTTTTAATTTGTAACATATGTCCTATTCAGCAGACAGTGCATGATATAATACCTGTCAAAGGAAGAAAAGTCTAAAGCACCTTTCATAACAAAAGTCTAAAGGCAGCACACACTTTAATTGCCAACCTGCCACCAGATACTTGCTGTCACTTGTATCTAACATACTACTGAATGTTGTCATCAGTGCTACAGATGGTTAGTAATAAAGCAAACAGTATGATTTCCCTTAGAAGCTGTTCACCCTGCCTAGTCTGATATGACAAAAATGTACAGGCATTTTATTTAGAACTTACTCTTCAGATACATCTCATTGTACCTGTGCAATAATGGGTTTTGTATAAGCAGCTTCATTTCCTGTGAACCACAACAGCTTATCACACACTAGGTGTGAATTCACAATACAATCACTCACCATTGTCAAATTGTAACATATATATTTTTGCATATAGGGTTTTTTTAATCTGGTAAATCTTTAATTTCAACTAACAGTGGCTATAGATAATCCCATTCTTAAAAAAAGAAGTTATTCTGTTGGTTAGTTTAAATTAGTCTTGTCTCAGCAGTTCCAGCTGGGATGGAAGTAATCTGAATAATGAGCTTGTCTCACTAGAAAATCTCACTAGAATATGGTGGGCTTTGAAAATAATACTTGTATGTAACTCAAGTTAGACATAAATCATATAAATATTACTAAATTATCACTTTATTATTGTCATGAGATTTTAAAAAAAATTTAAAAACACAAATAAACCAAAACCAAAAACACAAGCAAAAAAAGAAAGAATAAATATCTACATATCTGGGATATTTATCTAATTTTAGATTTCTCAAACTTTTATATGTGATATTAGTCAAAAATTGATAGAATCATAAAATATTCTGAGCTGGATGGGACTCACACGAATCACCAAAGTCCGGCTCCTGTCCCTGCACAGGACAACTCCAGGAATCACATCATGTGCCCGAGAGCATTGTCCAAGCACTTGGTGAACTCTGTGCACTTCAACTCTGGCACCTGTTCAGTGCCCAGCCACTCTCTGGGTGAAGAACCTTTTCCTAATATCCAACCTAAATCTCCCCTGACGCAGGTTTTTGCTTTTTCCCTGGGTCCAAATCAGAACAGTTCATGTGTCTGTCATAGCCTCTGTTTCTCCATGTGCTGGGGCAGAGGGCTCCTTAGCCCAGTGGAAAAACTCTCCTTCTCTGAGCCAGAAATTGCCTACTGCTCCTGATTTTGACAAGATGTGCAAACAGGATGTAGCAAGCAGAACCAGTGAGTGCCATGTCTGTGTGCCTGCTGCAACCTGGAAATAAAGTCAGCACTGAAACTGCAAAAGAATGTTGAAACACCTACAATTATTAATTTAAAGGCACTCATGGAAAAAAAACCAAACTTGTTCAATTTATAGGGTCTTTACAGGACACTTTTTTTTAATGTCAGAATCTACTGTTCCAAAAAAGCAAATAACTTGCCCTATCAATTCTTCCAGCGGGGTTTTCTTGGAGGTTTTATTTGGTTTGGAGTTTTTTTCTGCACTGCATAATCAGTGTAGTAATTCAAGTCACTGAAGCAAAGCTGAGTAAGTGCAGCAAGGATGCTGAGACTAAAAAAATCTTCTGCAGGCCTGCATAAGCACCAACAATACAGGTACCACTTCACTGCTGGGAGAAAAGTCTGTGAAAAGCAGCTGTAAAGGCAGATAAACTGGGAGAGGACTGAGGCATTCTGGTATTTTGGTACTTCATGTTACCTGGTCTCACCCTCAAGTCTAAATTATATGGTATTCTCTTTAACTGGCAGTAAAGTCAATTGAATTTTAAAATTTTTAATTATACTGACATTCAATTGCACATTCTAAGGAGATGATAAAAAATATCTGGAGGAAAAAGGATGCAGAATTACGATGCAAATACTGCCAAAAGAAAAAAACAATTAAGTCTTTTCCTGATGTTTGAAAGGAGAAAGTCATCAATATTTTACAGACAACAGGACCAAGCAGGACATTATATGTGTGTATATATATATATATATATACACACACATAAACAGCTAGACCTCTATAGCTGTGAATAAGTGTGCATATATATGAGTGTATCTGTATCTGCAGGAGTATGTATATGTCTATACACATAAGATGTATTAAATCACTGGAAAAGCCAGATACTTAATTTAATAAGTGAGAGATATTCTGCCTGTGAAAATCCTTTCTTTCTAACCTATCATGACCAGCAGTCCAGGATAATTATCTGACACTAAAGTGACACCAATGAGAAAAGAGGAGTCAAAATTTTCCTCTTCAATTGCAAAAGAAATATGCAGAATGATGGATATATTTCCATTTTTCCTGAGGTCCTGGCTGAAGAGGTTCTCATCTCTGATCATTTAGCTCTACCACGACAGACTAATTGCTGCTGTTTCAACTAAGGTAGTCCACGTGTTTATGAGGCACACAAAGGAAATAATTTTGGTGAAAAATAACATACCAAGTGCAATTTTTGCATGGATATTACTAACCCAAATTATTCCAGCATTTTGGGTCATATAGGAACAAGGAGTTGAAGGGAGGAATAAGGTTCATTTTGGCAGCAGGATTGCACAGGGGCAGAGGGGACCACTGAGGACCACACATGTAGGACAGAGTTAAGAAATATAGAACTGAACCAAATGGATTGAAATGACTTTGCAAGCTCTGAGAGCAGCTGGGGAGCTGAGGGAGGGAGGTGGCAAAGTGGGCAGCAGGCAACAGACACCCTGTCCCTGCCGAGGACTGGTAACTCCTGAGCTCTTTCTCACTGCCAGCCACCTGCCTTTCAGCTACTCAGGGTTGCTCCAGTACTTCCAGTGTGATTCTAAGCTACATTCAATGAAAACAATTACTGTGTTTGCTTTTGCCCATCATATTCTGGCTGCTAAGCAGACATCTGGTTATATCAGTTTACAACACCATAGCATCATTAATTAGTTATGTTGCCGATGATTTAGAGTAATCCAAGTGAAAAAATTTGGAACCCAGTTTGCAAAAGCTCAGGTATCTTCACAGAAAGGGACCTTATAAAGCAGAAATACTGCCCAGTGCCCCAGTGGCAGCTCAGATATCATTTGCTAATACAGATGATTTGCACTGTAAAAAATGCAAAAAAAAAAATCTTTTATGGAAGCATCAAGAAAGACTATAGATAAAACTATGCCACCGTGTCACTTCTGAGCAATCTGTACAAGATGTCTTGTTGCTACTTCTGATTTTGTGTAACCTACAGTCAACCCAGTCAGTGATACTTTCAGTTCAGCACATCAGTTGGGATCAACCAGCACAAAATCACTCACATCAGTGGAACTATGCCAATCTGCATTCACCATCTGGCCTAAGGCAGTTACCATGTCTCTTATGTCAATAGTTACAGTTTTACTTCTGTTGGCTTTACACAGCGGTGACATACCAGCTGCTAGACACCACAGCTCGGTTTATTTCTGATTCTTAATGCATATGGTGAAGTGCCTGGGTATTTTCATACAGTTTGACATGCTTTGGAAGTGCCAAATGGCCCAGTCTCACACAGTTAGCACTATTCCAGCAGCCTTCCCAGAAGCATCATCTGAGGTCATACTCAGCTATGGAGGTTTTGTTTACGATATGCTACAAGGAACCTGAATTTGAATGGTTCTCCATAAATGTAAGCTTTGTGCATGACTGCACAGCCACATGGACTCTACAGTCTTCTGCAAGGTGAAAGTCACCTTTGGCAGAAAGTTTCCCCCCCACCACCCAGCAACATGCTTCTCAGTCCTAAATCCCAGATCAGGCCATCACACAAGATTATCTCGCTGCCCAACTAATACAGACATTCAAAATTGCAATTGTTATGGCAGATGAGAAACCTGAGAAATATTTTATCACCATGTTTTATAATGAAAATGAAAATATGCTTAAAAATCAGCTGTGTCACCTAACTGTGGACAGCATTCTTCTTACTTCCCAAGAAATGTCTATGACTCAGGACCACCTGCATCTGGAGTATCCTTGTACGTGTCTACACCAAGGAAAAAGAAGACTGAGGAACAATCTCTGCAACTGAGGCCAATTGGCCCAGAGCTCTGAGATGTTAAAAGTACCTGAAGTGATGCCATGTGGGAGCTTGTCAGACCATATTTATTAGCTCAAGCTGAAAGTGTGTGTTGCACACTCTGGGGTGGGGCGCAAACACAGATGAATGGTTGATTGCTCGCCTCAGGAAAAGCTGCTAAAATGCAGAGGATCTCTACATGGGTACCCCATCCTCTCATCCAGGTTAACCCATCTTTGGGACATAGGAAGGTCTTTGTCATTTCAGTTCTTTGCTGTAATTTCCATAATGAGCTGACATCTTTGAATTTGTAGGTATATTAGCTACTTTCTGCTTATTTTATTGCTTCATTGCAATTTAAGGAATGGGATAAAACAGATAAATCAATCCCCTCTACAAAAGGCCACAGTTTGGCTGTGTACCACTGTCCTAGTGCCAGCAAATCCACAAGAGGATGTGAATAGTAACAGAAATATATGAATAATGAGAGAAATAAGGGAAATAACTTCATTAAGGTAATTTCCCTGGAAATAGTTATTGCTTGAAGCACTGTAACGAATGATATTTTGTGTATACCACAATTTAAAGAAATTATTTAATGATTCCCATGAGGGTTCTCTGACTTTAAAACAAACACATTATGTCTTAGTCTGTGCCCAGAGAGTTAATGGTAAAACAAAGCCGTTTAGTCCGGCTCTCACTGACATTAAAAGCATTTTGTATTGCCCTGTCAGTTTCAAGTAGCCACATTTCTGCCAGGCTTAAGAATTAGGAATTGTACTTTTGCACATTTGGAAGGAGTCCAAAATGTATCCCAATACCAAGTACATTTTAAGCCGCTTAAGGCGACTTTATGTGATGAGAACAGTGGAAAGGCTCACGAAAGCAAATGACTGCGAGGTACAACAGCTCCACAGATGCACACACTGGCCCCAAAGTTGTAGCAGCATTGTGACATTCTAGTTATTTAGCTATTTTCCAAGATCAGAGGTCCCCTTGGGCACCAATACCAGTGGGACTGACTCAGGTATGGTGTTTGTGACTGCTCCAGACAGCAAAGAATAAATTTTTTATTACAGAGTGTATTAGCTGCAATAAAAAAAGACTTGGTATTTGGAACACAACTGGTGAAAGAGGGTTTTTCTTCCAGATTTGTGGAGAGTTTCCTGCAAATTAAAGCAGTACCAGATTGCTTTCAAGAAACTCAGTCCTGTTCACCCCATTTGCAAATTGTTACAGGGTCCCAGGAATGGTTCTGGTCTGGGCCAGCTGGTACCCAATGTGCCCTGGCACAGCTTGGGAGACAGCAGGACCAACGCCACCTAAAATGGCTGGCAATTTGGATAGTGCTGCCCCTTTTTGGAACACGCCCCATCATAAGTATTTGGTGCTGTGCACATAGACTATTTTAAACGATGTTGTTTTATATATCTAGACATAAATTGCTTGTACAAATCAAGACAGGTTCTCCCATGCCTCTTATCTGCAGGTCTCCCTCCCTCTCCACCTTTGCTGCTTGTCACAGCCTGATGTCAGTACCTAGTAAAAGGGTATAGACTTGTAGATTGAAAATAAGACTCCTCCTTTAGAGTATTTTGAAGGAAAGCAGCATTTTTTATTGTAAGTTGTGATAGAAATGCACAGACCCACTCTTTGCCCTGACTATATACTAACATCATGCAAAACTCCTCAAACTGAAAGGACAAATTAGCAATATTATTTTGGAAATGCCTCCCAGAAACAGCTCCAAACAATGAAAACTATAACATACTACAATAACATACTACAAACTATTCTATTAATACTTTTATGAATGTATAATGAATACTTTGAAATCATAACACCAAAACAGATTTAGTAAATAAGAAGCCTTTAAAACACCATAGAAGATTAGAATGATCTTGGAAAATCAGTATCTTTTCCAAAGGACTGAAAATATGCCTATATTATGTATTGAATGAGATAGAAAATTCATAACCACAAACCCCACTGTTTTCTTTCAGCCTCTTTGAGACAGAACAGAGCCAATTGCTCAGAAGTGTTTCTCCTGAGCTGCGATCAAGTGGCAGTGATTTACATTTGAAGTGCCCATGCCTTACACTTCCAAAAATACACATGGATTTAAAACTGAATTTAAGTGGTCATGTCATCTTCTGAATTAGTAATTTTTTTCATTATAGCACCCTTCTCTGCTCAGATGCAAAACAAGTTAGTTGCAGAGTAGCCAACTTTTGCATATGTGGATTGAAATGCAAAAATGCCTGCATGCTCATAAATGTCAGGCTCCTGTTTACTTACATTTCCACCTCCTCAGGCTAAATCCCTGTATGTCTCACTGCACAATATGGAGAACTGCTCCTCTGCAAAGGGAAGCAGGTTCTAGTTCCGTAATAACCTGCCTAGACTCCACATCCTTGCATCAAAAAAAAAAAAAAAGAAGGCCAAAAAAACCCACAGAAAGCCCCCACAACCTGACACTATACCAAAGGGAATAGAGAATTCCCTGATTAGTGTAAAAGCATGCAAAGCTTATGAAAGATGCTTCAGCATAAGAGTTACAGAGCTTAATCCAGTTTTATTGTATTCTAGACAGTAATACGAAAGCTTTGATGAAAAGGGCATTCTTTGTAAAACTAAAAAAAAAATCTTTGTTAGATTTTCTATGTTATTTTGAGCAATTTCTTCTAAATTTTATTCCTGCTTTAATTCCTGTGAGAACTTACAGCAGTAACAGGAGCAGGTTGCCCTGTGGAGCGCAGACAGACCCTTACTCTTTATTGCCTCTCCAGCTACGTTAATCTGTTGCTCAGGCTAACAGATACTAGTGAGAGAGAGAGAGAATTATTCCCAGCACATCATGGACCTTGTTTAGTCGGCTCTTGGAGGTGACTTGGTACATCCAGGAGAGCTCAACTGGTGATATATCTCTGTCTCAAATATATATAAGCATTGACACATTTACAGAAGTCTGAAGAGACAACCTAGCAAAAGGCTGACTATTTATCTGTATATTGGTAAAATGACTTTTAACATTTCTTTCAAGATATACAAACACCAAATTTGGGGGTGAAGGGGCTTTGCAGACTCAGTTGTGTGGATTGACTTCTGTAGCCTCTGACTGTAGATTCAGTCATGTTGAGCCTTAAGGAATTTCAAAATCAGTCACCTGTCATCCCTGTTGTTACTTCTTTAATGTTTCATGCTAAGGCAGTAACAAATAATAGTTACCTGTAAGGGGCACCCCTCACTAATATTCATGAACTGCCTTAAGGACGGCCTCTTCATAAATTAGCCTCAGAGGAGGATCATTCAAAAGACAGCAGCAAATGAAGCCTAACACATCCTGAGTAATGAGGGGTTCTGAGTAAAAAGCAGAAATGTTATTAGTGGCAAAGTGCATTAACACCTAACCAATATTAAAAATTACTATCAAATAGTAAGAGTTTTCCCTCCCTTGAAAGCGATTGCTCTCAGAGGAGCAATGCTACAGCAGGCACAAACATTGCAAAAAGAGATCACACTGTAATTACAATATAAACACCCTCACTGAAGGAAGAAGATGTATCATAAAACAGCCTGAAGTGATGTTTTGCTAAAGTGGTAAAGTCTAGCAAACAAAACAAAGAAAAAACAGAACCAGCTGATCTCTGTTGTGAGATTTAGCTGTTTAGAGCCTTACTCTATCTAATCAGACTATCCTCACTCAACAGCATGACTACACTAAGTGGCTGGCACTTCAAAACCTGTTTAACCACCAAGAGTCAAGACAAAGGGTGTTTCTGGGGCAGACAGTACAGTTTGCTGACAGTTTTCCATAGGAAAAGCAAGGGCAGAAAAGTAGGATGGATAAGTTCGATAAGGAATAGTGCAGACAAAATTTCTGTCTACTTAAGTGCTTTGAAGTTCATTCTTCTATGTGCCCTTACATGTCACACAGGCATCAGCCACCTGTGTATTTTACTGACAGAAGTTAGTGTGATATAAGTGTCCACACAAGTACAGTCAGGCCCACTCTGCACTGAAAAGAATGCCCAGAGGACAGTAATGGCTTTTTTAACTATTCAACACTTCTTCACACTGTTACAATGCCCATCAGCAACCTTCACTTGCACATTTTTCAGCTCAAGTTTCATATATAAAAGTATTTGGAGCATCAGAAAAAAAAAAATGCACCTGCTTCTGACTTCTACTGCAATTTTATTTCCATATTTACTGTCCTCCATCTGGGAGTGCAAAAGAAAGGAAGAAAATAAATTGAATGCATAGCATTGGTTAGACTTAGTGGTGTTGAGTAAATTGGGAGGATATAATTAATTATAATTTATATGGGATTTCGAGGTAACATTGTGCTATGAGGCATGTGTGCTTGCAGACCTTGATCTGCTATTTCAGCATGCAAGGTTCTTTTCAAAAAACTTTGCAGTAAGCTTCCCATTCTCAACATATGATGCAATCACTAAGTTATATATCCAAGAGATCTTGGTCTCCCTCCTCCCCCACTTCAAATAAAAAACAATCAAGTCATTCTATCAAGACTGTCTTTGAATCATAGCAGAGTCATATTTCTAAATAACAGTAATTTTTTATCATCAAGGGCTTACTTCTATTTATTTGCTGACTGAATTTTTACAAATCAAACTGGCAGTAAATTTACTCCTGTTGAAAAGCCTTTTCAGAATCATTCAGTTTTCTATAAACATGTTTAATTTCTCTAAGTGATAGCAAATGATTCCTCTGATTATACTTCAAGTTTTTTCTTTCATTTTTCTGCCTCCCAGGGCTGTTGATTGAAATCTGGAGGCAGGTGAATAATGACTAGCTCACTCCAAGTGTTTGAAATGCAATATGGGCTCCATGGTGATTCATTAAATTTGGTAAGAATACATGGAGGTTTTCCCAAATTGCAAGAAGCTATCCTAGTTACTATAAATGATAAATATTGTTATGAAAATAAATGAAAACTAAATCATTGCTTTTATTCCTCAGGATGTTCACAAATCACTCACAGTAATGAGTCAAGATTAAATACCTCTACAGTCTAGCAGATCCAGAGTGTCTAAATTTCAGACATGAAATACCCATGTTTCTTGTCTGCTGACAGAGATTTTGTCTAGGATGGCATTTCAGGGCTCACTAAATGGCCCTTACCCATCAAAAGTTTGGATTAAAGTGGTGTTATTGCCATTTGAGAAAAACTGGTACAATTTTCTTCTTCTGAAAAATTGTGCTTCTTAGAGATATGGACTTACATTGACACTAGGGATCATTGCTGGTGGCCAAAACTTTAGAAAGAGGCATGATTTATAGGAAAGCGTGGGAAAGAAAGTTGACAGCTCTGCCAGTCCTAGTCCCAGTAGGGATGCTGGCTCTGTGGCACCTCACAGATTTCCCACATGGCACCCATTCAGAGCAAGCCCCACGGGAAATACTTTTATTACTTCACTTTCTAACTCCATTTCTCTCTGGTCCATAGGGATGAGATGCACTTTCCTCTCAATTCATCCTGCCGAAAGCTCGCTCATGCCCAGCTCGTTGTGATGACTCCTGACCTGTCCCCTGCCTGGTTGGAGGGAGTCTTAGTAACAGTAAAATAGCAGAGCAAACTTATGTGAGCAGAAATTTATCCCTTTTTTTTTCCTGCATAATAGAGAGCTGTAAAATTAACATCACTGCTTTTAGCAAGGCAGATAACATCTCTGATGTCCTGCAGCGCTGCTGAGTGCAGTCACTGCATCCTTAAACCCAGTGTGGCAAAGGCAGGTGATGGTTCACTGTAAACAGAACAGGACTTTTCCCCTCTTCTGCATCTGAAGCCCCTGGACAACAGGAACAGTCTGTAACAACTTCTGTGTGGGGCTGCAATGAATCAGGAGGACTTGGGAACAGTGTCAAAGCAGTGCCCAGGGCTGGCAGTGAGCAAAGGAATGGAAGGTTTTCCCCTTTAAGGACTGAAAAGGAACACTAGAAGGGGTTGCCATAGAAAGGTAGTTAAACAAGGATGATTTGCCTACAGTGTGTTCCAGTAAGATAAAGGACACACTAAAACTTCTCTAACGGGGAATGAAAGAACTGTCAGCGGTTTAAACATTCAAATAAACACCTTTTACAATTTCGGTCACAAGGAATTTTCTGTGACTGGAAAGAGTAAACAGTGGCTCTCATAGAAGATTATTTCTAAGTTTGTGAGCTGAGGCTCATGAGACATTTAAAATACAGAGATTTTTCCTTTTTTACTCTTCTTCTGAGCCTGGGGAGGGGGGGGGAACATATAATGTAAAACCTGTAAGTGCAAAGGTGAAAAGCATGCACACAAAACTTCCAGAAAGCATGGAAGTGCTTCATATGGAAGTGGACAGTGGCTTTTAATGTCTCCAGCTTTACTGTAACTTGTAACTAGGCAAGTAATTTTTAATTTTGGAGAAGAGCAATTGAAGATTTTAAGAAAACTTCCAGCAAAGGTCCTTGACTATAACTGCCAGAGGTTTGAGGCAAAATCTGGCCCTTCACCTCTGTTACAACCTGCCCCAGAAGGTGAGAGTAATGCAGGTTCTTGTTAATAGATCCCTTGGGGTGGATTAGAATGAAATGCCACTGAATGATCAGTGTTTGTAAAAATATATATGTAGGGTTTATTTTAGAACAATTTGGTTGCAACAGAAGTTTCACAACTGAGCCACTCACAACCTCCATTTCTTTGGGACTGGACTGTGTTTGGAAACTGACCTCAAGTGGGAAGACAGCTTCAGAGAAAATTGTCCCAGGTTAAGGAAAGGAAAGAATATAGAGATGGGACAATCCATAAGAAAATGATATTATCTTGATCCTAATTGTTCCAAACATGCCATCAGTCTGCCTTATCCATTACACAAAAATCATCCAACATCTTTCATGAGTGTTTTGTGGATAGTTTGTCACAGCAGTGACAATGGGGCTTCTTGGAAGTGTTCAGATAGTTTGGAAACCATCTGAATTTCCAACATCCAGTTATATCTAACTGAACAAAACCTCCTTCGGCAGATCCCTGATTTTGCAGAGGTACCAATATTTTTGTCAAAAGCTATGATGTTGATTGACAAAATGAAAAATAAAAAAAAAAAAAAGGAGGGGGGGAAATAAAAGGGATTAGATGAAGCAGCAAAAATTCACTTTGTGATAAAGTTTGCAGTGTGGTCAATTCATCTAAGACAGGAAGCATTCAAATAATTATACAGCAACAAGCTTCCAACTAAGATTATAAAGAGCATTTCCTAGAAAACAGAAGTGCAGTCTGTATCAGTTAAAGATGCACAGAAGATGCTGGCCAAGAGAAAAATTGGCACACTTAATTGTTTTAGCTTTAGAAGTACTGAAAAGTTTACAGCATTGCAAAGAAACGATAGCTGCAGATGAATTAATTGACTTTTTTGTTCAAAAACACTGACAGAAAGACAAGGAAAGATGACAGTTGTAGGGATAAAATCAACTGTGAGTTTCTAGCTGCTGACTGAAAGAGCGCTTTGTCAGGGTGACTGACTCCGTGTGTCTCTGTTATTAAAGAAGCACCATGGGAAAAAAATTAAGAAAATAAATGATACAGAGAAGCAAACTGTCACCATGGATTTTTCTATCTGAAATAGTTAGAGCAATATAGAAGACCTATCTGACTTTAACTGTACCAAAATTCATCTTTTAACAGGAGAGTGTGGTGGAGTTTCCAAACTGCACTGTGCCTTAGACTTCGAGCAACTCAGCAATCTTGGATGTTCAAAGCCAGACATCCCTTAGCTTACATCTTTAGTTTATAAAAATGGCTCGCAAAACTGATCTTAATTTTCAGTAATTAAGTAGGTCATTAACTAGATAAAAGAAATTCACCATGGAAAATGATATGCATTTCTGTCTATGGGCTATTGTCAACAGGATGGGCCCAGATTTTTCAGTGCTGCCCAACAACAGGACAAGGGGCAACAATCACAAATTGAAGTTCCATCTAAATATGAGGAAAAACTTCTTTACTGTGAGGGTGACAGAGCACTGGAAGAGGCTGCCCAGAGACGCTGTGAAATCTCCTTCTCTGGAGGTACTCAAAACTCACCTGGATGTGATCCTGTGCAACCTGCTCCAGGTGAACCCGCTTTAGCAGGGGGCCTGGGCTAGATGACCTCCAGAAGTCCCTTCCAATCCCAATTATTCTGTGACTCTGTGATTTCTGTCATTCTCTAGATAGGGAAAAATTTGAGCTCTTCTCTGCTTTTGAGGCTCCCACGCCTTTGTCTAAAAGCCATATTCTGGAAACTGCTTTCATCGTCCTTCTTTTGTTCAGGGTCTCTTGGATCAAAACATGATTGTTATAGGTTACTCTGGTGCAACATACAAAGTCAGCACATAATGCAACATCAGTGTTGCAGAGAAGCAGAAGTGCTCTAGTACTCAACTGTTTGTGTCAACGGCATCACAAGGACAAACAATATAGAAACCCAGAGAAGCTTTGGCAAAATGATGAATTAACTGACATAAAAGAAGCTGCTTAAGATGTTTGGCCATGACATGACATTTTTAAATGCCCCATATTGAAGCATGAAACATGCTCTAAAAAAAGAGAAAGAAAATTGAAGAGAAAGTATCACCTAATAATACAAGAAGGGAATGCACAAAGACAGGAGGAGATTAAATGAACCAGTGGAAAGGACATATGTCAGAAGGAGGGCTAGCAAGATAGCAGGTCAAACACAGATGGTTTTTTGTAAAAGAAGAGTTGGGATGAAGCTTTTGCAGCACATTCTCATTTAATGTATGACACGAGAGAAAAGATGACACAGATTAAAAGTCCCCCTTTGGAAGGGAGAAAAGAAATAGCAATTTTAGGCAAACATTGAAGGGTGTAATAGCTCTGTTTATACTGAATGAAAAATGTTCTGCAAAGGAGTCTATTCACATAATGTGGAGGCATTTAGTATGATTTATAGTCCTGCCTTAAAGGCAGTGGAGTGAAAAAAATGTTGTTAAAACCTCTGCAATTTCTTAGAGGAATAATTGGTGTTGAAGCATAAACTTGTAAGAACATCATGAGTTTAGAGACTGGGAAGAAGCTGCAGGTGGACATGTGTTATAGCACAGTTAGATGGGGTGCTGCACTGACACCTTTTCCCCAGTACCATTATAGGGAACAGGAGGAAAGCACCTTGCAGCCAGAGTCAGATCCCATGAGACCCTGAAGAGGACAGACTTTCCCTCTAATGTGTGGTAAATGGACAAGGATATACTCTCCATCTTAAACAGTAAACTAGCAGCCACCTGCCCTGCTGCATCTCCCAGAGTTGCCTGCCTGCCTGTACTCTAGCTCATGCATCATATTTTGCTTGGTAACTTCCACACCAAAACCAATCTGGATGTAAAAATTGTTTCTTCATTTCTTTCTGCTCCTGTTGCCAGCTGAACCTGCTTCTTGAGACTACCTCAGGTCTCAGGTATCAGTACTCATAGGAGCACAAAGGTGGATGTGGAAAACACACGGCCCAGCAAAGGGACAGGCAGGACCTCTCTTGTGACAGCTACCCCCCAGTTTTTGCAGCTTAAAGCAGTTGCAGAACGACAGCCTAATTCCCTGCAAGATCCCAGTGGGGAAGAGAGCTAAATCAGTGAGAGGCACAAGGCCTAAGATTGTATCAGGCTTCAACAGTAAAACAACTTTCTCATCACATTTAAATCACACTCAGAGGGAGAGGAGAGAAGTGTGGATAACTCAGAAGAGTCTCCTTTACACCAGTGTGACAGGGCTGCCTGAAGTTCATGGTAGGAAAAGCCTGACACAGAGGGTCTGGCAGAGTTTTGAGAGAGTTCCCTGTGGGTGAGTTCCCAGCTCTGGGGGCTGTGCTGATCACTGTCTGGGAGCTCAGAGGGTACACACGGCATGAGCACTTGCTGCTGGGTGCCTTTAGGCTGAGCCTAGAGTTACATCTCAGCTTTGCTGCTGGGATCCAGGGCAGTTTTATTCCCAGGCTACCTCTGGCCTCATTTTGCTCTTGAAAAGGGATTGCTTTTCCCACAAAGATATTGCCCTAGCACTCTGTGCTTGCTCTCTGTGCTGATCCCTCTGCCCTTCTTCTGTTCTACAGCTCCACATGCAAGGCAGAGTTAGCTCCCCGTGACTGGCACAGGGATATTCCTGTGAGTTCTGCATAGCATGTGAAATGCTCTCCTTTCTGAGAAAAACTGCTCTGCTACTCACCTTCCAGCTGAGATGGAATTCATGGCATGCCTATTTTGTTTTGAATCAAAAGAGGTGATCCTGTTTTGATTTGCTTTGTTTTTGATTTGTTTTGATTTGGATAATATTTAGTACAGGCTTTTAAAGGGAAGACTTTTTGCTTTGTTCTGCTAGACACTGAGCACTCCCAAATTCTGAGCAGCCTGGTGTAGTGGCAGTTGTCGCTGCCCATGGCAGAGGGGTTGAAACTTGATGGTCTTTAAGGTCCCTTCCAACCCAAACCATTCTATGATACTATGATTCAGTGACCTAAATGTGAAATCATAATCCTCCACACGACAAGGGAACCATCTTGATCATGTTCTGGTAACAGTCACTGAGAAATTAGTAAAAGCTGGAGCTAAGCATTCTTCTTTTCAAACTCAATCTTCTATTTACTTCTTTGAAAAATGTGGAGATTGAGTTTCCTCAACTGAGTGCAAAATAATTTCTGCCAAACAAGTACTTATGGAACAAACTTGTTCATCTATTTTTGAGAGGTTAAAAAATGAATGAGAACATTTTTGTGAAAATTGCCATAGACAATGTTTTACTGTTTACCATTGAAAAAACAAAACAAAACAACATTAAGCTAAAGACTCTACCTCTCACAGTGTCAAGTTTCTGCTAGCCACAGGTTAGCAGGTTGATAGCACATGTAAAATCAATACCAGATGACTTAATTGTCAACTAATCTCAATTCACACATTCCTAAGGATAAGTGTACCATGGAGTCTGCTGGGATTTTTATCCTGTTTCAATAATGAGAAAGGGAAGATTCTTTCCAAGATTACCCAAGCTGTTCATTTTATAGATTGTCCTTTAAAAAACACTGTTCTGTAAAACTGAGGAAACAGGAATCTGATACAAATCTGATACAGAAGGTAGTCAGGTAATTAATAATTTGAGCTCCATTCATAAATGTATTAGCTTTATAAAGGTAGAAGAATATTTACCCTCTCACACACAATCTAACTCCTTATCCCTGTCTGGTACTGTAGTCAGGACATTTGTCTTTTGAGCACTATTTAAACAATCTAAACTCATTAGGGACCACAATACCATTACTTACAGGGAGCAACATCTTACATAATGAGCAGTCTCACCAGTCTCACCTATGGAATAAGATACTGGCCAAAATCAGTACAGATTGTACAGCAGGGTCCTGAGTAGTATGTGGTAGCCATAGAAGAAAGAGCAGTAAAATGTCATGGTATTATTATGTCAGCAGGAAAGGTCTTATTGTTCCCAGTCCAATTCTCTTTATTACTGAACATGTTCCAGTTACACACTTGCTATGGGATTTTCAGGCTATTTTAGAGTATTTATGACTCAGTTCTGAATCTTCATAAACACGGATCATTGTCAGCATGGGCTCAAGTGAATTCAGCATTTCCAAGGAGAAATAAATAGCTATTAAGAAGCACACTTCGCATTTCACATGTCGATTCAAATACTGTCTCACATCAGTCAGATCTATACCCTTTAAAGCCTGCCCCAAGAGACTATGGCTGCACTTGTAAATAGGAGCAGAACCACTCAACAAAGCTGAAAAGGAGTCACTGAAACAGAGGGGATGTCACTGGACACAAAGCTTGGCAGACACTCATGATGGAGCATGACAACACGAAAGCCTTGACTGAATGCAGATCATGTTCATGGTTGTTCATTTGTGAGGTTTTTTAAGGAGAATAATCTTTGCTTCCAGAGTGGTTAAGAGTCTGGAATGAAGTATTACTTCATTCTGTTCACTGTATAACAGCACTTCACTATTATTTCTTTCTTTGAATCACAGAATCACAGGATCAATCACGTTGGGAAAGACCTCTGAAATCATTGAGTCCAACCCACGACCCCATACCTGCCAACTAGACCAGGGCACTAAATGTCACATCCAGTCTTTCCTTAAACAGCCCCAGGACAGTGACTCCACCACCTCCCTGGGCAGCCCACTCCAATACCTAATCACCCTTTCTGTGAAAAAATTCCTCCTAATGTCCAACCTAAACCTCCCCTGGTGCAGTTTAAGATTATGTCCTCTTGTCCTGTTGCTGGTTGCCTGGGAGAAGAGGCTGATCCCCATCTGGCCACGACCTTCTTTCAGGCAGTTGTGGAGAGTGATAAGGTCAGTCCCTCAGACAGCACACTGGTGCTCTGAGAGAGCATTTCTGCCAAAGGAAACACACCAAAGCTTGGCAATTGTCTTGTAGGAAATGGGTTAGATTTCAGCTGTGTCTCAGTTCATCCTCACTGTCTGTTTCTCTCTTCAATGAAACAAAAGTGAGTTGCTACGTACTTCAGAGGGCTTTGCTCCAACAGCCATGATTTTGCTGGATGATTACATGGATAAGGAGTTGCTTATCTGTCTGAGGCCAGTGTTCCTGTAAATTGTTAGTAAATAACAGCAATCCCATAATTAAGCATTTCTCTTCCTTTGATAAGAATTGCATTTGTAAGAGAACGTACTTAATTTTCAGGACCTAAACCATTAAAAAACAGATGTTTACATCTTTACATTTGCCTTGGGCTGTGATGCCTAAACCTAATAGGAAGACAAAAACCAAAACCAAAACCAATGTAAAGGAATATATAATATATCCTGCATCTATCCCCATGCTGCTCAGGTGGGGCCATTGCATTAATCTAAAAATCTGAAATCCTTTCTGCTATTTCTAATAAATGATGAACTTGGGGAAGACGAGGAGAGGAGTAGTTCTTTGAATCCTGGTATCTATTACAGAAAAGGTGGTCTTACTTCATCCCTGACAGGAATCTGCAGGGAGTTTGCCAGCTTGCCAATTCCTCTTGATTAGGGCCATTTGGGTCAGCTCCAGTGAAAATGTTAATTATTCTATTGAACCAAATACAGGAAGGATAAGATGGATGGGTTGGCTGCAGTAATGACTGCTGCGTTTGGGGAAGGTGCAGAGCCAAAGGCATTAACAAAGAGTGCAAGGCTCAAGAGTGGGAAGGAGATGCAAAGCCAGGGTGAGAAACGTAAGGAGGGCCAGCCGTGGCAGGGGTTCTGTGTGTGCTTTGTGCCCTCATTCTGGCAGTGAAGTGGGAGTCCTGCCCCACTAGAATATGCTTACCATCCCCATCTTCCCACTTGTTCACTCCTTCAGTGTGTAGTGAATAAACAGCACAAAATACAGAAGCATCTGAGCCAGCAGTGTGCCCTGGTGGCCAAGGCAGCCAATGGGATCCTGGTGTGCATCAGGAAGAGCACTGCCAGCAGGTCAGGGAGGTGATCCTGCCCCACTATGCAGCTCTGGTGAGGTCACATCTGGAATGCTGTGTCCAGTTCTGGGCTCCTCAGGACAAGAGAGACATGGAGATCCTGGAGTGGGTTCAGCAGAGGGCAACAAAGATGATTAAGGGATTAGAGCATTTCTCTTATGAGGAAAGGCTGGGGAACTGGGCCTGTTCAGCCTTGAGAAGAGATGACTAAAAGGGGACCTCATCAATGTTTATCAGTATCTGAAGGGAAGGTGTCAGAGGATGGAGCCAGGCTCTTCTCAGTGGTGCTGAGCAATAGGACAAGACAACAAAAAGTAAGAATCTTTGAACTCCACTAACAAGTTGACAGGTAATTTCTCAGAGCAGAAAACTTTTGCTCATAGCTTTTTATTGTGGCTTAGTTTATCCTCATGAAACACTGAATGAGCACTCTTAATAACCATTCTGAGTGAAAGAACAGCTTGGGCGGTGAGGTGAAGTGCCTCCACCTGCTGTGTTAGCCCAGACAAAAAGAGCACTTTGAATTGCCTTTACACACACAGAGCTTACTGTCAAAAAGGTATTTTCATTTATCAGCTCCCTCACAGAGTTTTCATAATAGCATTTTCTAGCTTTTCTGGTTCTTTGGTCTCAAATTAGAGCTATTCAGATGGGAAATGTGGGGCGCCTTCCCATGTATGAATATCTTGATACTTTTTAGTCTTCAGTTCAGGTAAAGTTTTTATGTGGTTAGGCATTGGCCAAGAGTCTTCCCAGTGCAGCCTATTGGCATTAATGGAAAACCTCCCATTTGACTACCGAGGTTTGGAAAAGAACCACAAAATCAGTACTGAGTGGCTGATGCAGCTGACACTTTCAGATGTGGCTGAAAGCTTTACAGCTGTGTTGGGTTGAGTCTGACTCAAAATTGGTTTAGATACTGTCGTGGACATGGTTTCATTTTACCTTCATCATATTTAACATGCCTAAAATGGTCCATTTGCATTGTACATTACAGAGAGCAGCCTCAACTGTTACTGCTGTTAAATGTCTTATCAGTACTACTGGGTTTTTTTCATCTAAGGGACAGAATGGTTTTTAGATTTGGATGCCAAAGCATTTAATTATTTCTACTCTTTCTTCCCCAGTGTTTTAAATATTAATATAATATCTGTGTTCTGGCACACCTGAAAGAGCAGACTGGATTAGGCAGAAAAGTTTAATCTCACAGAAGGTGGGTGAAGGATAGTCTTGTTTCCAGTCACTGCTTAAGCTCCCAGAAAGGATTTTCAGTGTGACAGCATAATTGGTGCGTTACAGATAATTGTTGATAATTCAGAGCCCTCTGATGACTTTCTTCTGTGCCCAATATCCCACCAGCATAGCTGTTTTTCTGAGGCTAGCTTATCTCTTTTATTTTTACTGACAACATCTTTGCAAAATAAATGCCTCCTGAAAATCTTCTCTTTCCTGTCAGATTTGTAAGCTGGAAGTTGAGGACCTCGATGTTCTTCATGTAGTCTACAATGTGTTCATATTGGCTAAGGTTTAAAGTCCTTTGCTGAATAGAAGTGAATAATTTAGTTTCAGCAGCAAAGTTACTGACAGCTGGAACAGTTCATTTGCCTTTTCTAGTGCTGTATATCGCATCCAAATTAACAATACAAGCACACTAGAAGAATCCTAATGTGTACATTGCAGGGTGGATAAAAAGCACCCCAAAGCTGAAAAAAAAGGTACGTGTCCAATGTACATGTGTCCCAAGAAAAGGGACCAAAGCAAAGTGTCACAACTACAGCTCCAGTTGAATGGCTGCAGTCATTCCTTGGTAGAGGATCTTCAAAGCATTTGTCAGATGCTTTGTCTTTTCCATAGCCACATTTTCAACGAACTTCCAGGATGATACATTCACTTTGTACTTGAATTCTCTTCTAACAGTGCAGTCTGACAGATAATAGGATTAGTTTCATGAAATGCAGAAAAAGCAATAGTTATACTTGTTGTATTGTATCAGAAGCCCCTTATTTGGGGTTTCTATGAATAGGATGTTTGCTGAAGCACAGTGATATGCTGAGAAAATTATTCAAAAAGTCATTTGTTTTTCACACACTTGTCTGTCTGCCCAGAAAACCAATAATTTGTTTATTCAGTTAAATAAGATGGGACACTGACTTGGCAAGACACAGAAATGAGTGCTGAGAGCTGTCAATACATTCATGAATACAGATAGTGTTTTACACTGACTTTGATTTGATTTTAGCTGAGGGCTTATGCATCTTCCTGAAAGATTTTTTTCCTATGGTATTCATGGTGAGAACCGTCAGGGCTGTAAACTCCAGGGATCTTGCAGCTCTCTTATTTCATATGGATAACATCCATCGTAGGAAGAGCTGTATTTTATTGGAATGACATAACTGAGTTGAGGTCCTACTAAATCATATCCATTGGCACATTCTCTACAAACCTTCAGCAGTCTGATTTCTGAGTGAAGTTTAGGAAGATGTTTACGAATGTATTCTCCATAGATGGAGTGGGAATTGCACACTGTGCCTTTCTTCTTTATAAAGGATCAAGAGCTTTCTTCTCCTGGTTTAGGGCTTACTTTTCTAGTGCACTCACAGTTCTGCATCTCAATTTTCTCTCTCTCTGCAGTTGCCATAAATGCAGAATTGAATTTGCTGAATGCTGTTATGTGTCTTTTTTTTTGTGTGTAAATCAAGACAACAAATCACAGAGTTCAGGGTAGTTATGCCATTAGAAAAGCAGTGTGATATTGATGCCATGATGATTTTTTGCCTTTTCTTTTAAACCCATTTTATACCTTTTTATAACTTCTGTATTCTTTAGTGCTTTAGCCTACATTCTTGGACTTGTCTGTCAAGCTAGGAGACTAAACATTTCAGAGGTTTCGTAGTTAGGGATCAAAATGCCCCAGACCCCAAGGTCCTCTCCAGAACACATATTGTAAACTAAGATAGAACCATCCAGGGGTAGGTTCCTCGGGGAGGGGGGCTCATTCAAGCCTCTCATTGGGGAATTTATGATAGATATGCTAATTAGTAAAACCTATAATGATCTACCAGATCTTCTGTGGGGAGCTTGGGGCGGTGTACTGAGGTGCATTCGACCTGGACGTAGTGCACCTAAGGATCCTGAAAATAAATACAAAGGTAAAATCCCTTTTTCCCTTCTAACTGTGTTTGACTCTTGATTTTAAGACCAGGAAAAGGCATCAATATCGGAATTGGCTGTCTGTCTCACTGCAAGCAAAGCTATGCTCCAAATCAGACTAAGCTTTACCGATTTCACACTTTCAGGTTCCCTTCTGATGCAGTATTTTTCTGGTGATAAAAGACCAGTAATTTCAGCATTGCAATTCTATTTCAAAGCCTTTTATCCCTCTGTCTTCATTGTAGCTAATCTAATGATTGTTGCAAATGATTGATTTACCCCCTTTTTTCCTTCATTAGTTTATCCTTTGTTAGATGCTCAGAGAATACAAGACCATTCTGAACACCTGTCTACCTGTATATTTTCAGAAGTTGTTTATACGAAGCACTCTCCTGTTTTGTAACCTTTATTAAACCCTAAGTTCATGAAAGCTTTCATGGAGTCTAAGCACACGTGTATTGCCTGACTATCCTTATTTACAGCCTTGCTGACTACTAACTTAAATAGTATTAGGTTTGAGAGCTATGACTTCCTTCTATGAATGTTGTGTTGATCTTGTCCTACTCTTTGTATTTCTTCACATAGCTACTGATTTTATCTTTTAATATGCTGTCTTCTTCAGACACCAGAAGCCCAGTGTCTGCCCTACAACACCCTAGCTCTCTCTCTCCACACTTTATGGACATTAGTGTAACATTTGCACCCCCAAAGCCATTACCTGGCACAAAACCAAGCATTGCCAAATTCATAGGCGGTGTTCTAAGAAACGGAACTACACAGGCAGATGGCTTTGCTTTCCAGAAAACCCAATTCTTCCCTTGCTTCTCAGACATGCTAACCTGTGCTCTCATATCAAACATACAGCTGGAGTTAAGCAGTAAGGATCGAGTCAGATGCTCCGTTGATACACAAAGCCACTGAAACAAATCCTGTGAATGGGTGTTGGGGACAGCCCACGAAACTAAAATCAGAGCTAAATTAAACTGAGACAAGAGCAGAAGCTCTGTCCAACTTCTGCCTCTTCCCCTCCCTGCTGTAGGAAGATCCTCCGAATCTATCGCTTCCTGGCTTCTCGCTCCTGCTGAGGCCTGAGCGCAGCCGAGGGTG
Organism: Dicrurus megarhynchus; assembly: GCA_013399195.1. Lineage (NCBI taxonomy): Eukaryota > Metazoa > Chordata > Aves > Passeriformes > Dicruridae > Dicrurus > Dicrurus megarhynchus. The sequence goes on along the minus strand of VXAD01007708.1, from coordinate 283,137 downwards.
TTCTCGGCCGGCTCTCGGTGCCGGCGGTGTCGGTGCCTGCGNGGCCCCTCCCCGGCCCCTCCGAGGCCCCACCAGGGCCCCTTCCCGGCCCTTCCCGGCCCCGGCCCGCAGCGCAGCCGGCTCAGTGCCGCCCTCTGGCGGCCGCGCCCCGCAGCGCCCGGGCGAGCCGGGCGGGCTCGGGAGGCTCAGCCCCGGGGAAGGGGCGGCGGGGGCCCATCCGACCGGCCCCAACAAAGCACAGAAGGCTTTGTTAAAGCAAAACTGCCCTCAGAGCTTCTGTAAGGGTCCAGGGAGTTCCCCTGCCCCGCGAGAAGTCTCTGGAGCGCACTGCGGGGATGCGCCCCTCGGAGAGATTCGCGCACGGCTTAGCCCAGAGCATCACCGGGGGCTCGGGTCCTCTTCCTTGTCACAACTACAGCCGCTTCCCCTTGTAACTTAGAAGGCAAATCACTGCCCTAAAATATTTGAGATTTGCTCTCTTTCTCCTGTGAGGAAATATAATAGAAAACAAATCAGATACCAGCTGCAGACAAAACCAATTTGTTTAGAGTTATTGTTACTGCATGAATCTACATTACATTATTTTCTTCTTGAAACATCCCTCAAGTACAATACAAAGATGGTAAACGGTAATATTACCTTGCTGTGTTTCTCCAGCACATTTCTTGGTGAGTTATGCCTGCTAGCTTTGGAACCATTTGTTTAGAAAAAAGCTTAAACAACCTTGTTGATGATGGGTTTCAACATATTTTTCTTCTCTAAAATATATAGTTGACACTGAATTGTTTCATTTGTTCCAATCTCCCAGAGTACAATTCTTATTATTAATAATAACAATATTTCTGGTTTTGTGTTTTTCTCTTAGGTGAGGAATTGTACTTTCCCATGACAATCAAGATGGGAAAAAAAAGTACATCTTACCTTATAAAAGGAAAAGAACAGCATGCATTCAGCAATAATTTATTGCATAAGCTGCTTGTCAGCGACAACATTGAAAGAAAAAATATTCCAACCCCAGGAGCCCAAGGAGGATACTGGGATGATGCAGGGAAGGAAGGGAGTGAAACTGGGTGTGAATCCATCAGCACCGCTCAGCCCGAAGAAGGGCTGGCATGTTCTAAATGATACTTCTGCAGGCCAGGGGTCAGAAAGGAAGATTTAGTCTTGTTAAATTGGCACCTATATTTCCTGTGAAGTGACACAGCTGAGATGCTGAAGGACACAGGGCTGATGCTCATAATTCTAGGTCTCAACATAGATCTTCTGGCCTTTAGTATCCTGCCTGGCCTTGCCGGAGTTAATGTTTGAATAAACTCTCAGGCTGACTCTGCCCAGGTTTCACCTAGCAAGTAAATTCTGAGGTACCTTCTAATGGTCCCTGTGGATTCAGTGCTGTCTGGCAGCAGGTCCTGAAAGGAAAGGTGTTAGTAGGAAGGATTTGTAACCTTGAGGTGGTGTCACAGACCTGGGGCTGCCTGTGTTGCAGTGTGCATGCCACTCCATGCTTTGCTCTCCTCAGTGGTCTTGCCAGGGAACTGCTTCCACATCCCTGCTAAGGGCCAGCAACTGCAGGGAAGTGCTGGCTCTGCTGATGGCCAAGAGCAGGAGAGCTTTCCAGGAGTGTTTGACCAAAGTGCCATGCTATAGAGTGCCCAGTTTCAGGTGCCCTTCAGGAAGAATTAGGAAACTCAGGACAATTATGACTTACGTGCACTTTTCTTGCCCTTCTGATGCTGCTGTCCCCAACCCTTTGCACCCAGATCCCTTTGTTTCCCCTTTCATCTTGGAAAACAGATGCACAGAAGAAGCTCCAGCCCAGACTTTTAATCTGGCTTCATCCCTTCTGAAGTTTCACACACAAAAGTCTGTAATTCTTTAAGACTTCTCTAGCCCAAACTGTGCTACTAGCTTCACCTTACTTGACCACATATTACTTAGGATGATGTGTTTGATTTTACACTTAATCCAAAACCTTGACTTCCCCTGCTTTTCTCATCTGCCTTCTCTTTTTCTGCATGCTTTTTCCCTTCTGCAGGATCTTTGATGGTCTCCCTTCAGCTCAGTTTGTGGGATGAGCTTTCCTTTGTACCCTTCCTTGCCCCTCTGAGCTGTCTTTATCCACAAACTTATGTCTTCTTTCCATGCAGATGACTTTCAAATCTCAGTGACTTTGCCCCCATCTATCGGGATGGGAATCTCACCCTGCAATATTTCCTGGGGAATTATTTGTTGCCAACATGAGCTCAACAAGGTTAAAAGAGATGTTAATGTTTTCTCTGCACCAAGGTGGCAGCACTTTTCCTGACTGCTTTTCACTCAGTCCTGCTTCCTACTTGTTGCTCTTCCTGCATAGCCAGGTCTTTCTGTCTTGAAGGGTGTAGGTGTGGGGAGGTGTGTGTCTGTATGAAGTATGTGAAATAAAACTTTTCCTACCTCTTTTTTAGCTAAGATTTCTTGCCCGTATCTTGCCTGCTACAGCATTCTTTGCTCTCAAAAAATGCAGTTGCTTCTTGGACACCTGCCAAGATCCTTTTCCTTGCATTGGGCTCACATCAACACTCTCTGTGCATCTTTTCCAAATGTGCCCTCCTTGAAAGTGGCTCACAGAGGCAGGTCTCTGCATTCTCAAGTCCCTTTTCCTCCCTCATTTACCAGGTACAACCTGGTTCCTTGCTCCTGCTGGCCCACCATGCAACCTTTACTCTTTCCTTTACTGCATTTTCCGATGCTGCTATGGCTGTGTTACTCTTCCAGCCTGGCAGAAGATTCCTGTAAATATATATCTGCATGTGTCTCCTTCAAACACTTCCTTCTCCATGAGCACACATCGAGTGTGTTAGGCAGCTCAAACATCCCTTCCAGCTGTGTCAGTTTTTGATGACTGTGTGTCATGATGAAATGCTGGGAATAAGGGATTTGTGAAGCTAAATAACACACTGAAGGAGTTGCCTAATTTAGGATGAACAAGCTCTTTTCAAAGGCACAGTGGGAGCACTTCACATTGTGTGGCCTGCATCTTCATTTGCACTGTAGCCTGTGCATCAGCAAGGCTGCAGGATAAAGGAAACTTGACAACACTTCATTTCCATTTTCACGTAGGCAAGAAACCAGCACATCGTATCTACTCAGGGGACTTTTATGCTGTGAATTATATTCAGTTCCTTCCCCAGCCCCTCTGACCTCCAGTCATGCAGGTATGAGTACAGATCTTTGCTCAAGAAAAAGTTTATGTAATTTACTCTCTAAAGCCCTGACGTAAATCTGATCCCTGGAATGAACTAGGTTAGAAAACCACCCGTTTGTGAACAGTTTCTGTTAACTTTGGTGACTGAAACAGAGTGGTGAACACAGAGCATGATGTGGGCACATAGGGGTGACACAATAAAAATGAAGAATTCGCTTGAAGAGATTATAGGCAGGATGCACTACACTGCTTTGTTCCCTCTGGGAGATGAAGAGTTTGCGGAAGGAGAATATTTGGTAAATCAGCAGATGTTGTGCTCCACAAGCTCAGCAGTGAGTAATCCCTGGTTCACTGGTTCCTAGCCCCAGTAATTCAATTATCAGGAAACAGCAGAACCCTGAGCACAGGGACTCCTCTCCTGACTCTTGACTGTGGGTGCAAGTTTATCCATCTCCTCTGAGATGGGAAGAGGCTGCTGTGAAGGAAAGTCACACAAGCAACCATGACACCCCTGGCAAAGAGCCATGCTCCAAGGAGGTGATTCCCCATCGCCTCCACAACCCCTGGGTGCTGGACATGCCTGGTGTGGGGGATGCTGCATGGGCTTCCCACCATGGTGCAGCACGTTGCTCCTGCTCTCTGAGGTGATGGCTGGGCCAGCCTCAGGGTCTGCTGGTGGCTGCACCAGCATTCTCTGGCTCCCATTCTCTGGCTCATCTCCCATGGAACCTCACAGGGCCTCAGAATCCCCTGCTGCATTAGATTTTCCAAAGGGGTGCATTTAGATTTGTAGAACACATGATCAGTGTCTTTCAAAAGACCTCGGCACACTGGCTGTTTGGGCTTGAAAATCTGCCTGGAGTTGTGACTGCAGCAGCTGCAGCTCTCCAAGAGCCTTTGAAAAGCGGGTCCTCGTGTACTTTTCTCAATGCAGACTGCATTTGTTTGAAACTCTGGCTCCACTTCTGGGTGGTGAGCTCATAAGAAACGTAGCAGCCTAAATTTCATTACATTTCATATAGGTTTAAGTGCTTTTAAAAAGTTTGCCCATCAAACTTTTACAAATCTCCCTCATTGTGCACAGTTAAGGAGTAAGAAGGCTGTCTCTTTGCAGCTGCACTTGGAGGTTGGACAAAGGTTGAGAGATTAAAAAAAAAAGCATCTATTGAAAGTATGAGTGGAATCTCTCATTGTCCAACCGAAAACCATTATAATGCAGGATCAGGCTCATGAGACCTGCATTATTCTATTCACAACTCTGCCAACAGCTTGTTAAGTAACTTTGTGCCAGTCACTTCTTCGGCTTGGGGTTTTTTTTTTTTTTGGTTGGGGGTTTGTTTGTCTGTTTGTTTGTTTGTTTGTTTGTTTTAATGCATGCAGGTTACTCCAGTGGTGAAACAGGGGTATTGAGGCTTACCTTCCTTTGGAGAGAGGCTTGGGATCTTGAAATGAACACAGAGGTGGCATGCTCATACAAATGCCCAGACATTTTGCCTGCTCAAGGAAGATAAATGCTGGAGTGAAATGTTTAAAAAGGTACACCATTTATTATAAACAAAACCTCTCAAATGCAATTTATGACAAGACAAAAACATGTCTGGGAAACATCCTCAGCATTTTTAAGTTACTTCTGGGGAACATCTGCAGGCCAGGCAATGGTGAATAAAGCCTGTGTTCTTCATCTTCCCTGAAACAGTCTATTTACATTTGACATAAATAATGAATATTTTTTATAATCTAAACTGTTTCAAGCATTATAGGATCTGGTTTTGTTTGGTTTAGGGTTTGGGGTTTTTTTCTTTTTTTGTCTTTTCAATTTCTCATTTTCTGTGATCAAAAGAGTTTGTCCTAAACCTGAAGGCTGGATTTGTCAAAAGCAAAAATGAGAAAGCTGTAACTTTAGACTTGAAGTTCTTCCTGGAATGCACTATCAGCCTTGCAAAGATAAAGGTGAAGTGCACCCTCCCAGAGGTCATGAGAGCCCCTTCCTTCACTGATGGAAACATCTGGGATATGGTGATGTGCCCCATCTCAAAGGAGTGATCAACATCATTGTCTGCTGGAAGATCAGCAGGATTTCCAGCTTTGCTTCTTGTTTCTTCCTTTGCTCACCCCACATAGTTTGCCATGTAAAGGCAAGAGAGATTTCAGTGTAGAAGAGTTTAAATGGTGAAGAGTGATGACTTAGTGGTTCTGTTGGAGGATTTTTGTCAAACTGACTACTTTGTTTTCCATCTGGAAAAATAAATTTAAAAAATTAAAATTTGGTGGGTTTACAAGTCCCAATGTCAAGAAACCATTTGAATGGGAAGCAAGACAAGAAGTCCCCACCTCCCACTCAGGGCAGGTCACTGCCAGCTGCTGACCAGGCTGCTGGGCACAGGAGATCATCAGGATTACACCAAGTGGCTGCTCCCACTTCCAGAAGTGTCCTCTCCACTTTATCCCAATGCTCAGAAGGCAAAGTGTGGGGGAAGAGAGAGGGGAGGTGTGCATCCCTTTGTCAGGCAGCCGCTATCACCAGGCTCCCAGATATGCTGGGGGGAGTTCTAGGAAAGGTGTCCCACTATGGTGTGTGGCAGGGCTGCTTCAGTAGCTGCACAGTTCCTCTCTGTGCCTTTGGTACGTCCTGCTGTGCCACACAAGGCATTGCCTCCAAATGGCATCCACCCAACCTGGCAGCCTTGCCCAGAGCTGGCCCTGACCCGCAGAAGTGCCCGTGTGCCCCGACCAGAATGTGCGCGATCGCTCTGCATCCTCTGCTTTTAACGGTGGTAACCTCCAGCCTATTCCGAAAGGCAGGCTTCTGTCTGAAAGGAATACCAGAAAATTTGGCTTCTCCTCTGCACGCTCAAGCTCTCAGCACAGCACTTTCATGGGTGTTGGCTTGAGAAACTTATGTAAGGAGCCCTACTTAAAGTTAAGGGTACACATAAGTCCTTTGTTGACTTAGAGTGGACAGCAGAAAAGCAGCTGAAAGCACTGACCCAGGTCACAAGAATGAGGCAGAAAAACAGCTATTGAAGCCTCCTGCTTTGAATCCCACCCTGGGACACCACTTTCAAACCCCTGGAGATTTTCCAGATTGTGTCCTGAAATGCTTCTTTTATGCAGAAACCAGTGATCACACTTTAATGCCTGCTTTGAATCGCCTCCCCTCTCACTTCCAAGTAACTCTAGCAGTTGGTGAAACATTGTTTTGCCTGCAAAAATGAGCAGTGGCAAGAGAAAATATAAATTACAGCTTCATTCAATTCTGCAGGCTGGTTTCCAAATTAACTATGTATCTCCACAGTCCAGAAAGTCCCCGTATATATTCATAAATAGCCTGTTATAAAGCAGTAAGGCACCAGTAATAGTTATATCTTATTTCAGTTCTAAGAAGGAGTTTTTTCAGACTGTTATAAGCCAAGCAAGTTTCTTCCTCCTGCGTCTCAACATGCATTATCTGTGGATGCCAGTATGATGGGTACCTTAGAAATAGAAATTATTGCATAGAATGGTGAACTTTGTCCCTAGGTATTGTTACCTCCAAATTAAAAAACTAACAAAAAAAGGTGCAGAATTCAGGCTTCTCTGGATAACTTTGGGGTCACACTGCTCATATTCGTTTGCCTACCTTAACGACAATGTTGAGTTTTATCTTAATTGGCTTTATTAATTTCACTTGTCTAGGGAGGACAGGGGAAGATGAATTTGGCTTCGTATCATCATTCTCTTTCACTGGAACAATTGAATACTGGAGTGCAAGGAAAATAAGTGCGCTTTTAGTGAAGAAGGTGGGATGGCTTTTCTGAACACATTGTTTGCAGTATGAAATTAACTGGGTTGGGNGCGCTTCCCGGCGCTTCCCGGCGCTCCCGGGCTCCCGCCGCGCTGCCGGCAGCCCGCGCACACCGTGGGAAGCAGCGCAAGGACTGACGTCCAGAACATCCTGCCTATAGGATCCGAGCCGCCAGCCGAGCCCCGCTTTCCCCCCTCACTTTAAATCCGGCTGGCGAGGGCAGGCGCCGAAAGCGGGAGAGATTGGCAATGCGGCGCGGCAGCAACTCCCCAAAGTTCTTGCTTTCTGTAACTCCCCGCTTTCGGGCTCGGAGCTGCCGGGCGGACCTGAAGCTGGGAGTTTAACAAGTCCCGTTTGTGAAAATGCCTGCCACTTGCTGGTCTTCGAATTTGATAATTGGCCTTCCAGAGCTGAGGAATACTTAACAGCAAGACAAGTCAAGGAGGAAAAGGCAAGTTTCGCAATTCAAACAATGCAAAAACATGTTCTCCTTTCACCTTATGGAAACAGGACTGTGGAGAAAGCTGCAGGTGCTTTTCAGTTTGGTCATTGACAAGATGTGTCACAAAGTAATATGACTTTTAAACTCTGCTGACTGTTTAAAGCCAGCAAGGAGCCGCAAAATTAAAGCAAGAAATTAATTTGAGGAATTTGAGGACTTTCAAAGAAGAAAGCTGTTTTCTGAGAAGAGCAAAGTAGGACGATGGCATCTGGAGAGTGCCTTCTGCTAGACCTAGAAACAGATAACTTCATTTTCTATAACATCTCTGTCAACCAGAGTGCAAACTTCTCCCTTCTTGGGGAAGACTGGTTTTACCCAGCATTCCTCTACGCCATCCCCACGATCTACGGGATCATCATTCTGATAGGCCTTATCGGCAATATCACTTTGATTAAGATCTTCTGTACTGTGAAATCCATGCGAAATGTCCCTAATTTGTTCATTTCCAGTTTGGCTCTGGGAGACCTGCTGCTTTTAGTGACTTGTGTGCCTGTGGATGCCAGCAGGTACCTTGCTGACGAGTGGCTGTTCGGCAGAACTGGATGCAAACTTATCCCCTTCATACAGCTCACCTCTGTGGGGGTGTCAGTCTTTACTCTCACTGCTCTCTCAGCTGACAGGTAAGCTTGGCTGCTATTGCCTTGAAAAGAAGCCTGCATAATTATGACTCCATAAAATGCACAATTACAAATTTGTATTTTCAGGTAAAATGTTTATTTTTAATGTAATGAGGGAAGAACCACTTCAGGTAATTTCTGGTAGTTATTAGTGTACAACTTGAGGAGGCTGGAGACTGAACACAGGATACTTTTTCTAAACTAAATGTTTGTGCAATTTAGCTAATAGTCTACATTAATTCAAATAGAAACAAGAGCAGATCAAGCTAAAGACCAGAGAGAGAAAATACCATTAATGAAGCTCTGCTAAAAGATAGCATGTTCATATTTGCCAAAAAGATAATTGATCCATACTTCATGAAGTGTGAAGGCACTGGAGCAGCAATTTAGAGTGCAGTGAGAATCAATTCTTTCTAGTGGCTTGCTTCCTTAAAGTTAATGATATGTGAGGCAATATTTCATAAAATATTTTTCAAGTATTCAAATTGGTTTGCCTGAAGCCAGGAATCGCAGTTTGCCATAGCCAGTGTATTTCCCTTGGTTAAACTGTTTGCCCCTCAGCCAATCAAAACTGATCTGTGCTGTTGGTTCAGAAACTTCATCTTCCAATAATGTTTAGTAAAAAATAATGTGTAGTAAATATGCTGGTTTGTTTACTGGATGCTTCCAAAAGAAATTGAGGAATACATGGTCACCATGCTGAAGTGACACAGAACCACTGAGTGAAAAATTATTTCAGTTTTGTTTTGATCAAAAAGGACATGGGCAGTGTATCCTTGCTCAAAAATAAGTGAAACTAGGTTTGCTGGGGGTAGTCCCTTGCTTGCCACTGTCTCTTGCTAACTTGCTTTAAAACATCAGACTATTTTTTTTTCATATTTCAATGTAGTTCACGCACATATTTCAATATACTATTTGCAGTCTCAATGACAGCAGATGACTCCTTGGTGTTTCAGAGACAGAATGGTCAATATGTTTGTCTGCTCCTCCATGTCAGGATATATCTAAAAACAGCACTGTCTGTCCCAGTAGCAGATGACAAATAGACCTATGTGCAGATAAAAGTCTTAAAGCAATATATTTAAAGTGCTGTGAAAATAGGAAAACTGCACTCATAAAGGACCACATGCACTTTTACTCTTGAGTTTGATGTGGTGTCTGGATCCCCCCGACTGCTCTGAAGAAAATGCTGGGAAAACATTAAGTATCTCTCCAGGAAAATACATCTATCCAAAGCTGTAATGTAAGTTGTTTTAAGGGGTGTAAGGAAAAGAAAAATGCATTGTAAAGAAGATTATGTTAGAGAGATTTATAGCTATCTGGTCACATGCTACATGAAGTAAACATTGCAAATGCTTTTACTGAGAAGCACATCAACAGCACTTTTTGCCTGAAGTGATAGAACAGAACAGAAAACAGCAGCTGTGCCAAGCTTGGGGTTTGGTGACTTCAAGTTCTGAACTTCAGCTGTGTCTGGAACCTGTTAACCATCATGCTGCACTGGTGATCAAATGTTCCCGTTTCCAAGGGGTCATTTTACCCTCTTCTAATGCATCTGTGGTCCACTGCAGAATGAGATAATAATGAAACTTGTAACTTTTTTAGGTCTATGAATCTAATATGCTGTGCATTGAAACACAAGTGTCCCTTATCTGTTCCGTTTGCTGAAGTTTCTACTTTGATAAATTAATAGCAGTGCTGGGTTAATTTTGTTACAAAATAATACAGTCTATATTTTGTCAGCTCACAGCCTGTTAGTCTCTTTCCTTAAAACTGTCACCCTCAACTTCAGACCCCAGTATTAATCATGTCAGACTCCTTAGGGAAATAACCTTAAGATGCAAAGGGAAAACTTCCAAAATGTGAGTTGAATGTGAATCAGCATGGTAAAGCCTGTTGGGGGCTGTGGAGGATGTGGAAGCCCAACACCCTGCTGCAGGTGAGATGCTGAGCCTGGTACGTAGGGTGGTTTCATAGACACCCATTTCTGATGACAGACATGGCACTGCCTGAAGGGAAACACCTGCAGAAGAAAGGGGCATGGCGGTGAGATGGTTAATGTTCAGTGATGTGAACTCTACCTGAGTTGCTCACATGAGGCATGTGAATGTCCCTGTTCTCATTAATCAAAGCCATAGACCATGTGAGAGAAAAGCCTCCTAAACCTGCTCTGAGTAGCATCACTACTCAGGGAGACTTGTCAATGTACTACAGACTTTTTGTCTATAATTCATCATCTGCAAAAATTTATCATACAACCCTCTTGGTTTCAGCATCCTTCCATTGGCAAAAGCAAGTGGGAACAATTGCTGGCATTACTAAATGTATCACAGTGATGGCTAGAGAGACATCACAGGGAACAGAAGTCTGATGTGTAAAGCATTGGAGTGTGATACAAGAGGGTCATTTCCAGAGACATGACCTATAAAACACAAGGTGCAAGGCAGTGGGTAGGTGTGATGGGCAGATGGAGTATGTGAGAGTGTGTGAGTCACTTATGCTGCATTAAACAATGGTACAAATCATCCTGGCTGTGTTGGATCACCTTCTGGAAACGAGGGGCCCAGTTTCAATAGGTTTTTGCACTCACAACATCGGTGCAAGAGTATATGCCTTCCTGAGGTATACTTCTAGTCTTTCCATTTCCACTTTCCCCTGTGTTAGGAATCTCTCATCTGCCAGTGACTGCAACCACTTGGCTGAGTGCCAGCCTCCTGCACAGAACATCTAAAGCTGCTCAGTGGTTTGACCCGCCAGGAACGAGGGGTTGTCCTAAGGATTGACTGTTCACTTCCAGACTTCTCAAGGAGAAACAGAGGGACAAACTGCTGACCTCAGCTTTTCCTGCAGTGGGAGCCTCCCAGCCTGGAAGTGCTCTGTGTGGACACATGGACACAGCTGAGCATGCCTGCACAGGTTTGAGCGGGAAGGGACAGCCAGAGGGTCCCTGGGTTCTTAGGATGGGTCTGTGTACAACCATGAGATTCCAATCAGATTTTGCTATTATTTCAGACAATATGTAAGAAAGGGCAAAAAAGAGTTAACAATATTAGAAATGTATTTCCTGTGGAACCACTCCACTGGCTGCACGGTGCTTTCATCTGTCTGGCTGCATTTTCAGGAGCAGTGGTAGCTTGACACCTGTTTTCCTGCAAGTGTGTCAAATTTTCAGAGCAGCCAAGAGAGGGTTAAGGCATGTTCTGTGCTTACAGCCACCTTCCATGAGTGATAAGGCGCCAGTGCTGAGTATACAAGAGCGGGGAAACAAGCAGCCCATGCGTGTGCGTGATGTTTGTGTGTTTTAGAAAGACTGTAAATGAGGTTGGCAGGGGAAGGACATCTGTCTGCCCTGCTGCTCTGCACTGTCGAGGCAGTGGTTTCTTCAGCTACTGCTCAGCTTATTCCAGAAAAAGGGAGTTTGGGTTCTGCCCTCCTCCTCCACCTCCTCCTCAGTGCAAGGGTAAGGGGTACTGAGGCACCCGTGAGAGCAGTAACACCTGGGCTTCTAGCCCAGGCAGAAAAGCCAAGGCTGTCTCAGCAAGGGACAGGAAATTAAGGAAAATCTTTGCACAGCAAGAGGAAAAGCATCTATTTAATTGCCCATGTCATGGGAGACATCTTTATTTAATTGACTTTCTCCCGTGACTGACAGGGTTTATACATTTGCATTTGAATTAACCAGGCTGTCAAGCATTGATCATAGCTCCCTACTGTTCGGCCAGCATCGTAAAAGATCGAAATGCCCTGGTGCTCATGCAGTGAAACCTTCCTGAAGCAATGCTGTTTTTTACAAGCACACAGCAGAGTAAGTGTAAAATGTAATTGGAGTTTAGAAGCAGCATCTTTACTTTAAACACCTTGGATTTTGTGGATTTTAGTACTGGAAAACTGCAGCAGTATCTGCCAGCCAGAGCTGCCTGCAATCCCGTGGAGGGAGGGAGTGACAGTGTAGTGAGATATGTGGAGTGACATTACACAGGAGATTAGGTGGTTTACGGTGGTTAAACCAGCTGCAGACAGCAAGATTGTAGTCATGTGGGAGACCTGAAATGAAGATGTTAGCTTTGGAAATGTGGACCTCAGTGCCTTGGGTGCAGAGATGGATACAGGGATGCTGCAGGGCTCCCAGCTCTGCTGGGTCCCTTGGAATGCATCACGAACACAACTTCTGATGTTCCTCTGAACTCGTATGACAGTTTGTTTATCTAAGACATAAAACTTTCAAGCAACACTCCTAAAAAAAGCAGTAGTACAAGGAAAGAAATAAATCCAGAATTTCTAGAAATACACTTTTAAACATGCAAAAGTCTTTGTTTAGTGGACTCACCTCTTCTATGATTTAGATGTCTCCAGCCCCTACCATTAATATTGCCTACAATACCACAGGAGGTGTAATATCTATGTGCCAGTTCATTTATTTTATTTTACAATCACTGGTTTATGTCTCCACTAGAAAACTAAGGGAAGCATGCCACCCTAATAAAAAGCTATGAAAAGTCAACATAGATTTCCATTGAGTTGATTTACAGAGTGACACTTTGTTTTTTTAAATACCATTAGTTGCAAAGTGCCAAGTCCATAGTGGTTATGAATTTATTCTGGGCATTCTAGTCACAGTATTCATGAAATACTTTCAGGACACTAAGGCACTATTTTGGAGCATTTTACTTGTGCTGTAATTTACTGTGCAGCCCCAGGAATGTCTGAGGGGGTGGCAGAAAAGCCACTCTGAACTACCAAGACAGCCTCTAATCCAGTCAATGCAATTGGCAGAATGATACCCCACGTGGAGAGTTTGGGTCCCCTGATGTGATCTCAACCAGAACATCGATCCTTCCAAGCCAGGAAGAAAACTGGAGGGACTTTGAGGCCCAGCCCAAAGCCTTCCCTCGCACTGAAGCACCAGGCAGCCCCATCTCCACCCTTGCCACTGGCACAGTGTGTGTGCTGCTGCCCTTCACGTGCTGATGGATGCAGGGTGATATACACATATATGAAGGAGTTCAGCTGACGTACAGGAGTCTTAGATCCTGGTTGCTGGCCACTGTGTCAATATAATCTCAACACTGTTTATACCCTTAGTTTTAGCTCTCATTTCCTCAGCCCCTGAATCCATCTGCACCAAGAGCAACTGATCAAACAGCACAAACTTTCTGAGTATCTTGATTAACCAGAGCAGATGGCCAAAACACAATAGATGCACTTCTATAACCAGGAAGATTAGAGCTCCCATCTATAGCAGTGGGACTGGTGCGGAAATCTGAGTTTAGAGACAGTGCTAATGTGCTGGAGACAGTCAATATTTAAGCAATCAAAAGGAAGAAAGTCAGATTACCTATTGTTTACATTTCAGTAAAACCTAAAACCCCCAATCAGTTGTCATGGTCTCATAGTACAAGGTGCTGTACACGCTGTTATTAAGGAGAGCAACTGGCTGCGGAGAGTTTGCCAGCTGTGTGTCCCAGCACTGGGCTGAGATTTCACCATTGCTGCAGGGAGATGAGTTTATGGTGGACCCATCAGTTCATGTCTTACTACATGATGTTCAGATGTGGACAGCAGCCTGGCTGACAAAAGTAGGAGGGAGCTGAGCTGAAAAAGGAGAAGCAGGCACAACCATGCTGCGAAACATCCAGTAACTGCTTTGCTCATAGACAGCCCTTGCAATAACCTGTTTTCCTTTATTTTGGAAAGAGACTTCACCACTGTCCCCATGGAGTCCCCTCACCTTGTTTTTCAGCAGTTTGACCCCCAGGTACCCACCTTACCCCATACAATCTAGGACGCCATGGGCCATGAGCTCCTGCCCATAGCAGGCTCTGCAATCGCCCCACACAATGTCTGCTGCATAGGATCTCAGGCAGAGCAAGGGTTTTCGATGTCCCTGTGCCATGGGGCAGAAAACAGGGACAGTCCATGGCCCCCTCACAGTGCTGAGGCACCTGAAGGCATCCTAGCAGCAAGCCAATTGCTATGTTGTAGAGAGAAGCAGAAAGCTGGAGAAGCTTGCAGAAGCTCCCCTCCTGATGCCAGGCCAGTGATCGGTTTAACTGGACCGCAGAAGACGACGGAATATCAAAGGGAGAAGCTCTGTCCATCCTGTCCTCGCCCTCTGGCTACAGTCAGTCTCTGCAGCTCTCTGGGAAGGCAGGACAGAAAACAGTACCACGACACCCTGAGAGAAAAAAATGTTTCTTCACACCTTCAGGCAACCCTGAAGCATGAGACTGAGACGTGAATGCTCAAATGACCTGGGAGAACCAGAGATGTGGATGCAGGACTAGGAGATACTGCACTAGCCATCAATTCAGCAGTATTTCTTGCCCACACCTGTGCACAGAGGCTGTTGAATATCTCATAGGATTAAAACAAATGTTTCCGGTGACATGAGGCTGCTTTCTGAGTATTCAGACTAAAGGTGCATACATCACCCTGCCGCCTCTTGTGTGTCTGGCACTCTGTTACCCTCCCTGCTTAGAACTTATGTCATATTTCAAATTCAAATTCATCTGACCTCTAGCCACTGCATAATAACCTAGCTCACAGCAAAACTGGAAAGCTGAGAGCATTGGGGTTGTTTCATCTGGAGAAGAGAAGGTTCTGGGGACACCTTATTGCAGCCTTTCAATACTTAAAGGGGTTTATAAGAAAGACAGAGAGGGACTTTTTAGCAAGGCCTGTAAAGGACAAGAGGCAATGGTTTTAAGCTGAAAGACAGTGGGTTTAAGTTAGACATAAGCAAGAAATTTTTTATGGTGAGGGTTGTGAGGCACTGGAGGGAGGTTGCCCAGACAAGTGGTGGATACCCCGCCTCTCAAAGTGTTCAAGGCCAGGTTGGATGGGTCTTTGAGCAGCCTGACTTAGTTGAAGATGTCCTTGCTTATTGTGGGGCGGTTGGGCTTGTTGATCCTTTAAAGGTCCCTTCCTAGCCAAGCTATTCTATGGCTCTGTGATTAGAGCAGTCAGGGATAGCAATAGATCATTCAGCCCCTACCTGCTGCTGAAGGTTCAGGTAGTGGTGATGATCTCTTATGACACCTATGTTTACTGAAGCCACAGAAAGGACTTAAGCATCATATAACTGGCTTAGCTTTGTATTGACTTACACTAAAGCCATGACACAATGAGAATCCCACAGGATATCTCATTTTGTCACATGCAGAAGAGTCACTCTAATGTCTTCTCTTGTCTCTTCTTTCCTTAACACAGCAGTAGCTTTTTGCATTTCCTGCTCACTTGGCTCCTGTATATACTATTTTACACATAACTGAGTTAAAATGGTTTCCTTTAGACTACGGCCATTTATCCCAATGAGTCTACAACATTCTCGGTCTGGTTAGCCACTGTCATCTGCAAACTTTTCCAGCAAAGGTTTTATAGCCTGCTCAAGGCAGCTGATATGCACAATAAATAACACTGCAGCTAGAACAAGTTCACAGGACCCAGACTACGAATGGTTCCACACACTGCTTTTTACCACCATGCTTGATGCCCTGCTAGGGGAGCATGGGACTCAGGGTCCCCACCTGGGACTCCCCCTTCCCAGGCCAGGAGCCCTAATTTTAACCCTTGTCCTGTGGGAGTGGGACAGGGATTGTATGGATAGGAGAGGGAGAACCACCTGTACCCTGGCTCACACATATCTACACGCATTGTCACCCGTGCCAACATGCCCATGAAAGCTGCAGCTCCTCTGTATGCCAGCATGGCATCCCCTATCATGTTGTGACAAGATAAAAAACCCTGAAATCTGCTGTGTGCTAAACAAGACAGACTAATATTAATTATCACCTGTTAGCCGGATTAACCTATCTATTATTCTCTCTACAACTGGCCTTGGGCAGCCCAAATGTTTTCAATTTTCTTGATCACACCATACAGTTTTTCTGAACATCACAACTTTGAAGCCAGTTCTCCACTTCTGAGGAAATTCACCACTTTTTCAAGATTTGTAAAAAAATTTACACCGGTTGTTCCTCAGCTGGTTTCTTTAGTACTCCTAGGTGTAAATTATTCAGGCCTGCTGGTGTGAAGTCAGTTTGTGTTAGCAGATGTTGGCTCACATCTTCTTTAATACAACTCACAAGTTTTCTGTTACATCTGTAGTACTGCACACATAGTAGAGAACCACATGTATCTCCTACAAATTTGGTCCTGAAGACAAATATCAGGTTGTTGCTTTTCTCTTTGTCTCATCATTGTTCATATCATCACCATTTATGTGTATGCCTGACTTACTGATTTTTTTTTTTATTCCTGATGTATTTAAAAATGCACATTTGTCAATTACAGAGTGACCTTTGATAATTTGTTGGCTCCCTCAGCTTCCCTTATCAGCCACCAACATTTTAAAACTCCGATACTTGCTGTCATTTACTTTTGCTTTTTTCCCATCTGTTGCATATTGATTTTTTTAATTACTTCTTTGAGGTTTTAGCATGACTCCTCATTTTCTGTTATCCAGGGCAGCTTTTTGCCCTGCTTTTTTCATGGCAAGGTGGGAGACACCAGGGAATAGGCTGGAAGTCAGCGACTAACGTATAGTTAGTGTTGCTCCTTTACATTTGTGTTCTCAGTCAGTTGATTTGAAAGCTGCTTTTAACTGTAGGAAATGTGCTTCTCCAAAGTTAACAGATCCATAGAAACATAGACTGGTTTGGGTTGGAAGAGACCTTAATGGTCATCTACTTCCAACCCCCCAGAAGTGGGCAGGGACACCTTCTGGTGGAGCAGGTTGCCCAAAGCCTCATCCAACCTGGCCTTGGTTCTAAATATATATAGCTTTTTATTCTATTTCCGCAAAATTAAGGTAAGCACACCACAGCTGCTACAGCTTATGGAAGTGCTAATTTTTAGGTCAATGATGAGCTTGTCTTTCTCTGTCAGAACAAGGTACAATACTGATTTATTGTACATCACAGGCAGGACTTTTTGTGTTGAGAAACTGCCATTTTTAGAAACCCTAATGAATTTCTGTAACTGGCACTGTGGGATATCCAGCAGTTATGCCACCTGCTTAGGTTACTCAGTGATGCTGTCTTTATGCACCAAAGGTGGTGCTTTCAGGAGAAATAAGGCAGATTCTCTGGTGAAATGAGGGGTTCACATCTGAGGCCCCAGCTTTAGTTGCCCTGGTCAGGGTTCAATCCTCAGGCACGCAGATCCCCCGCTCCCAAGCTGCTGACATCCCTAGAGACTTGGGCTGAGGCAGCAAATCCTTGGATGGAAAGCATCCCTGGGTCTTGCTCCTTCTCATGCCTAGTGGGCCTGGTGCCAGCACCAGTAATCCCAGCTCCACTCCAGATTCTCACCACATTGCAATCCCATCACCAGTGTGTGTTCTGGTGCCACATGACATGGAGCAAGCACATCCCTCTGGCTGTACCCAGGCACTGAGCCCATAGAAATGTGTGCAGTGCTTAGCTGGTGCTGGGGAGCTGTGTGGAAGCTTGTTGGTTTTGAAGTTAAAGGATGTTTCTAAACCGTGTCCTGGGGGGCATCAGGCACAGCATCGCCAGCCGGGCAAGGGAGGGGATTGTCCTGCTCTGCTCTGCACTGGGGCAGCCTCACCTCGAGTGCTGGGGGCACTTTTGGGCACCACAATATAAAAAAGACATTAAACTGTTAGAGAGTGTTCAAAGGAGGGCCATGAGGATGGTGAAGGGTCTTGAGGGGAAGCTGTATGAGGAGCAGCTGAGGTCACTTGGTTTGTTCAGCCTGGAGGAGACTGAGGGGAGACCTCATTGTGGTCTTCAACATCCTCACGAGGGGAAGTGGAGGGGCAGGCACTGATCTCTTCACTCTTGTGACTAGTGACAGGACCCAAGGGAATGGCATGAAGCTGAGTTGAGGGGAGTTAGGCTGGATATGAGGAAAAGGTTCTTCACCCAGAGGGTGGCTGGGCACTGGAACAGGATCCCCGGGGAAGTGATCACAGTACCAACCCAGACAGAGTTCAAGAAGCATCTGGACAATGCTCTCAGGCACATGGTGTGACTCTTGGGGTGTCCTGTGCAGGCCGGGAGTTGGACTCAATGATCCTTGTGAGTCCCTTCCAACTCAGCATATTCTGGGGTTCTGTAAATTAATGGGTCCCATCCCTGCTTCAGACAGCAGGTCTCACATCTGTTCACAAGAACTGCAAAGCTGGCCCCACTGAAATCTTTAACCTGGCATCAGGCTGGAGATCACTTTCTGAGAATAAATACCCTGGGTGCAAAGGGGGATTTTCTGATAAGAAAAGCATGGTCCAAGCAGCTTTTGTTTTTTATTTCCTGCAGTAACCTTCTAATCCATTGTTTTCATATGTATAGGTAATTTCTGAAATATTTTGGGCTGTGGATGGTTATGATTAGGAATAACATATTCACTGTGAAATGATTAGTGTTTAAGCTCTCCTTCCCCAATATGTAGTGCAGTTCAGTGCTCTCTAAAACACACTGTCTCAATTCTGAATTTATGCATTCCTGGACTGAAATTCTGATTTGTCCATATTCTGGGATGATGTAGCAGTATGCAGGTATACAGATTGAATTTTGAGCACATGCTTTAAAAGTAAGAACTCTGTCACTTCCATCAATGCCTCCTTTTTCTTTTCATTTATATGTTAAGTTAATAAAAAGAGAAAGTAGGCAGTACCTGACAATGTATTTAAGATTTGCCCATTAGAGATGTCTTTGTGTCTATATGCAATTTACTAAAGATTTTAATAACAGATGTTCACTCAAGAATCATGCATAATAATGATAATCTTAACTAAGTATGCAGAAAACAGATAGACCCAGAATAGGTTGTCGGAGTGTGTTGATGGGTTAGACAGTCTAACAATTTTGTGGATTTACTGAATTATCTTCAGAGCTATAAATATTCATAACATCCATGGTGGAAACAATAAAGTTTGCATTTGTCATAAATTTCTTGGGATATTTAGTAAGACTTTTTTCTTGCTTTCCAGGTGGAGCTTCACACTCAACAGGGCTCCATCTTGTTCATTTATGCAGCTTTTCCATAGCATCAATTTTTCTCTGTTGCCTGAGGCTTTTTTGCATGGTAATGGAGCCAGTCCTTCATATTATGTGGGCAAACCAATAATGTGATGCTAGTAGAACATAATTACAAAATCTTAATGAAAGGATTTGTGATTGGTCTGTTCTCCGGCCAGGGCCAGACCAATGTGCACACATTAACCTTGCAAACGGGAACAGGTGTCTGGGGATCAGAGGGACTGCAAATTGCACTTTTCTCCCCATTTCAGTTACAAGGGGGAGCAGAAGAAGTATGGGGGACATGCTGACCGAGGCAGTTCTTCCATCATTACCACAGGAAGTCATGGCAATTTCAGGAGCTCATTTTCTATAACTGGGAAGAACTCAGAGTTTTCACTTCTCAGCAATCTACATGACTGTTTCTGTAAGACATCAGTCCATTCCAGCCAACACCTGCTTTTTAAATTTAATTTTGAGGTTTAAATTAGCTCAGCTTCTCAAAATATAGCTCAGTTTAAACAGATTCAAAACTTTGTAAGTGGATTTCTCACTTCAGAGAGAGAACAGAAAGTGTCAGTATGGCACGTCTTTCCACCAGCCTGATGCAGTCTAAACAGTGAGACTGGTAAACAAGCAGGGGTGGACAAGGATTCTGAAATCTTGTTTGAACAGGTTTTAACACACTTGATTTTTAAACCATTATACAAATTCAGGAGTGGGGCACAGGATCTATTTGTGTAAATAGTGTAGGACGTAGTAACAGATGATACTGCTTGGAGGAAACTTTCCTTGACAATTAAGTACTCCTGCAAATTAATTTTGGAGGGGCTGTGTCCCTTTTCTCTGGAGGAAGGATGGGCAGGCTTTTTTTTCTCTTATATTTCTTGCAGGAGTGGGGTTAAGCTGCAGAAAGATGGATGTGCTTGGAAGGACTGAGATAGAAAAGGGCAGTACTCTGGGGCAGAACCTCTTTCAGCTATTTTCTCTCCCTACACTCCTGGGTCATCTGCATTAGTTTTTCTTGCTGACACAAGGAAAGGGAGAAAGGCATTAATACAAAGCAATCATAAAAGAGGAGAGCAGGCTGAGGCTGCCTATAGCACCAGCTTCTCCACACAGCATAAAGTTACTTCCCTAAAAAAAAACCCAAAACCCAGAGACTTAGACATATTGAGCTAAATTAATTTAAAATCCCAGGGAAACAACTGATTTTCCTCCCCATGCTTTAGTTGTTTTAATTCAATTTTTGTGGCTGTTGTAGCAGGCATAAGTAAGTGGATGAAGGTGACAGGAAAAAGCTGTGAAGGAAGCACTGAGGCTGCAGTCTTTATGGATAAGGTCCTTTCTTCCCCAGAGAGCAAAACTGCAGCCCTTCTATGCTTAGAAATCTATAGGCAGTATGGCTTTGAAGGCAAAGCCTGTTTATGCTTCAGGTGGCGTGTAATTTCTTGGCTCAGCTGAGGAGCATAAAGATGGATAAAATATTTTTGTACCACCAGAGAAAGTACACCTAGGAAATTTTGACATCCATTTGGGGGCATATTTTGTTTGGTATCTTTGGACAGTATATCTGTAACTGTATTTTTCATGCTACAGCTACTTCTGTGTTTATATTTGAAGCTGCAGCTTTGGGGCTAAGTGCATGGTATTAACCAATGTTTGCATACTCCGAGCTTTAGAGTACATTAGGTGATGCTATCATTAGTTACATTATTATTAACACAGGGACAATGACACAGTTTTCCTGTTTCCCTGGCATAGTAACCTCAGCAGGAAAAGTATTTACCACAGAAAGACCTTGGGTACGCCACATTTTAGTGGTTTATGGTTATTTCAGTAGTTCAGTTGTGAGAAACAATTACTCAATGAGCACAATAGAGATCCTAAGGGATGTGTAAAAGACATTTTCAAGAATTCAGTGGAGATGCACATGCTCTGTGGGCTCCTACCAATCCACAATGAATTTTGGGGATTGTGCAAACCCTTATCTTGGTCTTTGCACATATAAGAGAAACGGCTGTCAAAGCCCCAGGTTCAGCGCATTTGCCCAGAAACTCAGTCAGAGGCCGCAAGCTGCTGTGCAGAGGTTGTTTATTCTAATGTTATCTACAGCTGCGGTGTCCTGAAAAGCCACAGGTCCACCTAGCAGCCGAAGTACCCTGGTTCTGTCCACTGGATGGGCGTCCCGTGATTTATATACCCTGTTACAAACCCAACCAGAGGACGGTACGTGTCTTTATTTATAACTTTATACCAATTAATCCTAACCTGTTCTAGACATGCAATTTCCTGTCTTATCTCTATTCTACCAATGAATCTGTGCTCCCGTCACCAAGAATATGGTGGACAGTGGAGAAGAAGAAGGAGAAGGTGACCACACCCTTTAGACTCCATCTTAACCCCCCTGTACATATTTTACCCCCATGTACATATCTTCTAACATTCTATATACCATATTTCACCCTGCGCAAATTAACTATTAATGCTTTTATTAAACTTTTGTGGCCTGTAATTCATCTCTCAGAGTTGGCAAAGTTCTCCAAGGACAAAGATCAAAGTCAGTGCCCTCCGGGGTACTCAGCTCGAATCCTGGACCCCCATTTCTGGGTGTCTGATCCCCTAAATTAGATAGAGGTATGTCGTGGGTTCCGACAGGGGATTAGGTTAAAAAGTGATCAGGTGTTCTGGGTTGAAGCCACACAGTCACCCATTTCCTCTTGGAGACTGACCTGGAGAACAGGGACAGCACCATGGTCACTGTGGCTGGTGTGGGAAGGATTTCCTTAGAGGGGGAATCCTCACGGTGCCTCATGAATTGCAATTATATTAAGTACACTGAGGATAGCCCCATGAGTAATTTCTGTTTGAGGGCTTCTTTGAATGAGACTGCGAGACAAGGAGCTGACTGGCATCCACCCTGTCTGGGAGGTCATTGGCAGCTGCAGTGTACATGGCAAGTTGCTGCTTCACAAGTGAGAACAGGGAAATTCAAACACTAGCAGTAGTAAAGGTCAGCATCTCTTTGATATTTTCGATCAGATCAGCAACCCAGTCATTTTCATCTGGGCTGTTTGGCATGAGTTCTTCGCTGTGTCTTTTTTTTATTCAACTGAATCTTCAGAAGGCATATTTTTAAGTTTTGGCCTTTGTTGTAGGGCATGAATTGTACCTCTGGTTTTTAAACTTTTTCAAAAATTTCTTTAAAGGCTGATAGGGAAAGTTTAGCTAAAAAATATATACATATTTCAAATAATAATTAGAGACTGAATGTGTGAGCAGCGGAGGGGATCAGTCCAGGGCCATGTCTAGATCTACTGCAGACACTTGAATATGCAATGTGACACATACTTCCAGAGCCCATTTTTCTACAGGGGTAAAAATAATGCCGTGGCAAGACCTTTGCATGAAGGCTCAGCTCCGTGATGTCCATGGCTCCTCTAAGGAGTATGGGTATATTCATCAATGTCCCCTTCAAAGTGGATTGAAATATTCACATGCTGGATGTTAAATACAGGAAAGTCACGTGCCTCAGGCTAACTCATTGAAAAACAAATTGCAGGGGACAAAGCTGTGGAAAGCTTGAAATATTATTTGACATACAAACTGGAAATACACATGCTGAAAAGCAGAACGAGCTGCTACTCAAGTCCAGTCTACCTCGATGAAGTTCGGAAGAAATGTCAAATAAATTATAAAACCCAGGCTTGACCCTGCCAGGAAAGTGGTGTGGAAAAGTAAAGGAGTGAAGGCATTTCTGAGCCCCACTCAGAAGCCAGCCAGGACGTGCAGCTCTTTCACACCCTGAACACCAGCAACAGGAAAATCTAGTGGGGTCTCAGCCCAAGCAGCAGCCTGGGGGGCCAATTCCTCATGTGTACCCCCCACCCCCTGTGCCCTTACCAGGAGCAGCCCCTGCAGCTGCTTTCCAGAGCCCGAGCTGGCATGGGAGAGTAGAGCTGCTGAAACACAAACTGGGAGAGACCCACTGACACATCAGCAAGATGACTGGAAATGGGGATTCCTACCAGATCAGTAGAGATCAGTCATACATCAATACTCAAGAGACTGACAGAGATTACTGGAGATTTCTGAATAAATTTACCCACTATCAAGGAAGTCACGCAGATAGTCAGCAGAATAATTTTGTTTGATCATCGGGCTATTGAGGAAATATCTACCCGTGTTTCTGCACCTGAGAACTTATATTTTCAAAATCTGTTTTCTAGCTTTGCTTCTTCTGTTTAATCTTTCTGTTCTTTCACTCCCATGCTTTGGGTCTACACTGAATCCTTTGCAATTAAAACTTCTCTCAGATCTTTTCTTACATCTGCTGTAGGAGGCTTTAAAAATAAACTAAATGCTTAGTAATCAGCGCCAGCATTCCTAAACATTTCTAATTATGTTCTGTCCAAATTAAATTGTTTGTAAATGCCATCTTTAATTAAAATGTGCTAATAACTTGAAATGGAGTAATTTTCTGTCTCTCCCAACTCTGTTAATGTTAATAAAAATCAAACAGTTTCACTTTCTCTGTATTCTTTAACTTATCCATGTTCCTAGAAAATAATACTGGAAAATATTCTCTCAGCTGTCTATATTTTGTAAGAAAATCCCTGAAATAATCATGCTAACATTTCATGTTGATAAGCATACGGTAAACATCTGCAGAAAGACCTTTGGACCAAATAATTTGCTAATACCTTGATATATTATTAATTTCCTTTTGCATTTCTCTTCTTTAAGGTTTACTGAAGACTTTCAGTGAGCTAGTGTTTCTGTCAATAATCTATATCTGGAAAATGAGACTATAAATTGAGCTATTTCAACAACACTCCTTTAGTAATCTGCCTAGCACTTCTGTTTTATGACTGCAATAGCCAGAGCATCGTATTTGTTTAAGTGCCGTGACTTTCTTTGCCTGAGTTTATGATCTGGTGCTGGAAGATTGTGCTTTGTGGTATGACACCACTTCATCCCCAGTTTCAGAGTGGAAGTTAAAGAGGTGCTAAGCAAGCCTTAAAAATATTGTGTTTGGCCACTGCAGCTGGAATAAAGGGGAGCTGCAGAGCTTGGAGAATAAGTGGTTAAACAGAAAACTGCTGAGCACGGTGTTCATAGTACATGAAAGCAAAAGTCCTCTACACAAGACATCTGTATGAAGAAATATCTGCAAATGACAAAATGTCCAGATACAGTCTTAATAAAAAAACCTACGTGACTATGTATGTTGTTATGTATACATGAATATACATGCATATAAATATGTGTATGCATATAAAATACATGCAGAGATATGTAGACACATATATACTTACATGAAGGGAAAGTTATGCTGAGCAGGATATTGCACATAATCAGAAGTTGAATGCATGCTTAGCCTGCAAATGAAGCAGTTACCCAGTTGAAACAGGGCAGGACTGATGGACTCCTCTTTGAAACACTGTGCTTTAGGATAATGCAGGCTGTAGCAGTGGGGAGTCATGGAGTGTCTGCAGAGTGTGGGTTTGGGCTGCGTGTGGAGGGGCCCTGGTGTGCTGCCTGGACTCGGGCAGGGTGTTCTGCTCACTGCCTCTGCTCCCACTCCGGTGCCCAGTTCAACTGTGTGAAGGAGCCAGGATGCTGGAAGGAGCTTAGAAATGGACTCTGGAGCAGCTGATGGGATGTCTGCCAGGCCAAAGTGGGCTGGAACAGCCCAGGAGCCAGGCACACACCGATCCCCAGGGAGCAGTGACTGAAGGGGAACCAAATGTACCATGGTCAGAGTGAGACAGAACCTGGAAGAAATATCTAATAGTTTGTAATTGCTATAATAATGACCTTACCTGCTAATTTGTGAAACCTGTAGCTACTCCTTCCTAATTACATGTTTTTTCTGCTACCATGTTTCTTAAATGCATACATGAGTTGCAGTTTACTTGGAGTGTCAAATCCTGCCAGAGCAGGGCTCCAGGATGTATGAAGCACTTATGCTTTCCATTCCTCTCACTACACAGACCAATATCAAATAAGTTTAATTCTGTGATATTCTTGGATTCTAAAGTACAATTTTGTGAAAGGTTGAAGTCATGAAATACAAAATTTCAAATCAAAAAATATCTCTACATATCTAGAATAGCAAGCAATAATGTGGGTTTTTTTCCTGCAAGAAGCTCAGTTAGCTATTCTAGCTGCTTAACCTGAATGCATTGAGTTAGAGAAAACTCTTGCCAGCTACACGACCAAACAGCAATTAAAACAGGAAACACGCTCTTTGTAGATTGAGAAAAAATAAGATTTGGCTTGCAGGAGGCCAGTATAGTCACAACTTGAAATGTGTGGCAAAATCACAGCCCAGTTTCCTTCAACACTATTCTGTGAAGGGGTTTAAGCTGCTGTACACCTTTGAAGAGAAGTCTATGATTGTACTTCCTGCCTTAATGCTATTTGGACATATATTAATGTCATTAATATTAATTAACATGTTAATGTCAGGGAGCCCTGTGCTTTGTCAGATCAATTACAAATTAAATGAACTCATAATCAACACACATGAAACTGAATGAACTGATGACAGGTGGCTCTGATTTAAAATGAGAAATCTATTGAAAACATTGAAATTTAAAACACCAGAAAAAACTCAGTCTTGAGTAAAGAATGATTTTGTTTGGGCTTTTATTTCTGAGCAGAAGGGAAAAGCAGGAATGCTATGCTTGAATGTTTAGATCAATAAACTATTTCCTTTTTTTTGTTTGTTTTTTTAGGTATAAAGCTATAGTAAGGCCAATGGAGATCCAAGCATCCCATGCACTGATGAAGATTTGTGTGAGAGCTGCTATAATCTGGATTGTATCCATGTTGCTTGCCATCCCTGAAGCAGTGTTTTCAGATCTGCACCCTTTCCATGACAAAGGGACTAATAAAACCTTTATTAGCTGTGCTCCTTACCCACATTCAGATGGGCTGCATCCCAAAATTCACTCAATGGCATCATTTCTCATATTTTATATTATTCCCCTATCTGTCATTTCAGTATATTATTATTTTATTGCTAAGAATTTGATCCGGAGTGCTTACAACATCCCCGTGGAAGGAAATGTGCATGTGAGGAAACAGGTAGAGATTTGACTTTCTTCAAAAATCCACATTCTCTATGAATCTGGGAGGAGAGAGAGAATACAGGGAAATTTATACTGTGAAACCATGTCTGTCATGCTGATTTTAATAGATTAGGTGGGGTAAAAGAATGAAAATGGTTGAAAGAAGCCATGATACAGGGCTAAACAGTTAAAGCATCTCCTCCTATTTGTAAGTTCAGAGACTTTGGCAGAGTGGTTACCATGGCAAGCATAGCAGGAGACCCTTGCCAAAGCCTGGGAAGATATTGACTAGGATGCAGGGAAAGAGGCAGAGCTGGATAAGTGTTTGCAAATCGAAGCAAAGGGGTGATATAGGGGAAAATCAAAACTTCACAAAGTTGCTTTGTCAGAGAGAAGACCTTGCCTGTTTCTAAACAGCCTATTTACCTTGACATATTTATCTTACTTGCCTTACCTCTTCCTTTCAAATGAGGTGTGCTTCAACCTCAGCTAAACTGGCCCAAGCCGTTCTAAGCTGAGCAATTGTCCGCTCAATTGCACCCAGCTGACACCTCCACCTTAGGCTGACCCAACACAATCATCTCACATAGCCTTCAGGTGCTGTGCTGAAGCATTAAGGCTGGAAAGACTTCGGTTCTGCCCATCAAATGATGTGAGATCCCTGAAATCCTTATCCTTTTTCCTTTCCGAACGTGCGTAAATCTTTTCCCCCGCAGGCCATTCCTCTGCTGATTTGATGGCTGTTTTGATTAGTGGCAATAAAGTGAGCAGTACAAGCAGCCCTTTTCCCCTTTGGTTTTGGGGAGAGAGCTCTAAAGAAAGCAAAAGGCCGGGCTGCACTCTAGCACCCTCCGTCCATCATTCCCGTCCTGCAGTGCACTCAAGTGCTATACGTCTCCATCTGAGATAACTGGTATCGATTTCTTTATTGCGTTGCTTCCTTTCTTTATAGTGCAGATGTGGCCTCAATAGCCCTATATCAAATTAAGAATACATTTAAAAAGAATATATGGTTTAGCCAAGGAGACCCCTTTTTCAAAGGATTTAATTTTCAGCCTGCTCTCTGGAGACGTTATCACCTGGTACATGTCAATCCTTCCTGAGCTCAATGGCTGAGTTTTAGTCGGTGCCATTAAAGGGGCACGAAATAAAGTTAAAATGGGCTTGTCATGTCTCTCCTGCCTGCTTCCTGCTTGCAGCTGTCCTGAGAATAGATCAGCCTGTGTAAGATGCTCAGTTTCTGATTTACCTGTGCAGCTTGGAAGGGGGGTGAGGATTGGGAAGTGTCCTGGGAGCCTGGCCAGGCACTGCGGCCACACTGTTGCAGGAGCAAGGGCAGCAGGGCTGGGGCTAAGAGCAGTTGCAGGCCATTTATATTCTACTTAAAAACAAGAAGTGGGATGCAGGTAATTCCGTGGGAGTGTCTGGGGAGCAGTACTGCGATTACCACCAAGGAGAACATTAGGAAGCCCCAAAAGGTCAGCAGTGTTACACTTTCCAATCCTGCAAACTGTGGTCACACTACCTCACCCAGGGAGCAGTGCATTTTAGTAGGTTTTACTGGGCAACCCTGTCTGTCCTCTCATTTTGGGCAACCTCCTTCACGGCTTTTGTGTTCATTAGGAAGACAGATGTGTTTTTCAGTGGCTTTGTTGTCTTAGTGTGCAGCACTTGTGGACAAAAGACAAGGTACAGCTTACCTCAGCTCCCCTCAGTTGAGCAATACCTTTGGGTTGACTCCAAGCCGGTAGAAGTAAGTAAAACAAAAGTGTGGCTGGTCTGCATGAAGGTTATACTGCGTGCTAGCTGGCTTTGTGGAAGCACCTTTCCCTGACAAAGCTCAGATTATGCTGAGAGGTGGTCACCCATCGATTCACTACCTGTAGCTCTCTCCTGGTGGCTCCAGTGCTCTCAGCTGAGGGGTGCACCTCGCTGCTGCGTCGATGTTTCTCCAAGTACAGAATATCCTCTCTCTGTTTCTCCATCTCCTCCAGACTCTGAGTGCTGTGCTTGGTCCCAAAGGGCTGTGAGCTGTTGACAGCACTTTTGTGTACATACACCAAATGGCCCCGTGGCAGAATGTCCTGCCTCTGAGCTCTGTGAAATATTCCAGATTCCCACATGGTAATTGATTATAGTAATAATAATAAGGTGATATATTAAAATTACATATGACTGTATATATTATGTGTGGATAACTAATGAAGATCGTCCACACTTTTGTTGCCAGAGCTGGGATTTTGCAAAGTGACAAGCCATTGGAATTTTACCTCTAAACAAGAAAGGAAAGACTACTTCTTATGTAATAAATTTTCAGAATTATTTGTTTATAAGGGAAAGGGGCTGAGGAGAGACAAGGAGAGTTCTTGACTGTGTTCACCTTCAGTCCAGATTTCCCTGCTCTGGACATGCCACCTGCCATATGTTAGCCTGAAAGCTGCAGCACTGGCAAAAATAGTCAGCCCCTGGTCTGAGCTAGGAATAGCAGCTAATCTGTGTTTCTCTTTCTTCATCCAGATTGAGTCCCGTAAGCGCCTGGCCAGGACCGTGCTGGTCTTTGTGTGCCTCTTTGCCTTCTGCTGGCTGCCCACTCATGTCATCTATTTATACCGGTCCTACCACTACTCCGAGGTGGACACCTCAGTGCTGCATTTCATTGCCAGCATCTGTGCTCGGATCCTGGCCTTCACTAACTCTTGTGTCAACCCCTTTGCTCTCTACTTGCTCAGCAAGAGCTTTCGGAAGCAGTTCAACAACCAGCTGCTGTGCTGCAGAGCTCGCCTCCTCATCCGCTCCCACAGCATGGCCAGGAGCACCACACGAATGACCTCCCTCAAGAGCACCAACCACTCCCTGGCCACCTTCAGCCTGATCAATGGCAACCACATCTGCCACGAAGGCTGTGTCTAAAGGGCACAGTCAGGGACATCAAGTGCTGGGCACGAGTGCTGGACTTTGCTCTGTGGGGATGGGGAGCAGCACACACATGCATGCACACACGCATGCAAGGAGGTGTGGTGTGCTCAGAGAACTCAGAGGAGCTTGAAGCATCCAGCATTTCATCTTGGGCTGAGGTTGAAGCATCCAGCATTTCATCTTGGGCTGAGGTTGAAGCATCCAGCATTTCGCCCTGGACTGAGGCATCGCCGGAGCATCAGATCATTGAGCACCATCCCACAGGATCTCCCTGGGAAGTGCTGCTGTGCTTTCAGTGAGAGCAAAATGAGCACTTTAAGATCAAATCTCTTTTGGCTCTGCAGAATCTTCATCACTTCCTGCTCAATCCCAAATTTATGCAGACTTACAGCAGTGATAAAGACCATATCAGGTGCACACAATTTCTCAGAACAGTTGCATCCATCATTTCATGGTATAATGTATTTTGACATAGAAAAAAGTCCATTTAAATAAGGTAAATACTTTTACAAAGGAGTTCACCGTAGGTCATTTACAGACTTTTCAAGTATTTATTAATGTTCTGAGTACAGTATTAATTCATGGTCTAAAAGATATCAAGAGTTTACTGGGGCATGTCAGTGGCCCCACCTGAAATGAGCAGTACCTTGCACCGCGTCAATGTGAAAGCAGTAACGTGAATAAATGTGAGTTGGAATGTTTACAACTTTCAACTGTGTGAGCTTTTGCCATGTTGTGGAGGAAACAGCAGAGCAATTTCCAAGCATTACTGTTTTGTTCTTCCTGTCTTCAAAGGTGTGATATAGTGAATGATCCATCACCCAAGAGGTACCACAAAACTTTGGTCGAGTTTGGCTAAGGGCAGGCAATAGCAGAAACTGAAGTACAGCTATTTTTCTTGTAGTAGTGCTTTGTAAAACACTCATTTTTCAGCAAAACCTGTCAACAATGCAAGGTCTGATCTCCAACCTACATTTTTTCCTACTGTCTTCATAGAAATCTGTGGAGACAGAGTGCCAAAACTGGCTGGCAGATTGGAGAATCAGGTCTACTGTAATGTTCACCCCAGAGCACTTCCTGTGCTGGGTACCATCTATTCTGGAAGCAGGAGCAGAGTGTCCTGCAGATAACAAACTCCTGAAGCGCTTGGGCTATAAGACACACAATGAAGCTGCACAACTGATAAATAAAACCGCTGCCAAATGAGGCCATAAACCAATCACTGTAGCGGACTATTGGGTTTTTAATGGCCCTTATCCTCTTTGATGATGTTCCTTTTCATTACCACACCAAAAGATAAATGAAAGCTGGTAAAACTTTGTCCTGGGTTTGCTCTGTGTTTGTAGAAAAAGTCATGTGTGCAGTGTAAAAGCACTCAGCCCTGCATCTGCAGCTGCTTTGGGATGCTAGTGGGAGCTCATGTCTCCAAGGACTCAAACAGGCTCTGATGCCAAAGGCAGAGCTCTGAAAGCTTTGCCTGTTTTTTCCTTTTGTCCTCCAGATGAGATTGGACATGCAGGTATGTGAGCTCAGGATGTGGCCACACCACTGTGCTGATGTGCTGCTAAGGGCAACACTGCCCTGTTCCCCCACCAGCCCTGGGCACTGCCACCTGTGTCACCCCCTCCTGCAGTTGTAAGTGCTCTCACACCCCAATCAGCCTGAAAACTAGTGGAATAGGCTTATTTTATAGATGAGTCAATTCCCTTGCTTGGCTGACTGTGTCACTATGATGTTAATTTCAATTTACTGAGTTATCTAAGGTCCTCATTTATTAAAATTTGCAGTGCTTTCCCCAGTCTTTACTATAAAGCCACATACAGTACCAGACGCTCAGTCTGGAACCATTTCAGAGTTGGTTGGGTTTCGAGCTGTTTATGACATTTCAAAATGAGAAAAATTTATCTGGCCTAAGGTATTTTTATTAAATATTTTCTTTAGCCTTGTAAGAATTTAATCAAAGGCAAGCAGGAATTACATACTTCAACAGCAACCACACCAGGTGTGCTACATGATGTGTCCTGTTCAATAACAAACAAGAGATTACTGTTGTTCTACAAGAGACTTCAAAAGTTTCTGAATTTTTTTTTCTGAGCGAAGGGGCTAAAATCATAAATCATGAATCATTAAAATGAGAAAATCATAAATATGGGGAGAAGAGCAGTGTTATAACTCCCTTAGGGCTAAGCTGAATCAATTACCCTGCCTCTCTGAGGAAGGTGCTGTTTTGAACACAGGAGAGTTATGAAGATTTAGCACTGCAGATTCAAATAAGCGCTATTGATTTTACCCTTTTCTTCCAAACAGAGGTAGTGACTCCTCCAAGAACAGGAAAGATGGTTATGGCTCTGGTCTGGAAAGTGCTTTCCAGAAAGGCAGCTGCAGGTTGGCCTCATGTGTCACAGCCTCACTCCTACCTAAGTTGCTTGGTATTATTTAGTGGTGGACTTGGCACGGCTGGTTGAATTCAATGACCTTAGAGGTCTTTCCAACCTTAATGATTCTGTGATGCTATGATTTATTTTAACTTTGTTTTTGCGTCTGATAGGCATAAATTGAGGGGGAGCTCCATACAAAATGCAATCCTTTCATCAGAATCTAAGACACATAAAAGTTGTTTTAGTATTTAGAAAATTAGACCTAGTCTTCTCAAATGAGATGTCAATTTTCATTAACATTCTTCATTTTATTCAGATCCCTGGCTCCCTGTTCAATATCTTTAAGACAATTAGGTGGGTCTGTGGAAAAAAAAATTGCATTGAAAAAAGTTTCTTGTAAAAAGTATTTTGAAATGTATTTCATGAACTTGCACTCATTTTTAATACCTTTGAAAGAGAAAACCTGAGGTTGGAATTGTTTCTATTTCATCCTCCTATTAAAATAATGAAATAAATTCAATTCAGCAGTTGAGGTCAGGGAAGGAAGGAAGGTTCAAGAAAGTTTTCTGAAATATCCCAGCATGTAACTGAAATATTTGTAGCTGCAATTTTGTGTGTGCGTCTCTCACTCCCTTGTCTCATTACCTTGGTTTCAAAAACACGGTGTACTTTACACTGCTGCAGCAGCCTGATCCCTTATCTAGAGCTCTCGCAGTGTTTGCTGGCACAGCTGCAGTGCTGATTCTTTCAACCTGGAGTGTTGTCTGCAGTGTTTCATTTGATTGGTAAATTTTCAAAGTGCCGAAGATAAAACCTGTGCCCAAGATATGACCCAAGAAAACCTGAGCCCAAGATAAACTCCTGGCAGGCGACTCCAGCACTGTGCACTCAGATACTGCCCAGTCCTGGGAAGGTTTGCAGTCCCTGGCTGTGACCCTGGAGTGGCTCTGCACCCCCTTTTCAGCTCTGCTCTCTCCATCAGCACTGGAAGCATTGCAGTAGTGACTCAGACCATGTTGTTTAAGGAATGCTGTGTTTCAATGTCCCTGAAATCCCTGGCTTCTGGGAGGCTGAGGAATTTTCTGGGAGGCTGAGGAGTTTTCCTGCTGGGTCCACACAGACACGTCTAAAAGTGGAAAGGTGAAATTCTCTTTGAACCCGGCAGCCCTTTGGGTTCACTCAGCGCTGTTCTGTGTGACACATGGCAGTTGTGTCATTTCAACTAGCTGCAGTGTGGGGGTGTGGGAAAAATGGTCCCTGGGTCAGGATGTGTGTGTTACACAGCGGGGCAGTATTGCTGATCCCCACGCTGCAGCTGTGCTTTCGTCCTGGGTCACAAGTGCTACCGGGCAGAGTCATTAAAAGTACAGAGCTGCCATTCGCTGAATGGGTGTGAAATGCAAAATTAATGTTAAACAGGGATAAATCCAGTATCTGGAGGGGGACTACAGGAAAACTGGAGAGCCACCCTTCATCAGGGACTGTAGTGATAGGACAAGGAGTAATGGGTTCAGACTCAAAGAGGAGAAATTTAGGTTAGATATACAGAAGAAATTCTTAACCGTGAGAATGGTGAGGCACTGGAAGAGGTTGTCCAGAGAAGTTGTGGATATGCCATCCCTGGAAGTGTTCAAGGCCAGTCTGGATGGGGCTCTGAGCAACCTGGTCTAGTGGAAGGTGCCCCTGCCCATGGGAGGGGGGCTGGAACTAGATGATCTTTATGGTTCCTTCCAAACCAAACCATTTTATGATTCTATATTGAGTTATGTCCATGCTTTCTCAGGAGAAATTAAATAGGATAAAACATTGTTCTTCATTAAGTATTTAAATTTTTCTGAGATTCCTGAATTCCCTTTGCTCCCACTGAACCTGGTGGGAGATGAAGATGCCAAGTAAATCACAGCTTTCAGCTGTTCTTGCTTTAGTTTAGGATTATTAGGCACAATTTCACTCTAAAACTATTTATTCTAGGTTTGAAAAATCACCACAAAGGATCAAAAAGCATAGAAGCTTTCTAATACTGACACCAGGTAAACCATTCAGATTCCTCACCTCTGTCTACAAGAAGCATTTTTGTTGCAGTATTTCCAAATATCGCCTTTTAGAAAATGTTTAAATATGAAAAATAAAAGGTGTGTGATTCTGCTGCAGGGCAACAATAGGTGCAAGCAAGAAAAAATATCAGATGGTGAAAAAGAAAAGTTTTACTTTTAAACACAAATTTTTATTTATGAAAATCTTTGTTGAACTCAAATAGTTGTTTTTAAAAATCCACCAAATAATATATAAGGTAATGAGTTTTTCTTTGTTTTAAACAAATGAACAAAAATTCAAAGCACCTCTGTTCTCCTAACAAGAGAACAGGAAACCTGTTACTGATATGTGTAATCCTGATTCTCCCAATTAGTTTGATTTATGTGGAATGAATGTTATAGTTAAAACCCAGAAAGATTACACTTTTATGCATGGTTTGGCAGAAATAATATACCTTCTTCCTCATTTTTCTGACAAAATACATTTTTTTACAGCAGAAAACCATCTGTGTGTATTCAGTTGGGAAAAAAACGCTGTCTTTCAGCCTTCTTTAAAGGCAAGAAGCTTAGTGCTGCTTATCTGAGCGGTGAGCAATCCCCTGAATGCTAACTGCTCATTGTTAGTGCTGGGCGATGGTAACAGGGTAGCTTATCCTCTCCATCCTGGGAAACCACAGCAGGTGATGGGCCTCTATCATTCACCATAAATCATTAGAGATTATTGATATTGCCCTTTCCAAGAGGAAGGCGGCAGCAGTTCAAGGATGCAAGGAAATATTTAGATGGCATTGTTCAAACCTGAGGGTTTTCACCACCTTAATGAAATATTTATGCCACCCTCACTTCATTTTAATTTTTGTTTTTAATTTTTATGACACCATCTTTATATGTGATACTGTATTTTAAACCTGGAAAACGTGCATGGAAGATAGCTGACTTTAGCTGATTTGGGTGTTCTGTAAATTGAGATTTATTTAGGAACAAAAAAGTTGTTGGGCTGTAAAATGTATTTTAGCTTGGGTGGCTACAGACCCCCTACCCAAGCAAGTTCAGCCAGCCTGCAGAGGGGCTCAGCAGATGAGCTGGACAAGCTGCTCTTGCTGCAGCCCTCCCTGACACAAGGGTGTTTCTTGCAGGGCTGTACATCTCACATGCACCACCACAGCCAGACCCTCCCCAGAGCCAGGAGCCCTGGGCCAGCCCTGTGCTCACATACCCCTTTCTGGTCAGATCACCTTGTCCCTGACCCCTCTCTCCTCCCAGAACAGCTGGCAGGGTTCCACCCCTGCCGTCCTGCCTGCA
Source organism: Dicrurus megarhynchus (assembly GCA_013399195.1). Classification (NCBI taxonomy): domain Eukaryota; kingdom Metazoa; phylum Chordata; class Aves; order Passeriformes; family Dicruridae; genus Dicrurus; species Dicrurus megarhynchus. The sequence continues at coordinate 248,360 of VXAD01007708.1, read as the reverse complement.
GCTGGGGCTGTAAGCAGCTGGACAGCCTCCTGCAGTACCCCTGGAAGAGGCACTACACATCTCCAAATCAGGCTTCAGGCACCCCAGCTGCCGTTCACTTGGGCCCAGGCTACAGATGTCCTATAACTTACTTTTCCATTGTAATAGCTTCCCTAGGAAGCCTGAAGTTTAATTGTACAGGATACCTTGAAAGGCTTGGCACCTTGAAATTGGTGGAGCAGGATGTGGATTCACACTTAATGAGTCCTCACACAGGTAAGGCAGCTGTGCACGTCATGCCACAAAAGGGATGAAAGAGTTCACTTTGGAAATAGTACCCCCTTGGAAAATCCATCACTGCTGGCCAGCTGGATGAATATTTATGTGTCTACCTTGCACTTCATAATAATTGAGCACAGCAATTGTAAAATCTTTAAAGAATAGAGACTGAATAACATTCTGCTTAATGCTAAGATTGTCAATGAAGATTATGTCTCATTTTATATTAAAATCACATCTAAAACTCATTTTATAAGTGCCTAATTGCTTGTTTATGGAAATAGCTACTTCAAATGATTTCTGTGATTAGCTTGACTGTTTTACTGTAAGTGGATATGAATTAAAGAGAATCAATCCTAGAATTCTTTTGAAATAAAAGATTGAACCTATCTTAATGCAAATTAATCACACTTAATGGCAAAATGCCTACCTTATGGTGAACATCTCTTTGTAAGTGCTACTCTGTGTTTTCAAGGCACGTCAGGTCCACCCAGTATGTTGCTTTGAAGTGGATGGGTCTGGGCTTTGTGTCAGCACTTCCAGCTGTGGAGTCAGACAGTGCATTACCCACACCAACATCTCCCTGCAGCTGGGTTTCAGTGGGGGTGGATTTGACACCAGCCTCTGCACTGAGGCAGAGAAGGAAGACTGTCTATTGAACAAGTCTTCTTTCCTAAGCATTTCAAAGGCTTCAAGGAACTAAAAAAAAAAAAAATAGGGTGATGTTTCTATCTGTGTTTCATGATTGGCCTAAACCCAAGTCAAAGCAGGTAGAAATGGGTGGCCCCCTGACCCTGGAGGTCAGCAACAAAGTTGAGTGTAGTCCCCAGGTGTGGGGTGCCACTCTCCTACCTGTAGCCCTGAAAAAAGCAGGCACTCAGCCTCATTCTTTTATTCTTACCAACTGCTGCCCTGTCACTACCATCTCATGTCTCCTTAGGCAGGCTCTTAGGATGGTTTAACAAGGAGAAGGGGTCTTTTACTCCCCATAAGTCACCTTAATGAGGCACATAGGAGACCTCTTCAGATGGTGGTTCAGGTCTTTGCTTATTTGTCCCTCTGGGGTTGTCAAACTCCCCACTGGCATGATAAGGGGAGCTGGCTGTGAAAACACTCCCAATGGCCACAGGGACCCTGTGGGATGACTTTAGGCACCTTGCTCAAGCTCTGTTAGACCATAAGTTTAACTTAAGGCCTGTCTCCCCTGGGCCATATGGTTACTCCTGTAGCAGACTGAATAGGGAGGAAAAGTCAGAATAAAATGTCTTATTGCCGTAGATTCATTCAGAAGAAGGTAATAGCAAATCCAGAACGTTCTCAAGCCAATCTCATGCCTACAGTACACTTTTGCTATCTATGCAAGAGGCTGAAGATAAAGAGCAAGAGCAATGGTCCTTGGTCTGAAACACACTCATATGTGCCATGAAAGGGACAATCTGTAGGAAGAACATAATTTATTGATGTCCAAAAGGAAACTTGGGAAAATTGGTTGTGTTTGTCCCTGTAAGGGTAGTGTTGCATTCCAGGAAAGAGGTAAGCTGTGTAGTACCATCCCATCTGAGGGACAGAGTCTAGGTTGAAAAACACTCTAATTTTATGCCCTCACTCAGCAGTTAGCAGTCTCCAGGCAGAACTGACCTCATTCCAAGAAGTGGAGCCCTTTGAGAGAGCGGTGAGCACTGAACTCCAGGAGGGCATTTCAAGTTCGGTTGTTTGTTCCTGGAGGAAAAATCATTGAGCACCTCTAATCATTCTGAATGTGCATTCAGGACCAGTTGCTGGCAATCTAGAACAAACCAGGAATCGATTCAGGAAGCGTGGCAATCCATTACCATGACGTGCACTTAAAAACTATCTTAGAGAGACCACACAGTATTTGCTTTTTATAAAAATGATAACAGCAAGATGAGAAGCGGTTCCATACCACAGACTGACTTTGTTAGCAGTACACTCTGAGGACAGCTGAAGATACAACCCACTTCATTTAGGTTTCCAAGTGCATGTGTGCAAAAGCTTAGTTACAAACTACAAGATTGTACATATTTCATAAAGTGTGTGTAAATTTGATATCTCCTATGAATATTATTTATTGCTTTGTAAAGTAATGTATGTATGCATTCAGCCATCTATATAGAATTTAAATATCTTGAATTGCTGTGCACAGAGGCAGTGCAGTTTATTTTATCTGAAACATGTTTTGGTTTCCTTTTCCAGAGGCTGTATAATCTGCTATGAAAACCGGTGAAAAATAATTTCCCTATTAAATGAAAATTTGCATTAATGACAATGTCTCAGCTCCCTTGAAATAGCACTTAGAAGGAAATTTAGAAGAAAAAATATCAGAAAGTGAAACATGTTGCAATTTGGATTTTTTTTTCTGTGACTTTGATATATTTTCTAATTTTATATACTATGCTTTTAAAATTGCTCATGAATGGCCTCTACAGAAATATGGACTCAACTGAAGACTCTGTCAAAACATGAATATTGAATTGCACAAAACTTACAGCTAATAAAGCATGACAATAGATGACATCTGTTGCTTTTTAGTTAGGAAAAAACACACAAGTTTCAAAAGCATTTTTTCCACTTGCTTTTGTGTCAGTTTTCAAACATTAGGAAGGGTTATTTTCCAGTGAGCTAATAGGCAACACCAGAGGCTGTGTCACCAAAAATCCCACCGAGAATCCTCATCCCAGGTCCAGTTTGCTCCCGTGGGCAACACGGGACTGTCAACAGGTGTGCAAACCCATAGGACTTGGCAGAGGTTTTTGAAATGTGTACTGCTCCCATTTCTGCTGCCACTGACCTGCAGCAGCGGTGGAGATGTGGAGGCAGTACCAGGGGGCTGTGAAGGGAGCAGGGGAGAGAGGAGGCCACAGACAGAGCAAGGAAAAGCTGCAGTCAGCATTGCCTGTAAAAACAAAAGGCTCAGAGCAATTGTATTAGAATAATTGAATACATCTAACAGTTATTGGCTGTGAAACTCAGCTGCATAATGTTGATTAATTAACGGAAAAATACAGAGGCATGTTATGAAAGCTCTCCTGTAATATGTTGGCATCAGTGGGCTTTGTGTCTGGCTCACTGGAAAGAAAGTATGAGTGACCTTTCCTTCAGCATCCATACTACTTTGAGCATCTGTTACACAACAGTTTTGGCCCTCTAAGAATCAATTGCAGCTCACAGCTTGAAGGAGACGTTGCTTTTGTGAAGAGTTATTGCGCTTGAGGTCATCAATCCAATCCACTAAGTCTGTGGATCTTTTCCATCCTCATTACAAACATTGTGAGCTGGATGCAGGCATTAGGAGTGTAGGAGTGCTGCAGGAGGCAGAATATCACACTAACTTCAATTTCTTCTGCCTGGCATTGTTTGATTCAGATTTATAATGCAGCTCACACTTTGTTCCATGTTTGACTTTCTATTAATAATATTATTTAAAGCTTAAACAGTATAGACAACTGACAAAAGACTGTTTATTGGAAAGGTTCTCTTTATATGTTTATGCTATCCCCCATTTAAACTTCAATTTCTTTCTCTGTCCTGTTGGCTACAGTTCTGTTACATATTATTATACAAAACTGCTTCTTACATTGCATTTTCTTGCAGGTGATCTGTGTATTATAATATTAAACACCATGAAATAATCAGAGTACTGCATTTGAGTAGGTATTTTTCACAAAATATCAAAACTCAGACCTTTCACTGTGCATTCAGCATGAAAAAGTATGGAGTACAATAATATCCCATTAGTTTAATTTTTTTTTAATGTAGCACTTTGCACAAATTGGAAAGTCCCTGATACTCATTGGAAAATCTGTAGAGAAAAGTGTTGTAAGACATCTCATAGCACTGCACATAATGAAGTGCCCAGAGACTGCAAATTCTACAAGTCTGCAGTCTGGTTTCTTTCCGCTCAGGCAGACAAGGCCAGTACAAGTTGTGCTAGCACATCAGCAATCTCATGACTTGAACACACGAAGGAGTAAAGAAATTCTCTGGGCAACCTCTTCCAGCATCTCACCACCCTCACAGGAAAGAAGATTTTCTTCCTAACATCTAATTTAAGTCTGTGCTCTTTCAGTGTGAAGCCATTCCCCCTTGTCCTAGCACTACAGGCCACTGTAAAAAGTCCCTCTCCAGCTCTCTTTTCAGCTCTTTTAGGTACTGGAAGGCTGACAGAAGGTCACCCCAGAGCCTTCTCTTCTCTAGGCTAAACAGCCCCAACTCTCAGGCTGTCCTCACAGGAGAGGTTCTCCAGCCCTTTGTCCTTCTTGTGCTGGGGGCCCCAGAGCTGGATGCAGAACTCCAGGTGAGGTCTCATGAGAGCAGAGCAGAGGGAATGAATCGTTCCCTCGACATCACTTCTGATGGAGCTGAGGACACGTTTGGCTTACCGGGCTGCGAGCAAACACTGCTGGGCCATGTCCAGCTCCTTGTCTACCAACACCCACAGTTCTCAGAACAGCTTTGTCATATAACGCACAGTATGATAGAAACAATCACCTTATGCTGCCTGACATTACTTCCAGGTAGTGGAAATGTTCTGGAGCAGAACCGTGCTTCTCTTTGTTTCTGCTGCACCTTGTCCAACACTGACATTAGTTACCAGTTTATATTGTATTTCTGTTTGCATGGGAGATCTTGGGAACTCTCTATGGGAAAAATACATTTCTTTGCTGTTTCATACCACAGACTTAGGGATTTTTTAAGATATTCATTAAGAAAATATGTCAAGTCTCTTACCTAGTAAGTTTTATTAAGTATTTTGGGTTTATTAACTTTACTGGGTTTTATTAAGTTTTCTGCCACTGGCTTAAAGGACATCCTTACCAGGCAATGAAGTTAATGAAGCTTCTATTTCCATATTGTACTTATATTAGGAAGATTATCTGCACTCTCAGTCAGAGCTGGGCAAATGTAAATAAGGATATCTTTACTGGGAGTTACTCTAGGGTCCCTCAGGCTGCTTAATTCAGTCTAATTAATATGACTGAGAAGTGATTCTTATGCTTTCTTGTGTAACCTCAGCTTCTTGCTAGACCTCCTGGAACAGAGATTATTTGCCTTTGATTAAGGTGGGTTATTATTTTCTTTATTATAATTTTTAATTTATTTGTAGTAACTGTACTTGAATTTAAGCCTCAAGAGACACTCCAGTAAACTTGTGAGCGCAGCTTCCATGTAAGAAGGGAACAGATCTGACAAGTCACTATGCATTTACACAAACACAACAGATCTTAGAACAGGCTCTAAAATTCAAATTAAGGCAGAGGATGTACAAACCCATTCTCTTGCACTGAAAAAAGGAAATAAAGCATATGATATTGGGGGGAACAAATGAATGTTTGCTGACAGAAAAATGTGCTCTCCCTGCTGCCTCGCCACCCCAGAATAATTTTCTGCAATGACACTCTCCAAAGTCTGCCCAGTACATAGACCTTTTCCAGGAACTAGAGGTGCAGGAAGGACCAAATGAAACATCACTACAGCTGAGTTGTGTTGTGTCATCAGCTGAGAAAATTGAACTGAAACATTTCTGATGTTGGATGTTAGAGAAACCTGCAGCACTGGCTTCTTTGCAGACTTTTTCTAGATGAAAATAAGGCTTCAAAGGAAACAGCAAAGACAGGTAGAGTGAGTCTTCTTAAGCAATGCAAGACATTTTTTGATAAAATCAGGCCAAGTAACTGTGCCTGGTGAAAACAGCAGAGAGACAACTGGGAAAAAAAGTGATGGAGATATTTAAGAGAAAGACTGAAGTTCGAAAAAGTGACTGGCCATACAGGCTAGCATTACTTTCAGTGAAGAAAACAGGGTTACCCTACTCTTGATCAAAACATCAAGACACTTCTCCAAACATTGCAGACTCTTCTATTACCTGTAACATGGGCACTGCAGAGAGCTAGAGTCTTGCCTAGATTTGGCTGAACCCTGTTCATTGAAAAGAAGCAATGACACTGATTTTCGCTCCTTTTTATTACATTATTTGAAACAGTGTAATTGTTATGCTGACTTTCTAAGAGCACAGGATCAGTTTTCCATCTGAACACAGGTGTTGGCAGCATATGGATGATGTCAAGGTGGGTGTAATCATAATTTCCAAAAAAAAGCAAAGGCACATGGGTACAGACAAAATAATGACTCTTTGTTTTTAGATTTTGCTTCTCACTGCAGTGAATTTTATAATTAAACTAAGTGCAGTGTAGACAAAGTGCAAACACCAGAAGCAAACTGATTTGTGCTTTAATAGGCAGCATTGCCATAAGTGATACATCTCCACAGGTATTGGGGAAACAAAGAGCTAATATTAATTTTCATGCTTCTAAATGATGAGTTGTAGGAAATCTTGACAGCTCCTTTATAAAGTAGTCTTTTTGATTAAGCATTTATCAGTGTTGTCAGTCAGTGTAAACTATAATCCCAGTGACAAGTTCCTCTTCTCCCTGTGTGCTGCAATGATTATGAGGTGGACACATGACAGGACACAGAACACTCCTACCTTGCAGTGGGGATGAATAGTCCATGAGCTTCAAAGAGGCTGTGAGAATCTGTTAGACTCTTCTTATGGAAAGATACAGGGAGTTAGACATTGTTTGGGGTTGACTACAGCCTTCTGCACCTTCCAAAGTGGAGAAAAAAGGTCTGTCTTGAATACTGAAGGGAGGCATGTGAGTGTGTGCCTTCTTCTGGCTGTGTATGAATGGTCCTTGCCTACTGATGGTTGTTCTTGTGTTTGTCTAGCATGGATGTGTAGATTTAGAGATGTTCTTAATAACAGGTTCTCAAAATACAATTTTTAATTGTCATTTTAGCTATGTATGGGATGAGTCATTCCTGTGGTGAGTGTTTGTTAATGGTAAATTCTTACCTTACAGGGAATATTCTTAGCCACAGATATTGATTTCAGACCATCCTGAGGCATCCTGAGGCATCCTGAGGCAGCTCCCATTTGAAGTGGCAGATTCCCACTGAAGTCCTTTCCAGCCCTTGGAAAAGATGCCACCAGGGCTGAAGACTCAGATCACAGGTTCACACTTCTTTTCAACAATGCTTTGGTGAACACATGTCCCTGATAGTGTTTAAAGGGCAGGGGAGCAGTACTCAGGCTTGATGGGGTTCAAGTCTATCAGCTGCACAGGCTTTTTGTAACTCTGAATCCCTAGCCTTTTCTGGTGTCTCATTCCAGTACTGTATTATGCACAAAGCTGGGATCTTTGGAACACTTCCATGTAACTGTGTCAGTTGTTTTGTCTCACAGTGCATCCAGTCTGCCTACAGCTGATGGTGGCATACCTGCCTTTAGGCAGCCTGAGGTAAGTGCAGATCCTAGCTGGTACTAGCACATTCCACAAGCTTTCTAAGGAAGCTCCAAAACTTGATTCTATCAGTACCCAGGGGAATGCCTTTCCATGGGAAGCTTCAAATGCAGCAGCAGTCAGATATGGACATCATGACTCCAGCCCTGGTACAAGCTCTTTGCCCAAGTGACTGGCTCTGCTGCATCAGAGTGCTGCAAACTTACACTCCATGTTGCCTTCCAGGAACTTGCTTGCATGTCAGTTTTGGTAAGCCAAACAGGAAACACTAGCTGAGCTGAGAGATTCAAGGGCATCTTTCTGTGAGGGCATGCTTGTATTTGAGATTTACAGCCCCCTGCATAAAATCATGATTTACTGCTTATGCCACGGAAATTTCAATTCCCGTGATAATCCAATCTTCTTCAAACCTAGTTAAGAGATGCCTTATTATGGCTCTTCAAGTAGATCACAAAGCCTGAAATTCCCATTAGATTAATTAATGTTTTGAAGGCACGCTCCTAAGACACTTTGTGAGAGCCCAGGATGAGAAATAAATTTCATCATGACACCCACTCCGGTACCACCTTCCAAAATGCCCAAACCTTTCCAGGTAGCTCATCACTCATGTGCCATGAGTGAAATGTTTATTAGATGCTCTGCATCTGTCCTTCCTGTCTTTGCAGAATGTTTTTATGAATCCCTCTAGACACAAATTCTATTACTATTTTTAAATTGTCTTTCAGAACTTTTTAATCTTCTATATTCTTCAGTAGTTATGCAAGCCTCTCCGCATTCCTAAAAGATTATTTTAGTGTCATAGATATCAGAATTTCTTTTTAAATATAATTTTGAATCTGTACTTTACTATAATTCTTATTATCAGCAGGAAATTAAGATAGCATCCAGGCAATTTGCAGAAAACTAGGACATGAGAAACAGCAGTGAGCAAGAAGCCTTCATATAAGGATATAATTGCAGGATAAATATTTTGGGAATTTATTGCTTGCAATCTTGGTTATTTGCCATATTGGTATCTCTGGAGCTGCAGGAAAGAAGTGAGAGAAAAATCCGGTTTGCTATGGTTTCATCTGCCAGAATATACAGGTTTTGGCTGGGATAGAGTTAATTTACTTCATAGTAGCTGGCATGGGTTTATGTTTTGGATTTGTGCTGAAAACAGTGCTGATAACGCAGAGATGTTTAGAATCATAGAATGTAATCAAGGGAGGGAGGGAGGGAGGAAGGAAGGAGGGAAGGAAGGAAGGAAGGAAGGAAGGAAGGAAGGAAGGAAGGATGGATCACCAATCCTAGCTTCAGCTTTGATCCAGCTGATGGGGTGTCCAGTGTCCTGGGGTGTGTGCACCCAGGCTTCTCAGGAATACCTTTTTATAGATAAGTTCTCCCCATCCTGGAGTTAAGTTTCTCTCTTTCTATGCAAATGAATTATCACACAGAGTTTGTTCTTCTAGATCTTGCTGGAAATGTGTCAGAGGCCTTCAGGGATCTTTGATGGTCTTTCCTGGAGATGGCAGAACACCTGCCTGACCATGGGAATTGGCTGCATGGGGCTGAGCTGCCAGCTGGGGGTAAACCAGGCCACAAATCTTGCTGTCATTCAGAGTGACCTACAACAGATGGAAAGGTAGACCAAACTTCCCACTCTTGTGATATGCTGCCAAGCCACAAATATATATGACTTTTTTCCCCCAGTGGATGTTTCTGTTAGTGAAATTAGAGGGGATGAAGCAGAGCTTCATTTCTTCTGGCTGTGCCAGCTGAAGCAGAACAGATGATTTAAAAGGTTCTCTAGTGTTCTTTTTACTTCAGAGGTGCAATTCCCACCCTGACCCCCACCAACACTCCCCCAAAAGCTAGAAGAAGGAATAAAAATTGTTTGCTTTTTATGTTTTGGACTACGTCCCTTTTGACAGCCTATCAAACATCCAACATTACCCCTTTCTCTCTCTAGGCAAAGTTTCCCAGCTAAAAGCCATCCAGTTTGCAAGGTATGGTACCAACTTCTGCAGCTTGCACAACCCCTTCATGCTCTGCTCCAGCTCTCTCTGGGGCCAGCTGCGCTCATGGTCCCCTTCAAAGAGCATTGGTTGTGACAGTTGTATCTAAAGACTTTTGCAGCTAATAAAAAAATAACCCTGGCTTTTGGTGACCTGTAGTTCATGCCCTGATTCCACAAAAGGTCTAGTAATCAGTTTTTCTACCTCACACAGTGATGAGAAGTGACTGATGTTCCAGAGCTGTCAGCCTTTCACAAAAATTTCATTACTCTGTTTCACCAGGTCAAAAGGCTTAGGAAACGAGACACTTAAAGAGCTGTGACAGAAGGAGCCGTGAATGACCAGGAAATGAAAAGGGCTTGTTGCCTGCAGCAGTTCCCACTGCACTGACTCAGGAGGAGCTGTCTGAGAAGGGACTCTCATGGTTCTGGTGTCTTCATTACCAGGGAGAGGAATGAATTCTTCTCTGCAGCACCTCACCCAGGAAACACAGCCACAGCCCATGGCTCGGGTTGTCAACAGGAGCAGAGTATGCCACACTGCCATTTCAGCATGAACCCACTGCTCCTCCTCCTTACTGTCCTGGGAATTCATTCCTTCTCTCTTCTGCATTTGTACTTACAGGAAAATACTGTGGTCTGCATGTATTAAGTATTTGATGATCTATATGCAAGTTGTATCACCATCATAGATACTTTACTGAAAATATAAATAGTACTCTGTTCTCTTGTGTACTTTCAAAAGATAATAATTTCTCTGTGTAACATTTTGGTTGTCTGATTATTCCAGCTGTTTATATATTACCTCTGAGCCAATTAAATTATGACAGATGTAAAGGTAACATATTACAGAGAATGGAGACAGTCTCTGCTGTTGACTGCAGGGGAGAGAAGGGAAGAGAGCGAATCTGACAACACAGGACCATGTAGTCTAATGTAAAGAGCTGTAAATTGTGGAGAGCTAGAGATGAGTTATGCTGAGTACTCAGGAGACTGGAACGGGGAACTGTCAAGGGGTAAAGTCCTTCCTAAGCAGTTTGCTGCTGCAAGTAATGGTTTGGCTTAGTGGATTGCAGAGTGGTAATTAAACCTTCCTCACTTATGTTTTGCCTATATAGCACTTACCCCATTCTCTCTATATAGGCAAAACCAACAAATACATTATTTTAGCTGCTTGTATATTTTGCTACTACAAGATAGGACCCACAAGTTTCAATTAACACGGTGTTGCTGGGGCAGTCCCACACATCTGCAGTGGAGCACAAAATTATCATGTTACAAGCCACATTAACCATATTGATTAAAGATTTTCAACTGCACTTCTCTGTTGCAGTGAGTGGCTCAACTGAGAAGTTTAGAAAACAGGACAAACAGATGCATGAAGGGGTCTGAGTGGCTTCTCTGTCTCAGGCATGAGCCAGTGCTGTCTCAGGTGGCTAATTACAGAGATTTTGCCAGACCCCTTTCTGAATTTCTCTTTCTGTGTCCAGCCACAAGTCCCTCCTTGTGATTTAGTCCTTGCATAGCTTCACTCAGTGAAAGGTTTCTGTTTGATCCACACTTCATCCTGCTCTATTTTGCAATGCCATCTCAGTCATCTTCTGGAAAAGAGAGAGATGTCTGTGTGCTGGGGGCTTTTCTCACCACACCAAACATGAGGAACACCAGTCCCCGCACCAAATCCCTGTGGGAGCTTCATTCTGACTCTGGTTTGTCAGGGAAGAGGGGTTCATCCACTATGAATGCCTTCAGTTGATATCTTATCCCAAAGAAACATCACACATTAACTTAGCTGTGTTCCTCTGTCTTTTCCATCCATTCACTCAGCTTAATGTCCTCCCTTCAGGACATGAGCCCAAGTATATCTGCTCTGTGGAAAGGGATGCATGCTCCATCTTCCCTGAGTGTTGCAAGTGCAGAATATGAAGATTTTGGTGGGCAAATAGATAAAGCAAATTCCCAAAGTTTCCTAGAGGGATTTAGGCAAGGCAAAGGCTTGATGTAGTGCAATGTCCGTGGCAGAGCTCCATTAGTAGCAAGTGGGCCCTGGAAACGGTGCAGTGATCCTCACTGTCTCCAGTGGCCCCCATTCCCTCTGTATGGAGGAGTGAGTAGCCCACTGAGGCATCCTGGTTGCCCATCTATGTGTTTGGGCAAGAGGTGGAAAGCCATGATGGGGAAAAGGTGCAGAATTGTGCTGCTTCTTGTACCCCAATTCCTGGCTTCAATGTGACCTTTTTTCCTGCACCATCTAAGGGAGTAGGGGAAGTCATGCAGGCAAGTATCTTTATAAATGTACAGCCATTCCTGATCTGTAAATACCACAAACCAAGAAGAAGAGAGAGAAGTAACAAAACCATGAATATCGTCCTCCCTCAGTTGCCCCAAGGAAAGTGAGAAATTAATGCTCTTGTGGCTGAGTAATCCCACTGAGAGCATCCTCTTCTCTGCGCAGGGAGGATTTCAGAGGCCTAATGATGCATGTCACTTCTTGATGCTGCAACTGAGACTGTATCCTGCTGTGACAGCATGCCTGGGAAAAAGTGTAATTGTTGAAGCCTGGCCTCAAATGCTGAAAAGAAAGGGACTGCATATATGTGTGTATGTCTTAGAATAGATGAAACTGGGATATAGTTGACAGTACTAGGTTAAATACAAAGATATTGTATACAATGCAAAAGGCTTGGGAAAGGGGAAAAGCTGATGACTACAAATTAGTTGTTTAAGAAGCCATTAACATGTGGCCTCTGGAAAGTTCTTTGTTATCCAGCCTTTTACTTTATTTGGGGAAAAGGACAGTGGTGGGGATGGAGACATTCTCGTCTGTGCTATGGAGCAGTGGAGCAAACCAAAGGCACGATATGAAAGCACAATTGATTTTGCAAAATTTGTTTGAAGATCCCATGGGAAGGCATGACTGTAGCAAGGTGCTCTTCCCTGGAACATGGCCAAGCAGCTTGGACAATGTCCTGTCTGCAAAGCTATCAGGAGTGGATTGAGAGGGGCTACCATGTGCTGGTTTTGCTATTTTGAGTTATGCTAAAAGCTGTCTGGTTGACTAACCCTGAATTATCATCCTGATAGTGAGGCAAAGATTTGGCAGATAAGCTGCTAAACTCGCCTGGAGACATCTGATGGGCAGTCAATCACTTCATAGTGTAAAATGCCAGTCCACTTTCATACCATTAGGTTCTTCCACATATTCCTCCTTGGACTGTGTGACGTTTACTCCTTTGGGTAGGTGAGAGGCCCCCCACGGATACTCCTCGAGTTTAAGAGAAAGGGATCTGCCCACAAGCACTGGAGAGTTATATCAATCTTTGCTTAACAATTGCTTCTTTTGCTAGCTTTAATATAATTGCTTGGATATAGTGCACTATACTATGCACTGCTAGTAGTTTCAGCTTTTTATACTGTGTAGTAAGTAACTCTTGATTAAGATCTTTTGTCTAATCACTTGTCATACAAAATAATTCATTTTATATGAATATATTTAATTTGCCATCTTTAAAGCCTGCAGGACAAAGTTACATAAGCCATTGACAGTCTGAGGCTAAGATCAGATCCATCTGCCCCCAGGCTCCTCTCTGAGAAAGAGTTTAGCACACAAGGGGGTCCTTTCTGTACCTCATGCCTCAGTGGCAGGGCTTCTCTAATAGACTTTGTCTGAAGCTCCCACAACAATGACTTAAAGGCTTCTCATGCTGTGATATTACAGACGTAGAGTATAGGATGAAAATGAGAAACATCTCTCTGTATCAGAGGATGAAAGCCTAAGCACAATACGGCATGAAGGACCTGTAGCACCCATTGGGTGATGAGATCTTGCCCTGGTACAGAGCAGAGCAGACTATTATGCAAAAGTAGAACCAATACAACAGTCAAAAGAGTAAAAGGCAGAATCTTTAGAAGTATTCGGTGACATCCTCTGTAGATATTCTTCCATCTGCATCCCCAAAGCACTACTAAAGGCAAAAAAATATCACAGGGGAAGACGGAGACACATCTACTGCTCACCTATTAAGAAATCTCCTTTTTTTTTCATTATATGTCCTTAAATCATTAAGTTAACAGACAGACTCTACACTTTGTAGCTCTTTGAAAGCATTTGTGCCTGAACTCATGTCATCCCACATGTTCATATGTCATCTGGAAAAATGAAGTAATGAAATTTTCTGATGATACTCTATTATTTAAGACAATAAAATGGGATTCAACTGTGAAGAGTTGCAGATGGCTCACAATACCAAGTGATTGTGAGAAAAATGGCAGATGAGATGCTGATAAATATGAAGTATTGCACATGGAAATAAACATTCTTAACCATGCATAACAGTGATGAGCTCTAAAATAGCTATCAGCAAGCAGGAAAAAAAGATCTTTGAGTTACCGTTGACAGTTCCAATAAAATCTCAATGCCATGCTCAGGAGCCATCAAGAAAGTAAATAGAACATTAAGAATTCTTGAGAAAGGAACAGAGAACAAACAGAATAATAATCCTCTGTCACTGCATGATCATACTGTGAATGTTATATGCTGTTCAGATTCTTTCCTCCTCCAGGAAAATAGAATATATATATATATGAAGGCAAGAGCACTCAAAGCCTTGGAATAGCTTTTGTACGAAGGTTAAAGATTTCAAAATGTTTTCATCTTTGAAAGAAAAGGCTCAGAAAGGAGCCTTTGTATCTTCATATGTATACAGCCATGAATGGCATGTACTAGTGAATAGGGACTCGTATTCACTATTTTTTACAACAAAATGGGTAAAGGTCAGTTGATTAAATTCTCAGGCATCATGTTTAAAACTTTAAAAGAAATTGTGGTTGTCTTTCATATGGTGGTCCTTGGCACTTCAGGCCAGGATAAAGGCCGTGAAATCATCCATTTTGTCTATATTTATGATTCAAACAATATCAGAGATTATTTCTGGACACAGAAGCAATGTGAGCAGCCTCAAATGCAACCTGGCTAGAAGGGGAAAATTACTGAACAGAACAAAATGTCTGCTGAAATATATTGACAGAGAAAATTCCTGCCAGCCTGGGAGCTGTGAGCCTGGGAACCAGGCCTGAGAACCAGAAACATACTTGAAAAGTGCAGCAGCTGGTCTCTTTGAAATATACCCAGGGTGCCTGGAAACTAGAGACATCCTGAGATACCACCAAAACATGCAAAAAAAGGGACTGTAATCACCACTTATCATCTGAAAAGGTAAGAAAGAGTCTACAAAAATAAAAATTTCTCTGAAAAAGTCAGAAAACATCACCTATCTTCTGTTATATGTGAAAAATCAAGTTTTACAAGATCTGTTGGCTGCTTGAAGGGATGATGTCTACATCCTCTTGTGCCTCTGCAATATAAAAAGGACCTAATTTTTATGCAAAATGAGTAAAAGAACTGAGAACATTGCATGTTGCATGCATTTTTTCTTCCTTAAACAGGCTGAATTCTCCACATGAACTCCTTACAAGATCTTGGACTCTCACAGGGATCTGGCTGACAGACTGCAAGCTCTGTGATGTGAGATAATCTCTGAAGTGAGAGTCTCTCTGTTACCTTCCTAGACACCCTTTGGGCTGGCCCACTTTTGGAGTCAGTTTGGTTTGTTCTCCCACCTGGGAGATGTTTTGGCCCCTTCTGCAATCTGTCTAATTCATTTGACAAGGGTGTTATACATCTCTATAAGTAATCTGCCATAAGCATATGTGCTGCTAATTGTTGATAAGCTTTTTCCACTAGTGATGAGATTGCAGTAACCTGTAATAGTAGCTGCACCTGTTAGTGATGGTTGGCTACTGGTTGCTGAAATATCTATTGACTGTTGCTATACCACTGGTTGGTGCTGTATTGACTGCTGATAGTAATCTGTAATGGCTTGAGAGATAGAGATATAAACTTTATTGATAATATGTATCTTTGCGTACCATTTGTGGTGATGTATAATAAAAATAGAGAAATTTAGAAGAAAAAGCCTCTGTGTGCTTGTGTGTTAAAAAATCCTGCAAACCCAAGGTCATGATGTCTATATACCCGTGGGCTGGATAACTCTTTAGGCCATGACAACCAGTCAGTGGCCCAGCTGGAGCTAGGAGAGCTTGCATTCTACTGGAGAGCTGCAGGACATACCTGATGAGTTAGTGCAAGCCAGGGAACTGTCTGCCTACAGCCAATTTTAGAGGGTAAAATAGTTCCACAGTACAGATGTGTTCACACTGCTCATCTGGCATTCCCCAGTTGGCCTCTATCTTCATTTAACCACAGTGCCCAAAACTGGACAAGGTATTCCTGTTCGGATCCTACTGACAAATTAGGTGTTTTGCCAACTCCACGTGTGTTTATAGATCACGGTACGTTGTTTGCCCTTTTCATAACAGTACAGCGTTGTTGTGTTCTGCTTGTGATCCTTCTCCAAAACAGCAACCTGGCTTCCTGTTAAATGTACTGTGCCCAAGCAGTTGAGCACTCATCTCTTGGAGCATTCCCTTGCAGTTGTCCTTGGTTTTCATGCCCTTTCTCTATATTGCCAAGATAACTTTGAACCTCGAACTTGTGTTCCAGCCCAACTTTGTATCATCTCTAAAGTGTGTGATTGGGATGAAGCAATTCTCAGTATAGACACAGAACTTGTTTTGTGTACACCATCTAGTGATTTAATCCATGCTGTATTTCTTTTGCTGGCTTATAAGAATGTCATGTGAGATCAAATCAAAAGGGTTCCCAAAGTGAAGTTTTATAGATTAGCTCCAGATCTGCTTTTCTGCTGCAGAGGAAAATTAGATTTTTTGTAATACAATTTTCTCCTTACCTTTCTTTATCTTTCAGGTACTTTCTGAATAGTTCATCATTTGATTAAAATAATTTCTTAAGCTCACTGACATGTAATTCTCCACATCCTCTTTTTCATGATTATTGGGAGAGTCACTACCATTGATCTGAGATGGGTCCTTCAGAAGAGGAAGGAAGCAAAATGACTGCTATTGAATTCATATCCTAGACCACGTCTAGATCAGGTCTAGTGTAAATAATGAGAATGCTCACCATTCCTAGTGGCTTCCATAACCTGACATGACAATTCTGAAACACATCCTCAGAAAAGGCACGGAGTAGCGATGTCTTTTTTACACTCTGCATTTTAGCCAAAATCCTACCAGGTCTGATCTGTTGTGGGAGGTGGACTTAGTACAGCAGTATTGGAATTCAGTTGTGTGGATAGGCCTGCTGAGATCATCACAGAAGCTGGATGCAGTGGGCAAGAGGAAAGAAGGGAAAGAAGGAGGATGCAGAAAAGCAACTGTTCAAGGGCTGACATAAATTGTTCCCACTTTTTCTGCAGAGATGTGTCCACAGACTTGACTAGACAGGATTAGGCTGAGATGAGACACAACTCTGTTGTACACAGTCAACATGCTTTTCTGCTTCTTTCTCAACTCACTGCCAGTGGAAGGAGAGAAAGCATTGAGTGAGGGAGGAACAAGGCACGTGGTGATCAGGGCACATCAGTATCTCAGCAGCAAAGTACTTCTCATTGAATAAAACACTTCCTTTTTCCTGTATCATGTCATGTGCCTGTGCCTTCAGCACATATACAAGGTTATCATACACTGTGGTGGCCTGTTGACTCCCGTTGGTTAGGAGGAAATAAAGAAAAATTAGCCGTGCCATAGGCGGAAATGTCAGGCTTTGACTTGCTGACAGCCCTTATCGGCTTCTAAGGTGAGTCATGACTATGACCACCTGCCAGCCTCCAGGGTCAGCATGCCAGGTCCAAACCAGGGTCCTAGGAGAGAGATGGGGACCACACTGCCCTGTCTGATTGTGTCTGTGCCTGCAGCTGTGGGACTGAGGTCAGCCCTGACTATGGTCACAGCCATCAACCAGTAAGAATGCCTTGTGGGCTTCCCCCAGATGGTGACACCACTCCACCTCAGGTGCTCATCCAACTTTCCAAGGCTGGCCAGAGGCCCTGATCTCCAACACTCTCCCTCAGCAACCCATATTCCAGCAGGGTCAGTCAGTTGGGCTCTCCAAGGTGTCTGGGACCCAGTCGACCCAGATCCTCAGGGAACTGAGCCTCAAAGGGGAGGCTCTAAGTGCAACGTGCACCATTACTGACCAGGGACCTTCTGGGAAATTTGGAGGGGGTGGAAAGACATATTTCCCAACAGGACCCCTGGATAAAATTTAATGGAATGTTTAAATTCTTGGCTTATCAAAGACACATTTTACTTAAAATTGAGAACAGCCAAGAGGTCCAGGAATGCCCAGAGTTCTTGCTTTTAAAAAAAGCAGGTAAGCAGAGTTATTGAAAGTGTTTGAGCTCTGAAAAATAACTATGAGTGAAAGCAGGGCTCCTTCCAAGAAACTGTTCTATAATAATGCATCGAAATTAAAAAAATAGAAATAAATATTATTCATTAATAATTCACTTTGGGGATTTCTTGGCAACTTTCAAATAGAATGTATTTTATCAGTTCAGTGCTCTGGATTTCATCTTAAGAAAGGAGAAAAAGTTATTCTTTCATCTATCTTTGTCTACTTTGGGGGAAATAGTCTCTGTATTATTACTGGGCTGTTTTTCAGAAGTTCCTAATTTCTTATAAATGGATTGCGATCACCTTGGGCAACACTGTGCAGAACAAAGTTCCTAATAGCAGATGGGAGAGGATAACCTCCTATTGTCTCCATCCACAGAGCATTTTTCCATAGTCCAGCCTGACATAAACTGTAGTTAAAATACCAGAAAAGCTAATGTAAGGGTTTGATTTTAAGAACCCTAAATTATAGCAGTATAGTCAGAGTTGCTTAGCACAATGTCCTGGATAACAAAAATCTCATCAAATAAATAATGACATTTTCTTGAATAAGATGACATCTTTCGTGATTAAAGATAACTTCTCTGATAGTCTTACACTGTGTAAAGGCTTTAGGAGATCACAGTACTCTGATTAAAAATGTAAAATTATAGTAAAGAAAAAAGCACAGGCTGGAAAGAAAAATGACTGGCTCATTGACAGACTTCAAGCTTCTGTCAGCAGGGAGGTCACTGAATGGGGACATATATCTTCCTTATGGACTGGCCCAGGTACTCAGCATCCTCATCAGTACCTGCAAGCAGATGCACACTCACTTCTGGCAGACCACAGGCACGACAGAGGTTAGCAGGGAGGTCAGCAAACACTAGGGACTGGGGCAACAGAGCACTTTGAGAGAAGTGCATGTGTGTAGATAAATGCCAATTATACATCAAGGCAAAAGGGAGGAGAGGCATTCCTGCCTAGAAAACCAGGGTGTCTGAAAGGTGTGTTGCTCTTTCAGAGGAGAAGCAATCTCTGTGGAAAATGCTTTGGCAAAAAGGGTAGACAAAAAGATTACCCTGAAGAATGAACTGGGAGAGATCAATATTTGGTTGTTTCTTAGTACCACAGCTCTAGGGAGCACAGTCCAGAAAGAGCAAACTCCTGGAGAAAAGAGAGCTGGACATACACCTTTCAAATGGGAAATCAAAGAAGGACACCACTGGAAAACGACTACTGAAGTACCTGGAAGAGCTTGTCTTGGTGTCAGGGTGACAGTGGCATCAGAAGAGTGATGTTGAGCTGTTTCTGAGGCTGAGAAACAGCTGTGCAGGTATACGAGTACCAAACTGCCTGTACAGCCTGTAAACCAGTCAAAGAGTACTCAGGCGGACATCTTCTCTTACACTGGGACTTTACACTGTCTTTTAGTCCTGCAGAGGTAATGGGTTCCTGCTATATGGAGAGAATGCAAGGCTCTAAATAGGAGCAATAACCATTTATGCAATTGCCCCAAGACACCTGTGTTTCAAGTATCATACAGATTTATTATTTTATCATTGAAAATGATACTGTGCTTTTAAAATATGTGTCTGACCCTTAATTAACTCAATGTGCTCATCTTCCTAACAGTTATCACCATTTGTGAAGGTAGATGACAGAGGAAGCACTTAGGGAATGACAAAGGTGTCTGGAAGCCAGGCAGAGCTAACTGTTGAACTCTGCAAGTGAAGCAATTGCAGTGCTTGCTGACTTCAACATATGGCTTGGGCTTTCCAAAATTCAGGCTCTAAGTTACTGTGCAATGAACGGAACCTTCCAAGACAAACAATTGTGTGCATGTGTCTGAATTAATCACAGGGATACAAGGTAATGTTAGATGTGATTGATATAAGGTGACATTTATTGGAAAATACAGCCTTAAATTTCTGTGTTAGTGAGAAGCGTGGACACAGAGTACAGAAAGAAACAGACACAGCATTACCTCTTTCATCTAAGCAGCCAGATCACCAAGTACAGCAGCCTGCCTGGTTTCTTTGAAGTTAATGGCATTAATTATGTTGACTGCAGATGTGCCATTACAGAGGCATCTTCTGAAGATGTGGTTGCTGTGATCCTAATCCCCACTCCATCCAACTGCAAACTCCCATGAGGGTGGGATGTGTCTCCGAGCTGCACCCTCCCAGAGCTGTCATCCTCCAGCTCCCAGGTGTGACCACCTTCCCCCAAGGCTGTTCCCACAACCTCATTGTGAACAACAACAGCAAGAGAGCCAAACACAGAATGGCCACATTGACCAGCGACAGCACGTCCAAAGTGTCTGTTTATAGGGACATACAGAAGCCCACATAGGGACATGACAGCCAGGTTGGATAGGAGACAGCAGGTAAGTGAAGTAGTTCACTGGAGGATATATGAAGTTGTGTTTCGTATGAAAAAATCTGCTATATGCTTTGATTCCTTTTTCTTCTGAATCTCTTAGCTGCAAATCACAACTATTCCACATTACAAATAATACATGCCATGGATTTTCTGATTCTGGTCTAAGGGGTACTTTTCATTTCACCGAAGACTCTGCTCTTTTTGGTAAGTAGCAAATGCCCTATAAAAATAAAGATTTTTGACTTTATCTTTTAAATTCTGGGATGTTTTTTATCATGCCTTTCCCTGGTGTAAGTTCCTCCTTCTTGTTTAAATTCTGCACCAAGCAACATTCTAAAGTTGCAGATACTAAATGCCACACTGCAATATCATGCATAACTTCCTTGGAGTGGGAAGAAAGGATTTTGGAGTTAATACAATTGATCTAACTGGCCAGTAAAGGCAAGCTGTGGGCTGGCTTCTTGGTTAGTATCAGCATCCAGTTTGTATTTGCTGATTGCATTAGAAATCAGCAACTGCTTTCAGTTTGGCAGAGCTTTCTTGAAGATGTTTTCTCTTGTCCTGCCACTTGTTACCTGGGAGAAGAGACTGACTCCCATTTGGCTACAACCTCCTTTCAGGAAGTTTCAGGAAGTGACAAGGTCTCCTCTGAGCCTCCTTTTCCTCAGGATAAAAATCCCAAGTTCCTTTAGCCATTCCCCATTGGACTTGCACCTTCAATTTCTAATATTTCTTTGCTTCATCTTTGTGTGTAAGATATTTTCAGGAAGGGGAAGTCTCTTTGCATGTAAATACAGAGTTTAGGAAGAGAGATGGATGGAAAAATCTTATTCTTTAGCATACCTAACAGAAAAAATCCTGACAAGATAGTGTGTCCAATAATTTTCCAAAGAACATCAATAAACAAACTTTTCTAAATAGTCACTTCTGAAAAATTGAGTGTATTTTTTATGGTATTTGGATAGCAAAAGATTTCTAATCACATGAATACACCTGCAATCTGATCTGATGAGAGGGGTCTCACCTAAATAACTATATCTCAGTGTAAACAGGGATGTCTGAATTTCCTGTGCAAATTAATTTGAAGGAAGTTTTGACAACTGTGGGGTCTGGGAGAAGCCATTCCAAAGTTACAGTGACAATGGCAGACAGGTGCCATAAATGATGTGCAGGAGAAACAAAATTCTGTTGACAAAAAAGCAATTCATCCAGGAGTTCTCTAGAGGTGCATTAGAAGTCAGACTGTGTTTCAGTGTTATCCCCAGCAGTCCGTAACAAATCAGGAAAGAAGGGGAAAGAAACGAAAAGAAAGGAAAAGAGCACAAAAAGTACAACACATGAGACTGCTTCAGAAAGATTGATGGAGAGAATGTATTCATGACATGAGCTTCCCTCAGGTTTGCATCCTGTATCCAGCAAAAATGCAGCTTTGAATCCAAATGCACTGAGTCCCAAAGAACAGCTAGTCATCCAACTTCAGGTACACTGTATTCTAGAAACGCAGGAACAGGCCATTAAGAATAATGATGATACAGATGGGCAGAGTATGAGAATATTATTCCTCTCCACTGGCCCTGCAAATTTGTTCTGTGGGGGTTTTTTCATTGAATTGGTTTCCTCAAAGTCCCGGTGGAGCCCTCGTAACAAAATAACCGTAATCCATTTTTTTTTTCCCTGGTGTCATCCTCATGCAGTCATTTAACTTCTTTGTGAGGAAAAAGGAGATTGAAAATATTGGTAAAAGCTTGGAAGTGGTTCGAGTATGGTGCTATAAAATTTCACAACAACTTGTTGGACTTTTAATTGAAAATTATTATCTTTCCCTTCCTTTCCAAGGGCACAAAAAGCAGATGAGCAGGTTAGAGTCCCGAAGAAAATTGTGCTCTGCTGGATTCACTACAACAGTCCAAACTTCCTGCAGGGGTGACTAAATGGGACAAATGGGAAAGTAACTTTTATATTTGCTCTCCACTGAGTTACTCCAAATCTTACTGCCTGCTATTAAGGTATACAACATATTGCCATTAGAGCCCCTGAGTCACAGATGCTCAATAAATATTTTGGAGTCTTCAGTCCAAGATTGTATTCTCCAAAGAATACAGCTCTGAGAAAAGAACCGTAGAAACAGAGTTCAACTTCTCCACGATAAATCCTGATCTAACAAAATGCTCTGGTAAATAAGATACACTGGCAAGATTTAATCAATTTCTGTACGTGCCTCTGTCCTCCCTTTTGAAAGCATATGTTAACAGGCTAAATGAGTTTCTAACTTTCAATCTTTCCAAAAAGATGCATGGAAAACAAGGTTGACATGCCATAGGACTATCAAAATTGCACCCTTCTTCTGAAAACCTGCAGGATACTGTGTGCTCATCTATTCCCAGTGCTTATTCACTCTCTAAGCTGCACTGTACCTGGACCTGGAAAGTATCAAGTCTTACAAAAGTCTTGAATCTTATGTGATTTCACTTATCCTGGTGTTGGTCTTCAGCTGTTTTGAATAAACATAAATTCTCCGGATTTCCAGGGAAAGGCCACCCCTTTTCTGTGCTTAAGATCTGCCAGAAACACCAACCAGTTCTTGCACCATGGCTATATCCATGTGAGATTATTCTATGTCTTTTTCTATTGAGAAAACACAGGATGACATACACCCTGAATGGCAATTTTAACCTGTCAAACAAGTTAAACAAATTATTGAACAAAAGTATGCCCTCCTTACAACCTGTTAGTGGGCTTCATCATGCTGGAAATACCTACAGGGCTGAATATCCAGATAGCCAGTGGGCTGCTGTGGGTGTTCCGTGTCAGGGGCTTGGAACAAAGAAGGAAGCAATAATACATGGTTGAGCAAAACCTGCATTTTACTACACCAGCAATGCCAACACAGCCTGAGGTCTTCAGCTCTGTCTTCCAGAAATGGACAATAGCTACAGAATAAGTAACTTTGAGGAACCCAGTATCCAGGACAGGAATACAGGGAGGCAGAGACAATCCAGAAATTTCTTGAAGTTGGCAACTGCTTTTTAAAGCTTTTGAGTACAGAGAGACGAGAAAACAACCGAAAAGGAGACACTGCAAGAACCATGAGCATTAGAAAGGAATTGGAATCAGAATGAAGTGTGACCACATTCCTTGAGAAAGGAAACAAAATCATCTGGCTTCAAAAAGTCAGCTTTCCATAAAATTATCTGATTCAAATCTGGAACGAAAAAGGGAGTTTCAGGGAGCTAAAATGTTCTGAAAGAAATAGATCACACATATGTAGTTTGTGGCTAACCAGACACTAGGCAGAGCGAATATGGAAAAGAAAAGATTAGATAATAATTTCTTGGGGGAGGCAGCAGCAGATATACCAGATCTCTCTATAGTGAGGAGTTGGATCCATAAATTAAGGGGATAGATAGATAGATAGATAGATAGATGTGTAAGCGTAACTAGAAACGAAAACCCACCTTCCAAACAAGGCAGAAGTTGTGAGCAATTTACAATGAGCAGTTTAATTGTCTCAAATCCTCCATATTTTCCATCAAAGTATTTTCTTTTACAGTGTTCTTGTAGTAAATCTCAAGATAAAAGCATTGCTGTTTTCCAAACTGCAGAAAATAAGCCACAGAGCCTGGAATTAAGAAGCTGCTGTTCAAGAATAAAAGTTAACTGCAACTGAAGTATGCATCCAAGACCTGTGAAAACAGATAATTGAAAATATGGGTCATGAGGAGAAACAGGTGATGGGGAAGGGTATTTATTAAGTGGAGTCAGCCAGAAGAAAAGATACTTGTGCCGGGGATGGGTAATGGTGTGGATTAGAGTCAACCTTGAAGATACAAGATGTCTAAAGCGGGATTGATGATATATGTGTATATCATCAGGATATATGATTTATCATATAATATATGATGCCATAACATGTTTCAAAGATGCAGCTGTCAGGAGGTGAGAAGGAGTTCTCAAAACCATGGGGCACAGGATCCCAGGGAAGTGGGGGTGGGAGTGGGACTGTTTGAATGATGCAAAGGAGCCGCTCAGACTTGTTAAACAAATTGAAATTCCAGTATCTGAGATGGTTAATGGAGAAAGGGAGACAAGAAAACCCACTAACAGACAAGAAGGAAAGAATTGGGCTGTTAGGGAAAAAGCACTAACAAGAACAGCAGGCATATGGGCTGGAACAAACAAGTAGTTAATTACACTAGCAAAGGGAAGGAAAAGGCAAATCCTTAAATACATTGCTTTTTCTGTCTGGTTTCTTCAGACATCACTTGTTTCTTAAGGAAAGACCTCCCAGCACCTGTTCTGATTAAAGGCTGTGGACTTCTTGTAATGAGAAAAAGTCTATTAGTATTAATCACTACTTCTCCACACAGGCACATAATGCTTTTTAAATGTCAAACACTGTATTAAATAGCCATGTTTCTTTGCCAAACTCTAGGCAAAGAAATATCCACACAGGAGAGATTGTGCAGATGCAGACTGAAGCATGTATAAACTTCACAACAACCTACACAAGCCCAAAAGCATTTCTGCTAATTATTTGTGTAATAATTTCCAAGGATATTGGCCGATATCCTTCATTCATTTATCCTTCCTTCATTTTCTTTTGGGGATACTTGACAAAATTTTCTGGCTTTGACCTGTGTCACAAACCGAGATTTTTCCTTTCCATTGTTTGCAGTAATTTCCCCTTTTTTCAATCTTCCATCACTCCTGTGAGGACCACGATGACAATTCTACTTTTTCTCAGTAGAAGACAAGTCTGCCACATCATGGCACGGTGAAGATCGGTCTTCAAAAAGTCTATATGCCCTCTTCTGAAAACTACCAAAGCCCAAAAATATGAACTTAATGAACTTTAGGCTCTTATTGCATGAGCCCACATGCAATGGACTGCCACACACTCGACCAGAGTCTCCGTGTTTGTCTCTGACACTGCTCATCCCAGCACCCTGGAGTCAGCATTCAGGGGTGTCTCACCCAGGTGCCTGGCCAGGGCACAGAGCTGTGATATTCCTCTCCTGAAAGCCTTCCCTGGGTAGCTAGGACACATCAGCATGATTCTTTATACAGAAAAGGAAATTGTAATTGCCATTTGCACTTCCTTCTGATTGCAGATGAAGTGCATGGGTATCCTCTATTTTATTCCCAGGGTTTTCACTCACTCAGGTAATAGTGCAGAAATAGCACTGGTATCCAGGCAATGGGAGATCGATGCATCTTCTCCTAATGCTGTATGTCTGTAAAAACCTTTTAGACAACAATTGAAGTGGGTTTAGCTGGTGCACAATACAGCTTTTTTGCAATGTGTTGCATGCTTGATGGACAGCAAAGGATGAGGTGACATTTTATCAAAAATTCCATCAGGTGATGGATATACTTTGCACAAAAGAAAGCTCCAACAAGAAAAAAAACTTGCTAAAGGCTTCCTTAAGGAGTGTGAGTTAGAGTGGTAACACTTTTCTTTTGTAGTTTAAGTAGCACAAATTGTGATGCAGGGGCAAAAAACAGTCTAATCCTTGCTCAAGTGGAGAGCAAGAATAGTTAAACAGCAGCTGCCCATTTATCTTTGAAAAGATACCTCTGAGCCCACTGAAGAGTAACAATGCTGAAGGATTTTTTTACTTTGCATGTTTAGACCATGAATTGTGCCCAATAGCAACTTAGTGAAAATGATTGCCTGACTAGAGAATGATTCAGCTCCAAATAGCAGACTCCTGATGAGTCTCTGCAGAAATCAAAGCTACCCAATGCACGATTAATCACAAGTCTTTTCTTTCTCATTTCCCACTCCCAGTTTTGTTTTGTTTCATTTTAAATAATGAAAAGGTCAGTAGATTTCTGTTTCTTGTCTTTCCCTACTCTCCTCTCATCAAGTATGACCCCAGGGTATCTTTTTTTGGACGTATCTCCCTCTTCATCTCACCAAATGTAAATTAGCAAGATTGTCATGGATATGCAAAGAGGTAAACTCATCTCAGAAATCACAGGGCACATTTCTCTTTTAAGTTAGTTTCTCTTCTTAAAGTATGGGGGACTGACACTAGTTGAGAGTTTCATCTTAGGAAAGGAAGGTTTTTATGTTAGAGATACATGTGCTGAAGTTGTTGCCCTGGCCTCCCTCTATGGTCAATGAAGAGAAAGAGTTGTCTCTGTAGCGTGATTCATCTCTGTCCAAAGAAGAATTAATCCAGTCTGTAAGTGCTTGTTTCTTCCCACTAACCAGTGAGGAACCCTGGGATTACTCATTCCTACATCATTCCAGTTTTGTCTGTCTCCAGAAGCAAGATGTCTCTAAGCCCAAATATTAACTCAGATTGTTCAGACAGACAGAATACTCCAGACACATGGACAAACTATCCCTCTCCTTTCTCCGCACCAGGCTTGGCTTCTATCTGCACCACGTGCAAGATGTGCTCTGGACCCTGGCCTTTTTCCAAGGCAAGGAGTGGAAGTGTCTGGAGCCCTCCAGTGATATTAGCTGGGCCCAGACTCTCACCTTTGCTGGCCATATGGGCCGATATGGGCAGGACTGAGCATGCCACAGCACGGTCCCACGGAATACATACAGAAATAATTTCCTGAGCCCCCTCTATAGCATGTCATTAGTAAGCCTGTGCAATTACATTGCCCACAGCACTGTTACCAAGCTGTGTCACTTGAAACAGCTCTATTATTTGGCATGCATCATATTAACATGGGGAGAACAGCACTTGAAACAAAGTCCTGTTTCTCTAACCAAAAGGGAGGGTACTTATTAATTTTGCCCTCATGCTGCTGTAATTCCTCAACAGACAGATTTAACTGAAGTTGGAACAATACATATGTAAATTGAGACAAAAAAAAGGAAGGATTGTTACACATGTGATGTTGTCTTCTGAAGTAGTTGATGCCTGATTAGCTGAGAGCTCTTCTAAACAACAGCCTGAATAGCAGCTGAATTACTTTGGGAGGCTCTGACTCCGGTGGGAAGTGGTGCACCAGAAAACTCATCCTATGTGACATTGAAGGGTGCGGCTTGGAGCATCTGTCATTTTCTCTTCCTTCCCTTATAAAAACCTGTCAGGCAGTTTCATCTGCTGTGCAAAGGGCACGTAAATCAGCACACTCAGCTGGTGTTGACTGGGGGAGAAGGTGCCCATCATTATGATAGGAAGTTATGCCAACTGGAACTCATCCATCATGCTAACATCTCATACATAAGGAGAGACTGTTTATCAGCAGGATGGAATGTAAAACAGGACAGTCTTTTTGTGATTGAAGGAGTGCCAGAAAATAATAATGGTTTTTAAAAAGGGAACCCTGTTACAGTTATATTTTTATCATCTAAGTGCAAAACTGAGAGATCATCTGGCACGATGTCAGCCATGAACTTGTAACAAACACAGGAGGGGCTGCTTGCAATTGTACATGTTCTGTGTAGATGGTAAAGAAACTGGTCATTATTGCTAATGTGTATTTTTCTATCAAAGTAATTTTACACAAGTGCCAAAGACTCCTCAGTAAGTCAGTTTGGAAACTTCCTCCTGGGCACAACTGATTCCTCTGTTTAAGAGTGGTCTTCACAGTCATATAATGGACAGAATGACCATGAGAACTGCTAAATACTTCTAGAAAGAGAGACTGAAGAATTAAATAACATTTCAAGGGTTGTGCTGTATTAGAAGAGATGGGGGTTGAGATTTGCTGATTATCTGCCCCCAGACAGATCCATTAATCCTCCACTTCAATAACTATTGAGCACACTCTAAATTTACAGTAGAACAAATTACTTTTGGGAGAAATATTGACTTCAAGGGAGAGAGAAGTACGGTGAAAGAAAAGAAAATAAATCTTGTGCAATACTAGGGGGCTTGTATTCTGCAAGCATTAATAAGTAAACAGAAGGTCCGGGGTTTTTTAAAGAAACTGGTGGGATGAGGTTTAGGAAAAATAACTATCCTGCAAAGAGAAGTTCCTCCACTATACATGGCAATCAAAAGTTGTTGACACAGTGCCTGTCAAATAAAAATTGTATTTCACATGTAGAATAGCAGGGCACTCTAAAACTTGCAGAAGCTGTAGATTTTCAGCCCATGAACTTCTAATAAATTTATTTTCACCAATTTCAATCTGTGTAAACCGCATTTCTTTCCCTGCATCTGGGTACTCACTAGTGTATTTGCCTGCCTGCTGACTGCTTATGACTGAAGCCAGGCTGCAAGATGTGAAAGATAGTAGGGCTCTCTTTCACACCTGTTGTAAACACTGAATCCTTTCCTCTTTTTCCTTCCTCAGCTCATAGTTTATCTTTGTTTCTCTTCCTTTAGTGACAAACTGCTGAAATTATGCCCTTGTTAGGGAGCAGGAGGGATGCCAGGGGGATTTTCAGGATAGTGTGCTCCCCCGGCAGGGTATGCAGCGTGGTGTACTGCCCTCCTCCAGTGCATCCCACCCTGGCTTGTGGATTTGTTCTTATCAACAGGTAGGAAAGCTACCCTGTGACAGATGTCATGCACAGCCCTGGATAAAGGGTTTCAAGACTGGTGCATTTTTCTTGTAATACATCAAGAAGGGAGGGGAAAAACTGCCTGCAGACACAGCAAACGCCCAGATGTGCTCACTGCCAGCACACAAATGAGAATCATAAGTCTGCACCTGCTGTGCGTGGGTTCAGGAGGCTTTCTAGGAAACACCCAAAAGCTCTGAGACCTCTGGAATTAATAGTGGTTTTGTGAAAAAATATTTTCCTCTAATTTCACATCTGTAAATGAGAATAATTGAGCTATCTCACCAGCAGCTTACAAATGTTGTGGCAGCAGCACATTACACGGCACATACTTGGCCATGTCAAATGATGTATTTATATCTGTGTTTATAGCTGACCTTTCACTTTAAGATAATTCAGGGATGAAAGAATTTCTTTTGTTTTATTTCTCAGTTAATTTAATGAGAGGCATTAGCCCAACAGTGTAGTAGCACCTCAGTCAGGGAATGGGATTCAGGAGTGTGTGTAAAAACATCTCCTTCCTCCCCCCTGTAACACATCATGCAGGACATTTCCTCTTATTATATGTGACCAGTGAAAAGCTCTATAATCTTTCTTCTACCAAAAGCAGGAAACCTATCACTCATTTCTTCTATATTTTAGAAGACTTTTTTTTAAGGCTTCCTTGAATTTCTAACATTAAAACTATCAGACTCTATAACCATATGTTCATTTGACACAGGGATAATTTATAGCCATAGACATAAGCTGATTCTGCTGTCATCATGGGAGAAGAGGGAAGAAAGGAAAGTAATTAACAGAGCATTTGGGGATATGAAGTAAACAGAAATCCATTCTCTTCCATTCCTCCTCTACTACACCCACACACCAACACATGGTTCTCTAATTTGCTCTTTTGCATGAGACAAGGTTTCAGATAAGCTCTAAGACCAATTACTTTCTATTTAGAATAGGAAGCAACTAACTGAGAAATTGGATTTTAGGTTAACAATATATGCAAGCCTGGTCATTTGTTCCAGAACCAACTTCAAAACACTGTGGGTGATATAATGTGTAACCTGAAGAATAAAAGAGCATATTGCAATTTAGGCTACTTTTTGACCTTGTGTTCTTCATGGAACTAGAATTTCTTTCTAATTTTCTGTTAACAAGCCACCTCAGCTGTTCATCTTCTTCTCTGAGATGTCCTGATACTTTTGACAATAAGAATTAATCCCTGTGCCAGAAAACTTACAATACTCTGTGGCGAAACAGGGAAAAAGAGGGTGCTGAGGCAAACATGAGAAAAGGACATCAGTTTTCAAGCTCAACAAAGCTAGCAAGAAAATTTGATTTAATAGCTGTAGAAGGTTTTTCAACTCCCTCCAGGTTTCCACCTAACCATACTTGCCTCCATCACAGAAGCAGAGCCAAGGTGTAGAGATCCAGCACTCTCAGCTGGTTTGTGTGTATGTCAGGGAAAGGCGTTTGGGCATCTTCACTGTATTTGCAGAACTGCCCTACCATGTAGAATCATACATTAATTAAGGTTGAAAAAGACCTCCAAGATCATTGTGTCCAGCCTTTGACTGATCAACCTGTCAAGTAGACCATAGCAGTAAGTGCCATGTGCAGTCATTTCTTGAACACTCACAGGGATGGTGACTCCACCACGTCCCTTGGCAGCCCATTCCAATGCTTAACCATCCTTTCAGTGAAGAAATTTTTCCTGATGTCCAACCTCAACCTCCTCTGCAGCAGTCTGAATCTGTGTCCTCTTGTCCTGTCACTGGCTGCCTGGGAGAAGAGGCCAACCCCCACATTTCAGGGAGTTATGAATAAATAGAGTCTTGTCAGAGCAGAGAATTGCTTGCACAATAAATCAACACTTCTTATTAAAAGTTTTCATTTAAATTTCATTTTTACATTTTCATTAACAGCCTGGGATTTGGTAGTAATTCTTCTGGTAAGATGAGAGAACTGAGATGCCATGCTTGGTAAATAAACAATTTGGAATACTGCTTATCTCAAGTCAAATCAAGTCAGTGATGATTGAAACAAAGTTATCACTTTATCATTTTTATCATATACAGTGTTAAAGAGAGCTTTTTCTTGATTAAATGTTACCGGGTTAAGTCACAGTTTTTGGAAGATCTGAGTAGAGCTAACGGATTTCATTTAATGAATATTGAATATGACAAGAGGCATAGGAGAGGTCCCTCCAAAACTTCCCACAATTTTTAGCCAATTTAGTTGTGTCACTACAGCCACAACACAGACACAAGAGGCTACATCCATTTAGGCAGCATCTCAACAGTTAAAAGCCCAGGTCTGGGTTAGGACATGTTCAGTTGTTTCTTCTGGCCATGGTATCCTGCCATGCATGTGTCCTCTGTGCTCTCCCCCAAATTCCTTCCTTTGGCTGAGGCATCCTGACATGGGAGCAGCACAGGAGCTGTTCACAGTACATCACAGTACTACAGGAGTAGTTCACAGTACTACTTGTGCATTTTCCTTCATGCACATGAATTTTTATGAACTCTTTGAACCCTTACTTTAAATTGTTTAAATATTTTGCCTCAAACACCTTCTGGACAGCCATCCCCGTTTGGCTACCCTGACACCAAAAATGTCTCCTCTCTTACATCCAAAATGTACAAATATATCACTTGGGGCATTTTACTTATTTACCCTAAAGACTACTTTTGTTGCCCTGGTATTTGCTCTTACAAAAGTTTTAGAGGCAGCAATCTTAGCTCAGCCTTTGTAGTGCTACACTGAACAGGAGCAAAAGTCTTTCACTTTTCTTCTGAAAAGGTGCAACCATGATCCTTCAGATATCCCCTTTGTACCTATGTCTCAGTTTGAGTCTATAATTTTTGACATCAGAGAATAAGTTCCATGGAAGGTTTCATCTTGTAGCTCATACTCCTACATACTATTTGACAGTATCCTATTTAACATAACATGGAGGTTTAGTTATTCTGTTAGCTAAAATAACCATATCTTCCTCCTCCCTTGTTTATTCCCAGCTAAGCAATCCTCATTGCATTTAGCATTTATCCAGAAACTCTCCTTTTGTAAGAAAAATTGATTGCAACTGAATTTTCAGAGCTAAAATAAACTCATTCAGCCATGGCGCTTGATCTCCATCAAATTTTCTTATTAGCTTGAGGATAAATGTTGAAAACTCGAATGTGCCAAAAGTTTTCCCTCTTCCATTCTTCCCTTACCCCTGACAAAGTCTGAATGGTTCTCATTTTTTGTCTCTGAGTCAATGCAGTGAAGACAAATTTGAATCTGAAACTAAAATCAAGACCAGAGGAAGTCAACTAGATGAAGAAAAATAAAACATATGCATCTAATAGGTAACATCATTCCAGATAACTACTGTATTATTAATTCAATGGAATTCTGGCAGTGGAAAAAACATTAAGAAGAGAAATGGCAGAAGGAAAATCAGGATTACAAAAATACGCCTTTTAAAGTATGACCATGTGCAAGGATAATTGATCGTATCCAAGAAGAATAAAAAGAAGTAATAAGCCAAGAGCTAACTAAAAGGCATTCTGCAGTTCTGGGGTGGAGGATCAATCATGGCAATCCACGGTGAAGAACAGACTGGGCAGCCAGATGAGTCACATAGCTGTGCATGGGCTGGCTTCAACACAAATTCTTCTGCAGATGCTGCCATCTGGATATAAACCTTTCTCTGTTCTCCAGTGAGAGATCACAGTTTTCTTCTGCTCCGCTGAAAGAAGGGGCTTCAGCAAATTAAACATCCTATTTCTCCTGAGGTACCAAGTGCTAACAAATCCTTACACCTAGGAAAATCTTCCTGAGCTGAAGAAGTTGGGAGTAGTTGAACCTCATCACACTTTGCACCTTGAAGTCAGTCCTATCCTGAAGACCAGCCTCCAGACACAGGAACTGCCAGGTTTGAGGTACAGCTGTAATGCCTGATGCCTCAGGTGCATGATCATCTGTTATTTCATGATAGCCAAGTCACAACAGCTAGCAGAAATTTTCCACACATCCGTTGTTAGCCTAGCCCAAATGCAAAATGCTCCTTAAACCTTCTTTTAACTTCAAGGTGTTTCGCCTGGAGCTTACGCTTCATATATCAAAGTTATCTACAGTATTTGCTATTTCAAGACCTTTTTATTGAGGATAAACTTCAATAAATTATCAAGCCTCAGAGAAGTCTCCTTTGTGCTGGGTTTTTAGGAAGGCTCTGGCTGTGCAGCTCATGATCTTACTCCTATCACCATGAGATACCATAATTCTTCATTCTGTTAGCCTGTCCCTGCCAGTCTCATGAAGTTCGCCAAGGTCAAATGCAAAGTTCTTCACCTGGGTCAGGGCAATCGCCAGTACCAGGAGAGACTGAAAGATGAATCCTTGAAGGAGGATTTGGGGATACTGGTGGTTGGAAAACTGGACATAACCTGCAATATGCACTCACAGCCCAGAAAGCCAACTCCATCCTGGGCTGCATCGAAAGCAGCACCACCAGCAGGTTGAGGGAGAGGATTCACCCCCTCTGCTCTGGTGAGACTCCACCTGGAGTGCTGCATCCAGCTCTGGATTCCCCAGTGCAAGGCATGGACCTCTTGGAGCAGGTCCAGAGGAGGGCCAAAAGAGGGCTGGAACACCTCTCCTACGAGGACAGGCTGAGAGAGCTGGGCTTGTTCAGATGGGAGAAGGGAAGACTTCAGGGAGACCTTATAGCAGCCTTACAGTACTTTTAAATCCCTTCTAATCCAAACCATTTGTGACTTGATTATTCTGTAGGTTCATGAAGAAGGAAAAAGCTGAGGGAAGAAACAGCAATTAGCTCTCTAGAAATTTAAATTTTCAAAGAGACACAAGGTATAAGAATTATGGGCAAAAAAATTTGTGGTTGTTGCACAATACAAGAAAACAGCATGTCATAAGTTGCATAAAGAACTACTTTCTTGTAGCAACTGATTTCCCAGGAAGTCTTACTAAAACATTTCAGATTGAAAAACACTTGACAGGTACCTGCTGCATATGGACTGTGTTGGGGAGAAAAAGTACTGTCTTTAGGCTGCTGACCTTGGAGAACTGTAAATAACATCACAATGGCATTGGTAAAGAAAAGATAATGACAACATGATTTTGTTCTGTAGAAGAGATAAAAATGTGCTTACTAAATGGATGACCAGAATGGATAACATGCACATGGGAGGACCTGTTCTGATCTGGTACTTTGTTTTTTATCTTCATTTTCAGATTAACAAAATTTTTAACAATGTATCACTTCCCTATGCAAAGATCTGAGCTCCTATTTTTTGACAAACAAATGCTGTGTTGAAAAACAGATGTGTATTCAGATTATGATTAGACTATAATGAAGCAAGGAAAATATATTTTAAAAAACCCCAAACAACAGTAACTTCTCGAGGTTGTTTACACAGGAAAAGAATTTTCAAAGATTTCACAGAAGAATTAACCTCCTTTCCACTACTAAGTTCTATTTAAAACTATAAAGGATATTGTTTACATTTCTAGTTATCACTCACTGGAGGAAGGCAATCCATTCCTCAGGGAGCAGTTCTTCTTTTGGCTCCTCTGTCTTTGCTGTGCACAGGTATCAACAATGGAAACATCAGAAATAGGGACAGCAGGAAACAAAAGCAGCAAGAACAGGCATAACTTAAAACTGTCAAGATCAAGTAAAAGGAAGCTGTTACTTTTTGTTCCAGTTTGAGCTCCACACCCAAAGGATCTGGTATCTTCTTGTGGGAAACTCAAAATAGTGTGCCAACTTTTCTTTTAACTCCACTTTCTTCTCCTCATGTCTGTTAGACATGAAACATGAGCAAATATGAAATAAATGCTAGCAGATCTGAAATTAAGCTTTTTTTTCCTTAACAAAAGATTGAGAGATATAAAATATAAGGATTCAAAAGTATATTGAGTTGGGAAATGACAAAAGCAACAAGGATTGCAACAAAGACTTTATCTTCATATTTAACAATATGAATCAGTAACAATATGACGTGACTGACATTAAAAGAATAGAATTGGGATACTCTATAGACATGATACAGATGCCCCAGACATTTACCTGATACCCAGATGAGCTTCCGATGATTTTTCCTTCCTTCTCACCAGTGAAATGTACTGCTGAGCATTATAAAGAAGCATATTAAATACTGCTTTTCCCAATACAGTTTTGTGTATCCCCAAGTGAACCATCAGTAAAAGAATGTGAGTTGTATTCTTGAGTGGATGCATATGTACTTCCTTCAGAAAACAGAGTTTAACTCCTAGCACTCACAGGAGTTGTACTGTCCTGTATGTACAGAGGGAAGGACAGGGTGGCCCAGCACATCAAACAGCACTCAGGTCCCTTTCCCTGTCTTCCCTCCTATTCCCACCTAAATGTAGCAGCATTGAGGCAAGTCAATAAAAGAAAGTGAAGGAACTTACTGTCTGAGGGAATGTATCTCTAAATTCTTAACTAGAAATCCAGGACTCAGATTCTCACTGGCCACTTTTTAAATATATAGAGGGTGGGAAATGCGCCATTTTAGGCTTCTTAACACCAAAGCTAACTTACTGTGAAGCAAGAACATCTCTTTGGGTTCTTCCAATCTGAGCTGGCTATCTCTCAGCAAGGTAAAGTAGAAGAAGACTTTTTGGCAGAGTGGTAAAGGTCTCTTATTTATCACCTGACGACATGCTTGTGTTCCTGATCATGATTTCTGAAAACCCATGGTGCTCTTGCTTGAGATACGAAGAACATACCAGAATGCTCATGCCTTGGCCATGAGCAGGGGCCAGACTCCTCGGTGGTGCTCAGCAACAGGACGAGGAACAGTGGCCATAAAGTAAAACAAAAGAAATTCAATCTCAACATGAGGAAGAACATCTCTACACTGAGGGTGGCAGAGCACTGGCACAGGCTGCCCAGGGAAAGGCATGGAGTCTCTCTCTCTCTGGAGACATTCAAAGCCCACCTGGACACATTCCTGCTTCACCTGCTCCAGGTGACCCTGCCTCGGCAGAGGATTGCACTAAATGATCTCCAAGGTCCCTTCCAACCCTAACAGTTCTGTGATTCTATGATTCTGTGACCTCATCACCAGGTATCACACATGGCCCTTCTCAATCCTAAGGCATTCAGTTCTCAGGCACAACCAATTTGCAGTAGGAAAGTTGAGGGGATGCCCAGATCCCCACACCTGCTGTGTTCGAATGCAGACCTGTGCAATAAAACAGTCAAGGCAATAATTCATACCCCTCAGTTCTGAGGTTGTTCTGGATGTGTAACACAGCATTAATGAGTATTTAGCTTGGGATTTATTCTGGGAACACTGACATACACAACCTGTGCTATATAAGCACATTCACAAGTTAAAGCAGCACCATAACTTTATCTTCTCTTTCAACTGGAGAACATGTGTTGCCTTTGTTTGTTATCCAGACCTTTCAGATCCACCAGTGGGAATCAGCAGTCATCCAGGATTGCTCAATTTACTCTCACATATTCACTACAGATCTTTTGGTGTTATTTATTTCCAGAACAATAGAATACCATGATCTCACTAGGGGCTTCTCTGCAAGTCTTTGAGTCTTTTTTTATTCATGAGGGTCTGTCTTTGGCTTGCTCTTCTCCTTACACTTTCCCTGGGTAATCTCACCCTTCACTTCATATGAACATCTGCAAGCAGATTTGCAGATCTGCTCCATGCTTGCCTACCACTGCCAGCAAAAAGCTGCTGTGGCTGTCCTTCCATCAGGCACAGGCAATGTTATTTTAACTGATTTTAATTACTGGTGGCTGTAGAAAATACTCTGGAATTCTGGGAACCGAGATCCTTGAAATTAAAGTAAATTGAAAGATAAACACAACTAAATGTTGCAATTAAGAATTCTGACTTCAAAAGGATTCTTTTTTTGAGAGAGAGAAATTAAGGACTCTAAATGAACACACAGCTAATGGGAATGAGGTTATGAAAATTACCACAACAAATTTGGAGCGAAAACTCATAAATGCAAATATGGCAGGCCTGAACATTTCCTCCCTAAAATGCATAAGAGAAGAGGGAAACAAGGAGGGAAGATTAACTATTTTCCACCAAATCTATGAAATGAGAAATGGTATGATAAAGAATAGCAAAAAAATAAACTAATTCAAGAGACAGAGAGGGATAGAAACAGAGGAAAACAGATTAATTGCTTGGGCAACAGTGGCAAATATTGCTGCTTCGGTAGTATGCACAGCTTCAGGGCAAATCTTGAACTTTTGAAACAAAGCCAGTGAAGCAAAAGGAAAACAGGATAAAATGTACTATGAGCTATCAAATGGGGCTCATGCCACCTAATATCTCTCTTCAGTAAGAAGCTGATTTTCAAAACCTAAAAATATTTCTAAACTCTATGATGGATCTTATCCATCTGGATTTTCATGGAGCGGGTGACAAACTGTCCCATATCATAATTTATTGTTGAAGCTGGAGAAGAAAATAAGAACAGAAGAAATATAAAATGATCTATCTGATGGTTTTTTGTTTCTTTTTTTCCTTTGTTTACCTTGGTATTGTCATCATTATTATTTCAGAGAAGTAATTCTGTCTAATACTGAAAAAGTAAAAAGTGTCATGCTGGGAGTTTCCCGGGGAAGGCTTCAAAGACAGGGATGAAAACTTGAAGTTTCTCTTACCTTGTATTTTCACAACAGACATGGCACATGCATGAGATATTTTTCATTGAAGTTTACTAAAAATGGGTGTTTGGAGTCATCATTAGTTCAAAAAGGTTTGGAAGATCATACAGGATGAATGGCATGACTTTGAAAGCTGGATTTACTGGCATGGGTTGAATTATAGCTCTGCCAAATACAAGTTTGCAGGTTTTGGAAGTCTGACTAGAACTTCTGTTAGGAAGTCATCACTGGAAAAAGGTTCAAGAAATACCTGATATCAATCACAGAGTGGTTATAAGTCATCAATGCAGTGAAAGCTGAGGGGAAAAAAATCAAATGCCATCTCAAAAAAAGTCAAGCAAGAGATTTTTAAGAGAAACTCTGAGGTAAAGAAACCTGTGGGGTATAAAAGGAAGCTTGGCTCCTTAATGACATGCTATAATGTGGTTATTACTGGTAGCCAAGGGCTCATCTTAAATCAAAAGGCTCAAAACCCCAAGAGATGCCAAAGATAAAATGTAGAAAAATGAAACCCTTTTCTTCTCCATCCTCAGTACTCTCCTACTTCTGACAGTATTTTTAGCCTCTTAAAACTTTAGCTTGAAGCAAGATTTTGGAGTTCTCATCACACAGAAGTGTCGCTTGAAGTATTGCACAAAATTGCATACATTGTGCAGTCATTTGAAATGTGTCAGAAGAAGTTCTCACTGATCATGTTGCTCACTGATTCCTCTGCAGCTTGTGTAGAGCATCCTGAGCCAGCTTTAGATAAGCCAGCTACTGGGAAAGAGGGAAACCCTGTGTGGGGTGCCAAAGGCAGGAGAAATATGATGCTATGACTGCTCTGATAGCTGCCTCACATCAGATTGCCCACTGCAGCAGCAGAGGCCTCCAATCCCTGAACCTGGTAGCTGGCAGAACATGTGGGGATGTCTGCATATCTGTGAGGTTTCATTCTGTTTCACGTGTAGGACAAAGCGATGCAAAGTAGATACCAAGAGCTCACTTATTTTCTGTCATTGCAGAAAGGAGCATTTTTGCCTGAGAAACAAATAGCCAGAATGCAATGTTTAGTCAACACGCAGTAAACACTTAGATTTGCTTCTAAGTGACTAATAAGATTCACAATTTGTTTTATGTTTCCATAAGGAGCTGTAGAGGGTTGACAATGACTGGATGCCAGCCACTCCCCACAGCCTCTCTCTCACTCCCCTCTGCAGAGGGACGGGGGAGAGAAAATACAACAAAGGTTCATGAGGTCAGATAAGGTCAGGGAGCCATCACTCACCAAATACCATCATGGGCAAAACAGACCTAATTAGAGATATTAATTGAATTTTCTACTAAGTAAATCAGAGCAGGATAATGAGAAGCAGAATAAGACCTTAAAAATACCTTCCCCTCACCCCTCCTTCCTTCACAGCTCTACCTCTTCCCCTCCCAGGGGAACAGGAAGACAGGGAATGGGTATTATGGTCAGTTCATCACAGGTTGTTTCTCCCACTGCTCAGGGAGAGGAGTTGCTCCCCTGCCCCAGCGTGGGGTCCCTCCCATGGGAGACAGTTCTCCATTAACTTCTCCAACGTGAGTCCATCTCATGAGCACCAGTTCTCTGCAAACTGCTGCAACGTGGGTCACTCTTCCATGAAGTGCAGTCCTTCAAGGACAGGCTGCTCCAGTGGCGGTCCTCCATGAGATGACAAATCCTACAAGGAAACCTGTTCCAGAGTTGGCTTCTCTGTCCATGGGTCTGCAGGTCCCTGCCAGGAGCCCATTCCAGCATGGGCCTCCCACAGGTTCATGGCCTCCTCTCAAGCATCCACTCACTCTGTGTNCAGAATAAGACCTTAAAAATACCTTCCCCTCACCCCTCCTTCCTTCACAGCTCTACCTCTTCCCCTCCCAGGGGAACAGGAAGACAGGGAATGGGTATTATGGTCAGTTCATCACAGGTTGTTTCTCCCACTGCTCAGGGAGAGGAGTTGCTCCCCTGCCCCAGCGTGGGGTCCCTCCCATGGGAGACAGTTCTCCATTAACTTCTCCAACGTGAGTCCATCTCATGAGCACCAGTTCTCTGCAAACTGCTGCAACGTGGGTCACTCTTCCATGAAGTGCAGTCCTTCAAGGACAGGCTGCTCCAGTGGCGGTCCTCCATGAGATGACAAATCCTACAAGGAAACCTGTTCCAGAGTTGGCTTCTCTGTCCATGGGTCTGCAGGTCCCTGCCAGGAGCCCATTCCAGCATGGGCCTCCCACAGGTTCATGGCCTCCTCTCAAGCATCCACTCACTCTGTGTGGTGGATCTCTCCATCCCTGTGCCCTCCACAGGCTGCAGGTGGATCTCCCCATCCCTGTGCCCTCCACGGGCTGCAGGTGCATTTCTGCATCCCAGTGGATCCCCACGGGCTGCAGGGGCACAGCTGCTTCACCATGGTCTGCACCACAGACTGCAGGGAAATCTCAGCTCCAGCATCCAGAGCACCTCCTGCCCCTCCTTCTGCACTGACCTTGGCGTCTGCAGAGTTGTTCCTCTCACATGTTCTCATTTCACTCTTCTCTGGCCACAATTAAAACTGTGCAATATTTTTTTTTTTTCCTTCTTAAATCTGTAATCACAGAGGTGTTACCATCATTTCTAATTGGCTTGGCAAGCAACACATACGTCTTGGGGCAGCCAGGGATTGTTTTTATCAGACATGGGGAAGCTTCTGACAGCTTCTCACAGAAGATATCCCTGTAGCCCCCCTGCTTCCAAAGCTTAGCCATGCAAACCCAATAGAGAAGCATACAACATGTAACCTCAAACAGATACTGAAAAATGGCCTGTGTGCCATGAAAGGCCAGTATGCCAGCCAGCACAGCTCTGCAGCTGCCAAAAGCATTTTTCCACTGGGGAGAATGTCAGGATTGCACAAAAATGAAAAGAAAATAAGCCTTAAATAGAAGTAAAATCCAAACTGGATTTGTATCTGCAGGGAGAAAGCTAACAAATGTCTTTGAAATAGGAAGCATTTGAGATAACAAAGGCTAGTAAGTGGAGATAATGTATATAGGAACAAGTGGTATCAGGGCATTTATTTGTAAATCATATTTGTATAAGGCCATAGAAAAAGTTACAGGTAGAGATGAAATGAAAGATCACTGTTGTAAAAGGACAAAAAAATAGCAAAAGGACAGTAAAGACCTTTTGAGACATATTATGTTACAATCAACTTCTCGGAAATCTATAGCAATGATCAAGCTAATTCTTTGAAATGCCACAAGTAGCTTTCCATGGTATGGTGGAAAAGTGTAAGTGAATGAGTATGGAGAAAACAAGAAGCACAGTCTGAAAGGGAGTTTCCTCTATGCTAAGGAAAACCCTCTTCTAAAGCCTCTTGTCTTCTGTGCCAGTGCCCAGGCAGGCAGGCAGATGCCTGGTGAGCTGAAGGCAGCCTGAGGCAGGAGGAGCTGTCTCCCTGCTGCGCAGCCCAGAGCACAGATGCGACATGTGGAGGAACATCTGCCCCCGTGATAGCAGAGAAGCTTTCCAAAACATTCACTGTTTAAAATGTTAGCCTCAACAGCCCTTCAGATGCCTGCAGCACGGCTGTGTCCTGTGTTTTCACACCCCAAGGCATGGACTGTAATCCTCTGCCAGCAGGAGATGCAGGCGTGAAGAAGGGACCCAGGAGCAGGGAACACAGGCGGTGATGGAGTTTTTGCCTGTGGGACAGGAGCTGAGACAGGCAGAGAGTATGCTGAAAACACTGATGTCAGGTGGTAAGAGGAGAGGATTTTGGAGGAAGTGGTCTGACTTTCTGCCCCCTCCCAGTAACAGAGAAGGCAGAAGGACAGGGATGACACAAGAGGCCCATGGGATGCAGCCAAGGTTGGTTGGCAAAAGGACAATAGAGGCAGATAGAAAGATGACTGGCACTGGAATGGGAGATATAGAAAATAAAAACATATGAGAGAAAGGAGTCAGCAAAAGCCAGTCAATGCCAAGCTGTCCTGGCACAGCATTACCCTGAGTTTTCCCTTGTTCTCCCAGCACCTACGGGCAATATGACACCACTCAGGCATGCAGGAGCCCTTCCACTGGTGGGTAGCAGTGTGACCTAGCTGCCATTCAGCTGGGAAGAGCAGAGGCTTGTCCTCCAGCAGGAGACCCCACAATTGTCCAAAAGTGGCTGTGGGAGGCACCATGCTGCCAGCCAAGGGTACCCAAAAGGAATGAGCATGGACTGCTCCTGCGTGCTGATAATTATTTCCTGAGTAGGAACAAGCATCCTTATGTTATCAGTGGAGGAAACTTTTTACAGAGATGTTTATACCTATGCCACATGGAGCAGTCTTTAGTTTAGTCATGTCTAAAGCCCATGACAACTTCTGCAAATGTAAGACAAAGTTAAAAATAACAGCAGGGATTAGAAGATGGTTTGAAACAGACAGCAAGGTGTTTGGAGCCAGGTATGCTTAAGCAGCAAAGATGATGTAAGGTTGTTTACCAGGAAATCCCCAGTGAATTCTTTTGTCTGAAATGGGCAGAGTGACTGAGCA
The DNA here is from genome assembly GCA_013399195.1 of Dicrurus megarhynchus. Lineage (NCBI taxonomy): Eukaryota > Metazoa > Chordata > Aves > Passeriformes > Dicruridae > Dicrurus > Dicrurus megarhynchus. The sequence continues at coordinate 206,424 of VXAD01007708.1, read as the reverse complement.
TGTATGAATCCCATCTGGCACACTTGGTAGGTCAGCTGGTTTATTCTGCAAGTTGGACCTGCTGCAGCAAAGCAGGGCATCTGCCCCACACTCCCACTCTGTTCAGAGCAGCCCCTTTCCACAGGAGAAAGTACAGGAAGAAAATGCTGCAAAATCGGAGCCACTTTTTCTAGCCCCACTTGACAGAAGTCAGCAAGGCTGAGATTTACATTTGAGAAGCAGCAAGCAGCAGACTTGTCTACCTCTGTCCCTGCCTGGTAACCTGGACATAGTCTAAACTTATCACATCATCTGTCTCCAGATACCTGCTCACAGCAGCATGGATTTTACCTGAAGTGAGCTCATGTCTATGCCATGCATAGTGGATATCTGTCACTTTTATACAGCAGCTCTCAAAGGAAACATTGGCCTGCATTTTGGTCAAAATGCCACCTGGCAATATCAGAAAGACCAAGTGTTGCCCAAGGACTGAACCAAAGTGTCAGAAGGTAGCTCACGGTAGCACTCCTTAAGATTATTCCAGCAGAGGCCATTTGATTGACTTATTGACTCCCTGGAAATGCCCTTTAGTGGGATCTACTGTGGAGATAGAAAGAAAGAGCTTATCTCTCTTCTGTAAGCTTTAGTACAGAAAACAAATAATCACGTGAACAACAGAGCTAGCGAAGCTCAGTTGCCATTGACACCTGTTCCATCCAGCTGGATTTTGCTGGGTTGACAATACCTCTGCTCTGTAAAGACACTCCTGCAGTCTGTCTTTTTCCTGGCTTTTACCTGGGTGCTTATTTTCATGAAACTGCTCTCTAAAGTGGGTTGAAAGTTGCCTGTAGTTCAAAAGCTAATAGAGTGGAATAGACACACAGACATGTACAAACACACAGAGGCCAAGGAAACTTAATTTCCTATCAGGACCAGGCTGAAGAATAAGCTGTAACATTCATTTCCTAGACAGATGGGAAGAAAATCCAGCAATAGAGAAATACAACTTAAATGTATCCCCAAGTAATACTGATCTCAGTACTTGATTATATGTTCTGCTGCTAAAACAGCATCTAACTCTGTTCTTTTCAGGTGCTTATTTCACTTGCATACAGACTGTTGAAGAAATAAGTCATCATGTCAACAGTCAATGATGAAGTAAATGTTCATAATTAATTTTGTTCAAAGACCAGATCTCTCTCATATGGCCAGCCAGGGCAGTACAGCCCAGCAGAGCACTGAGATGGCATTTGCATCAAAAGGTCCATAAGCTCACAGCAGCATGGGAAGCCCATCCTGAAGTACTGGGGAGCAGAGGATTTGCCATCTGTCAGTCACAGTTGGCACTCAAGCTCTTTCAAGAGAAAGAAATAAATATCATGACAATCTTACCTGTCAGATGCTGAAGGACTGTCAAATCCAAATTTCTCAAATACTTTTATCCTCACACGACAAGGTTGTCACCTGTGATTGATGGTTCTGACATTTCAGACCCACACCATTTGGGGCGGCATGATACCTGTCCGCCTCCCAGAGAACATCCCAGGGAACAAGGGAAAAGCTGGGAAGAGCATTCCAGGCTAGGCAAGCCCACCCTCGAGGGAGACTATTTTGCTCTTATTTACTTTGTATTCCCACCTTGGCTGGCTCCCAACATCAGAGCCAGAGGAGGGCTGGGGGACCCCAAAAAGGACAGCATTTCCCTTGAGCATGGGAGCCCTGGCACTGGCATTGTGGGAGGTGCAGTCCCTGTTTCTCAGTGCTGCAGAGGGTTCTGTGAGTGCTCAGATTGCTTCTCCTCCCTGATCTGTAGGAGGCCTTTTGCAGGGGGAAGGTTGTCAGGGAAAGGGACAATTGGTAACCCTGAGGGAAGGGCCCAGATCTGGGAGTAATGAGGCTCAGAGCATGACTCTCTCCAGTCTTGGCACTTTCCAAAAGTGAGGAATCTATGGCCTTGCTGAAGTGCTGGGAAGACAATCATCAATGTGTACTGGTGTAGCTTGGTTCTGGACATAAGAGAGGGATTCAGCTTTCTTCCCTGTATCCCATCGTATCATATCATATTGGCCCCTCTCTACAAGAAAAACATGGAGATGCTGGAGCACTGAAGAAAGGAAAGAGACTTGGTAAAGGGTCTGAACCATGTCTTGTGAGGAGCAAATAAGGAAACAAGTGATAGGCCTCAAGTCACACCAGGGGAAGTTTAGATTGGACATTGGGAAAAATTTCTTCACTGAAAACATGGTCAGGCATTAGAACTAGCTGCCCAGGGAAGTGGTGGGATCAACAACCCTGGAAGTGTTCAAAAACCATGCAGATGTGGCAACTTGGGGACATGGGTTAGTGGCGAACTTGGCAGTGCTGGGTTATCAGCTGGACTTGGTGAACTTAGTGGTCTCTTCCAGACTTAATTGCATGATTCTGTGATAATTATAACATATCTTTGGCCCTGGACAAAGATGGTATGCACCAGCTTTTTGGCTGGACCCTGGAGAGGGCACTGGTTGCCAGGGTACAGCTGGCAGGGATGCCCTGGGCGCACGGTCAGCCTCAGCTCCTTTGCTGCTATTTGAAAGAAGCACCTTGTGTGACTCCATGCTTTGGGGCACAAACCAGAGCACTCATTAATATTCTGCCAATAACGCACCTCCCTTCGCCTTCCCCAGTAGAGTCAACATGAAAAAACCACAAAATCCTGTTGTTCTGTCTTCCCTCTATTACTCATTCTCCCTGTGGCAAAGAACATCTGGTCCTAGCAGACCAGCTGTGGCAAAAGTGGTGGTGCCTCACAGGAATTTCCTTGTCAGATCCGGCTCCTATCTCAGTGACTCCATGAAGCTCCCAGGATAGCCTGTAGCTAATCCCTACAGTGTCTTCTTTTCAAAAATTTGGTTTAGATATACTTTAGCTCTCACTGCTTCCACCCATGAAGCCAAGAACCCAGATCTTCTCCTTTCCTGTGATGGAGCACCTTTGGGCAGTTTCCTGAACACCTCTGGCTCTTTCTAGAATTGGCTTCTGCACTCTGTCTCACCTGATGCTACTACTCAAGCCAAGAAATGTCCCCAGGCTGCTTTCTGAGTCTCTCTGTTGTTTTCACACCTTGCCATAGCAGGTGCTTGGTACTGGCTGCCTGATGCAAAGCCATGGTTTGCTGAGCAGTGCTGGCAGCCTCACCCTCACCTAGACATGGAGACAGTGCATGGTGTTGTTCGATGCACATCGCTGTAGGTGGGCTCTTGGTGGGTGCTGCTGTGGGAGGGGGGCTAGGGTGACAGTGAGGGCTGGGATTAAGTGTGTGGTGGGGTTGAGGGGAAGATGGACTCAGTCCATGGGAATCTATCCCTTCAATAAGCTGCTTCTTGGCTTGGGGTCTAAAGACCACAAAAACATGACTTTCTGCAGGAGGTGAGGAGCAGGGCACGGCTGTGATATTTCCAGATGCTTTTGGGAGAGCCTTAGTCCTGATGCCTTCAGCCAGTTTACTCATAGCAAAATGAAAGATGAGCCTAGTGGAACACATATCTACAGTCCCACCTCCAGCCCACCCTGCCTCAGAAGACTTCTCATACTGGCCCAGGCAAGGGAGAGCATGGGACAAACCAGTCTAAAGTGGAGATAGCATTGGCACACAGACCTGTTGTTTAGAGTCTGTGCATGACTGTCAGCCTGCCCTCCCACAAGCTAGTTTGGGAATGAGAGAGTTAGAAATTCTGTGGAGAAAGCAGAGAACTGGAGACAGTTCACCAAAGGCCTTACAGACACTTGTTCCTGTCCCAGTCCAGGTTTTTGCCTCCTTTACTCTTCCTCTATGTACAACCAGGAATTTGGGTGGCAGAAACCAGCTCAGCAGTAAGAGGTTAATTAGTACACAGCTTAATGCTGGATGTCACATGGTCTGTCCTAGCAGCTTCATTATATGTGACAGGGTGCTGCACCTGCTGCCACAAACCAAAGCTCCCATCATCTTGCTGGGTTTTTCCTTATTGTGTTCTGCAAATAAGGCCTGCCTCATGTCTGTCTGTCTGTCTGTCTGTAAGTGCTCTCTGACACAAGGTAGGCAGAGGATCTTTACTGATGTAAAGGCTCCAAGTGCCTTGTTCCATCCTGGTACAGAATATCCCACCTGTTCCTGATTCAGCACCTCAAAAGAATGTTATTTCCAGGATGGAAATGAGACCAGCCAGCCACAATAATTTCTTTTTTTTTTTTCTTTTTTTTTTTTTTTTTTGAAAAAAGTTAATTTTATTTCCTTTTAAACTTCTAACAATATGACTATCCTTGCATACACTGAAAACACCCTCTTGTGCACTGACTTGCATTTTTTTCAGTACTTATTTTCAGCCTGGGGTTTTTTATTGCTGGGGGTTTCAAAAGGCTATTCGAGCTCCTGTAAAAAAGAAAACCACTGACAACCAAACCAACAACCACACACTGAGTGAGACCTGTTGCAAACACTTTCAGTGTCAGATATGCTTGGAAATCCAAAGAGAATATAGTGTTGAAATAAGCTTCAGAAAGAAATGTTCTTAAACATTCTACTGAGGACTGTATTGAGTATTTTAGATTGATTTTTAATGTGGGTTTTCTTCCAGATGGTTGAGGAAGGATACTGCTGAGACAGATAACAGCTTTAAATGCACATGCCTGTTTAACTTGCCAGTTTGCAAACAGTGGAGTGACAAAGTTCATGAGCTGCACAAGGAGCCATCTCAAGCTCTCCACAACTATAACTTATGACCAGCACCCACCCTTAGGGCCCCCACCTTGTGAGCCAGCACCTCTGAGGCACAGGTGTACCTGCATGGGCTGTGTTGCTCCCTCACTGTGCAGGTGGGGATTTGGCTCACAGCAAACCTGATGTGCCTGAGAAGTAGGGCAAAGGCTTCCTTGAGAAATCAGACTCAATGAGAGCATGGGATGCCTGGGGCAGCTGTGCAGGAGGGCTCTCTGTCCCAGGGGGTACAGCTCCCTGCTCAGGGCTGCGCAGTACCTGATGTGCCCCAGAGTCCCAGATGAAATGCCCTGTGCTGAGGGCTTGGCTCTGGCACCATGGCACTGAGGTTGTGGGAAGGACCTCAGTCTTCCATTCATGGAAGATAAGGGAGAAGAACTCAGTGGAGGGGTGCGTGGCAGTGGAATGAGGCTACCTGCACGCAGATCTGAGGAGCGAGCAACACGCCTCACGTGGGAAGCTTTGTGGTCCCTGGTGCTGGGGAAGGAGAGCAGCTTCATGGGATGGTGTCCAAATGGATGGAATCTGGTTGAGGGAAAATAAGAGCAAGAAAGCTTTCTCTCTGAGGTGCTGGCAAGAAGAATGTTTGAGCTGCAGCACAAGGGGACTCTCTCCCATTGCCTGCTTGTTGTTTCTGGGAAAATAGGCTCTGGCCACTAAGCAAACAGGACTACAACAAATAAATACCTCAGCAGACAAATCTATCAGTTTTATCCTCTCCGCAGAAACAATCTGAAATACCTCCAATAAAAGCTAGCAGCTCAGGCTAAAATTGGGCCATGTGATTCACAATTTATCCTTTTGCTTATTTTTTCTCAGCAATGTATGCTCAAGGTTTTTCATCTTTATCTGTATCAAAGGCTGATCTTTTGTTCTTTTCTATTGCTTTCATTCAGTGTTTGGAACAGCAGATTTATTTGTACAGAACTAGGTAAGCTTTGGTGTTTCTTGATGTGATTTTTCAAGTGCATAGTGTTGCTGTTATACTTTTCCTTTTCATCAGAAAAGCAGACTGGTCTTTCTTTTGTAATGCAATCCTAAAAACTGACCAGGTGCCAGTTTCTGTTGTTACTGGGCTCCAGCTGCAGATGTCAATTTGCTGGCATGCAGTCTAAGTTCAGCCTCAGATGAAAGGACACTGCAGACAGCAGAGGCATAGGGTTTGGTGCAGAGTGGTAAAATGCATTTTCTATTTGCAAAAGAATCAATCTGCCCATGAAGGTCACTCAGAGGAGAATTCCAGATGTTACAGTGAGGAAATGATGAGGAGGGATAGAGGGATTCCACTTAAACAAGTGAGAATGAGCAGAAGGACCAGGAAGAAGTAGGAAGGGGAATCTACAAAGGAAAAGCCATTTGAAGAAAAGAGGAATAAAATTAGAGGGTTAGCAGCATAAAAAAGAAGATGAGATGGGGAGCCAGGTGTGGGGATTTGGTGTCTGAAATGGAGTGGGTATGCATGGAGTGGGTACCATGACAGGGATGGGATAAGACATACACAAAGCTTTGAGTGAGCCAGAGTAGGAAAGGGAGTCACTTGTATTTACTTGTGCCCCTGGGATCCTAAAAAGCTTATTTTGATTCTCAGTAGTGAAAAAGATCTCCAGTGGTGATTTTAACTAGTTTTTAGGGCAATTAAAGCAGTGGTTGAAACTCTAAAGTGCTGCATGTGAATGAGAAATAAGACGTGAGCACAGATTGTATCTTTAAGAGGCCACTATTACTTGCAATCCCCACTGTGACAAACAGAAAAGTGCATCATAGTCTCAGCCCAGGTGCTGAGCACAGGTGACTGATGTTCCATAAAAAGGAATTCAGACTGTGCTGCTTTTGTCACCAAACTCATCCATTGTTTTTCATCTTATTAAATGGTGTGTTCAAGGTTACACTTTGGAGACCTTTGTGTCCTTACAACGGTGCACATCTAGTTAGTGAGTAAAAGAACATAAACCTCACTGCAAGTTGCCATTCCAGGCTGGTGAATGTAGGATGTCCTCATCCTACATACACCAGCCTAGTCCAGCCTTACTTCACTGCCCCTTGGACTCCAGGCAGCTGGGGTAATAATCTTGACACCCCAGAAATTGCCTTTTCTCAGGCTAACTTGCACATTGGATGTAAGATAGCTATTCATATACAGACAACATTTACAAAAGGTTTAAGTTTTTAAATTTAAAAGGACAAATCTTTTAAATCAGGTAAATCTGGCAAATCAGGTTCTAGTTAAGCTTGAGAACAGGGGAAGAGCCTCTGCAACATATGTCTGGCTTCTAAAATGCTATTGCAATATTACAGTACAGTTCTTCCCATAAGACAGATAAAAATAAGATTAAAAAGTCTAAGGATGAAAATGAAGCAAGATTAACAGCCACTAAGACAGACGTTTAGCTACCCCCTGCTGCTCTGTCCCAGAGTAAAACCTTTCATTTCTAGCTTTCCTTCTCATGTGCTCTCCTCTATTTGCCAGTTTATATCCATTTCCTCATCTGCCAAGGAGAAAGTTGTCAAGACGTTCTCAATTTCGACATCAATACAAAGTGTATTGCACACATACTTGTCCTGGCTTGCTATTTTCATCACATTTATGCCTTGCAGCCCTCTGCATTATGTCAATGTAACTTCATTGGTCTTTGCTGACCAGGTACTTTACAAGCTAGGTTTGCTCTGTGTGGTATTCTTGCATAGTTGATTTCTAATACCATCCTTACTGCACAAATTATGTCCATCTTGATCACTTAATCAAGACTTGTTTTCCATTTCCATGCCAGTGATTTTTCTATAGAGTCTTCACCCTAAAATTTGCTTTCCCAATGCCTTCAAAACTATTTGCTTGTCTGCCTTCATGCTCCACTTTTTGATACTACTCTTTTTTGTTTGTTTGGTTTGGTTTCTCAAATCTTTCACCACATAAATTACTACTGTACTGCAGACACTGTTTTACTCATTTGTTCTCTGGCTCACAGTGTCTGGATAAGGTTCTTACACACCATCTATTTCATAATATCCATTGCCTTGCAGTTCTCCCTCATTTAGTCAGCTCTCAAATCAAGGTTTGGTAGCCTCTGGAAAATGAGTTCTATGTTTTCCTTTCAACGGTGATGATGTGAAATGTGCAAACATTGTAGTCAGTTGAAAAGAATGAATGTATTAACTGTCAGGCTCTAAAGCAACTTTCCTAAAGCCACTCTTCTTGACCACATGCAGAGCAGTGATTGCTAATAATTACTATGTATAAAGATGCATGAAACAATACACATTTGTATGAAAAATATTCTATATTTTCTTCTTGTTACTTTCCCATCAAGAAAAACAACTCCACCAGCATTCAAACAATCGGATATCTGCAGTAAATAGGGACAGGAATAACCTACAAAAACTCTCATTCTAATTTTCCACTTGGTGAACAAGACTAGGTATTTTTCTATTTTAATATGTTCTGAATGTTATTCATTATTGAAAAGACCATGGTAATCATAGCTACAACCTTTACAAAATAGAAATTAATTTCTTCATGTGTAAGTGAATAACACTCATTTCTCTGGATGGTAAAGTCTTGAGTTCAGGTAGTGTAAAACAAAATTGTTTCCACTTTTGAGACAGAAGGGTAAATTTAGGTTAACTGAGCTGTAAGACTCGCAGTGTTTTGTCTTCTGGCTGATTATCAGGGTAATGTTGAATTTGATTGAATTTCACTGAAGAAGAAACTGATATCCCTTATCCAACAACCTTTTTCTTATTTGACCTGTCCACTTACTCCCTTTCTGCAAAGGGGTTTAAGTGTTCCTAATTGAAATTTAAATATGAATACATATTCTTTTTCTTTCCTTCTTTTGTCTTCATCAAGAAGGTATCTGAATACTAAATCGAATGACCTTTTCCACTAACAAATCTGAAATGCCAGCATTGTGCACTTTATGAATATATAGACTGGGGGGGCAGGAGCTTCAAAAGCCATCAGAAGAGGACAGAGTGGAACTTAGAGACCAGGAGAAATAATAAAGCCAAGTCTGTACTACATCCAGTGTCTGAAATATCAAAAGACAGCTAAACACTGTGCTATGGAAAGTGTGCATACAGTGACCATTGAAGGCATGATTTGCCAAGCACAGAAAGCACCTCAAAAAGGTAATTTGCATGAAAGGAAGGCTGGAGAAAGTCACTTTTTCTTAAAAAACAATAGAAACGTACCTAAAGAGAAACTTGAATAGATGAAAAAGAAAACAAACCTCAGGGCGTAGGTGAAGGGAAACTTGTCCCCAGAACACCTGGCTGGTGAGCTCTCTGTAGCTCCACTTGCACCCATACTGATTGGGAGAACACTGGAGAGCCAGGACAGTGACACAGAGAGATCATAGTGGAGAAAGAAGCTGTTCTGATTCACCTTGCATAGAAGGCTAATAGTCAAGGCAGAACATGACAGAGAAGTAAATCCCCAAATCAGTTGTAATATTAGGGTGATTAAAGAGAATCCTTTAAGTATCCTATTGAATTTTTGAAGTCTAGTGCTAGCCGACTCCTCAGGAAAAAGTGACTAGGAAAAAAGCACATACTTTTCATTTGAAATTATAGATGCAAATAGAACTGTATTTCTGAGAAACCGTGCAGGGTGCTTGAGAATCAAAATAAGTTTGCTCATCTCAAAGCACTCTGCAAAGCTGCAAGTGTCCATTTGGAGGCAAGTACTATCAGATGCAGGATAAAGGGGAGAAGTTCCTCTGCTCTGTATTATCTTATGTCCTTCCAGCAAGCGGCAGCAGGTTTAAGAAAACCTGTATTGTCACAAAGAAAATATAAAAAGCCTTTGGTTTGTTGTGACCCAAAAGAGAAAAACTGCTTGACCCTTGTTACTCATGAGATCTAACAACATTTGAATAAAACATGGAGTAAGCTGTTAGAATTCAAACCTTTAGATGGAGTCATGATCCATGTGACTCTACCAATGAGCTCAACCACTAAAGGTTTTTCAAATTACCAGCACTGGTCAGGTTCCCCACTTTGGTACCAAACTAGAGCTACACATGGTAATACGTAATACGCCTACATTTACAGCTCTTGAAGTTTGGCACCACAAAAACTCTTGTCCATCACCCTTGTATATTTGGTTGGTGATTTTGTTAATCACTTAGGCTTGTTGGCTAGCACTTTGGTTGTGTCTTCCACAGAGAAATCAATGCTAAAAGCAAAACAGTCTTAAAGACACAAAACAAAAATAAAATTACTGCAACAATAGCCCATAAATGGCTCTCAGGCATCATCTGAGAACCCATATATTATGCTCCTCAATATTCTAAGCAGACAATTTTAATATTAATTTTGCAACAGTTCATAATGAACAGAGGAAAGCAAAGACTGGTAAACTAGTTCAAGATGATATGGAAGGCAAGACCAAATAGCCAGTGTTTCAGGACAAAGAGCACAAGACAGAGTAATGTGCAGAAAATCTAACTTAGGTCATTCTCTTCCCAATTCCTAGGTGCCTGACAGAATTAGACTCAAACTACTAAACCTCATCTTTACTAGGTACCTATTATTTTTATTGTGTAACTGTCATGTCTTAATTGCTTTGGTATTTCTAGGAAAAAAACTATTAAGTCTATCAGTCTGCAGATTGAAAACTATTTAAAAATTGGAAACAACAGGTAAGACTTTTCAGGACAGACATGAATCAGTTATCACTAGTCCCATTGCTGGGACTAGTGCTGGAACCAGTTTAATTAAGCATTTTTGTCAATGACCTAAAGAAGCTATTTCATGATAAAATTCCCAAGTTTGCAGATGGTACTGCAGTTTTTCCAGTGGTCCAGTGCTATACCAAAGGCAAGTAACTCCAGAAAGAACTGATGTGGGCAGAAAGGTGGCAGATATATTCAAGGCAGAGAAATATGAAGTGATGCAAAACTAATGTGAAACACACCTCCTTTATGTTCAACTACTACTTAACAGAGAGGATATCTTGGAGTACTCATTGACAGGTCAAAAAATAATTGAATAAAGAGCCGCAGCCAAAAAGGCCAATAAAATATTCAACATCATCAGGAGGGGACCTAGGAATAAAATCAAGGGCATCCTTTTGCTTCTATATATAACCAAGTCCTGTACTGAGTTCTGTGGGTTATTCTGGCCTTCATATCTCAAGAGAAATAGACTGGAGTTAGAGAAAGTGCCAACAAAGGCAACTACAAAAATCAAGGCTGTGAAGCAGCTGCTTTATTCAGAGAGATTTAAAAGGCTGGGGCTCTTTGAGGGGGAGACTGACAAGAGAACATGACTCAGGTTTTAAAGGTCCTTAAGGTGGAAGGCAAATGGAATTCAGAAATCACAGCACATCCCACCTAATCTTACCTTTAACAGCCTCAATAAAAGAGTTTTGGATGCTGGGGCAGTATCAAGGTAATGGACCACTGAAAGTCCTGAAGTTTGCATACCCTCCTTAAATAGAATTGTCTTTTTCAACCATTCCAGGCAGAATATTGGGTTAAAGAGGGTTTGGTCTGATTGGGCTGTAAAGGATTTGATCTGACCTGCCAGGACAATTCTTGTGTTCAGGAGATCCTGATCCCAGGGCTGCAATAGTGCAGCCTCCTCAGGCTTCCCCCAGTAAGCACTAAACTATTTGAAGGAAAAGGAAACAAACTCTGCCTGCAGCTCCCCTATAAATCTTCCCCCAATTGCCAGACACATGGTCACACAATTTCTAATCTGCATAATATGCAGATTGACTGATTGTAATTGTCCTTTTTTTTTTTTTTGCAGAGAATGTGATACTATGCTGATATAACAGACCATGTCTTTTATTAAGATGAGGATTTTCTCACCCTTTCTGTGTCCAGAATTAGAGTGCTAAGTGAAGGTTTTGCAGGTGGTGCTTGCTGTTTAGTGAGACAAAACCTTTCTATTTTTGCTGTGTTCCCAGATACAGATCTTAACCACAAGCCTGGATAAAGTCTTTCCTCTAGAACAAATAATTCTGTTAGAATCACAGAGAGAAGCTACTTTTATTTTCACATTTGAAGAACCATTGACTTCTGATGTGACTGCCAGGGCTTATATTTAATGAGGAATTGTTTACACTGACAACTGCATTCAGCTTGGCTGTTGAGCTGAAATATTTGCAGTGAACAAAAGAAAATCCTTACTATCCTTCTTACCCATTAAATAGCACTGGTCCTTACCTGAGGTAACTTACTGTTACAAACCGATCTTTTATTTAGTCACGTGTCACAGCTTGGCCTATGTAAAATGGGGACAATAACAGTAAGATTGGCTTCAAAAGTAATGTTTTCTTTCATGACAGTGAAGTTAAGATGAGCAATGACTGTGCACTCAAAGCTCCCAGATGCTTTGTTGAAGTTGCTCAGCAAAGTGAACTCAGACTCCTCTTGCACTATCCTTCAGAAAGGTGTGAATACAGTTCAGATACTCCAGTGGATTTTTTAACATGTTCACAAGGCAAGAGCAGGTCTGGTTTTCACTCTTATTTTCAGCCAGGAGTTTGATACCAGAGGATATAGAAGTGGAACCAAAATCTCCAGAATTTACATTCCCACGGTTTCTTTCAGACAAAAGGACCAAAACAAATTTCCCTCCTTCACAATGGCTTCATTGTCTTAAAAAAAAAAGCAAGCAGCGTAATTGATATTCATTGGTTATCCTCATGAAGGAAAGGAGTTTTCACAGCAAGCTAGGTGAATTAAGCCCTGGAGAAAGGCAGGCATTACATTGCCTGCTGTTTCCTTGCCTTGCTATCTTCCTGGATCGTAAAGCAAGTGCTTTGTCTCCCTGTAGGACCTGACAGCCTAAGCAATATGGGTCATTGCCTCGCTGCAAAGCAAGAGAGAACAACGGAGCACGATGGTCGTGGAAATGCTTCTTGCAGACCAAGCACGCTGTGTTGGCTGGGAAGATGAGAGTCCAGAGGAGACTGGCACACCACCAGTGCCAGCAAGGCTGCACCTGTGAGTGGGAATGGTGAGCTGGCATCTCCTCCTCTGGGTAACACTCAGGCAGAGAATTTCCATTTGATGAGGAATTTAGAAATACTTGCAATTCGGGCAAACCTGGTTGATCAAATACTTACTGCTGTGAAATAGCAAACTGAAATATTTCCAGTTGGCGTGACAAGCTTTTCTCTTTGTCAGGCTGCTCTCCTGTCTCTGCCAGGTTCCCAGCACATGAACTCCAGTGGAAGGAAAACCCTTGGGGGGCTGCCTCGTGTGCCCTTTTGCAGAGCTCACTCACAGTATATGTATCCAAAATGGAGGTAAAACTGACCTGGAGAGGACTTGGGCTCATAGCTTGTCTCATGCTACAGGGTGGCAGGTTTGCAAGCCATGGTTGTGAGAAACCATGCAAAAAACTCAAAGAAAATCTGACTTTCAGGACAGTTATAATATCTGTATTAATCCAAATCATAGAAACAGCTAAGTTTCAAAGAGGAATGTTTAGGCTGATGTTAATCCAATGTGGCAGGTTAGGTTGTGAACCAGTGAGTTTGAAATGGACATAGTTCAAGTGGGAAAGTTTTCAGTAGAGCTGAGACCTTCAAATATTAAGGATTGTCCAGCATGTACACCCCTAATTTTTGTTTCTGCTTGTTTAACCCGTGTTTCTGTCACAGCCATTGTTTTCTACCACTGGATCATAAAAATTCTTATTTGGATTCAATGTGAGTGACTCACAGTAAACCATGCATTCAGCAGAAATAGAGAAATTTTTGGTGTGTATCCACAAATAATTTGATTTTTACTCATTTGGTTGCTATGCCAAATAATTTAATGAATGTTTTCTGAAACAAAATGTCAGCCTGTGGCATGACTGCAAACTATTAAATAGATGTATTCTTACCTGTGTTCATTATTCTTGAAAATCTGCATTAAAACACTGGCTGACCTCAGAGATTGATGTAAGCGTTCAACTTCATTAATTACCTATGCTTCTAATTAAGCCTTTTCTATAGCTTACTGTCCCAGGTAAGCTGAGATATACGCATTCTTCATGTATATTACGTATATTTAAAGTAATATAGCATTACAGACAAAAATAATATATATTAAAAAAAACAAAACAAAACAAAACAAAAGCGGAGGCTAGAGATGTTCTGAGCCCAGTGAAAACCTGACAGGCAGTGGGAAATGCTTTCTTTCCAGCCATGGCAACCACACAGAAGAGATTCACATCTGCGAATTTCAGTCTTTTAGACTGGAGATCAAACTAGTCTTGCATATTAAAAATACCCTGCTAAATTCTGAATTTTTCTGGCAACTTGCTGCCTCAACTAAAATCTATGGCAAGAGGGTCATGCTTTTAGGAGAGTCCAAACACTGCCCCTTGTATAGAAAGCAGACACATTTCATGGGAACCAGCTCCCCTGTGTAATCTTCATGAGGTAGGTTTGGCCAACAGGATAAGAGATGATGTTTGCTTCTTCAGCCAATTTAGCAGTTTTAAAAGGAGACAGAGATTTATCAGGTACAACAAGTGATTAGAAGAGCAATTAATAAATTTTTTCCTTTCTACTTTAATAGTTTCAATAATTTTTTATCTTCTAGATCTGTTCCTTCAGCTCCATAGTAATCTGTGGCAGAGATGAAACCAAGATATGACTCTGCAAACACAAAATTAAATTCTCCACTCCTACATGTCTTCAAATGACATCAGTCTCTTGGGGTTTTTTTCCCCCAGAGGATTTCTTCCTGTGCATCATCACAACATCATGGTCACTATGGGCAACAAGTCTAGGCTAAGTCAGCTCTCTGTATTCCCTAGGCTTCCCTAGGAAAACAGATACTTTCAGAGGGCAATTCAACCTTCATTTTTGGCTGGATAAGAGGAATCACAACCGAAGAGTCTAGAAAGAGACACACCTGGCTCACAGTCCCACCAAATCAGCCAGGCAAAGACAGGATAAACAGGGAGCAAAACCAGCCACACAGTCTACAGCTATTGTAAAATATTTGGCTAGAGGTGAATCATTTGTGCAAACAAGATGAGACTCAAAAAATCCCAGTAATCCATGGTTTTGGCATTGAGGGAGGCAGGCACCATGTTTGGCTTTAGTTGGTCCTGCCTTTGCAGCATCTTTTTTCTCTTCAGCGTTTTTCTTCTCTCAGTGCTATTTTATGAAAAACCTGGAAAGCCTGAAGTCTCAGCAGTGTTAGAATGCAGGGCAGGGGCAAAGAAAATGCCTAGTAAAATTTGTCAGAGGTTAAGTTCCAAGAGCAGAATGGTGGTACAAGGTTCAAATACGGATTCTTCAACCGAAGTGAAATTTTGTTGAACTCTGACAGCAAATTTCAGGTTTGTTTGTGGGAAGGGGTGAAAAGGGCAGAAAACAATGCAATACCACAAGGTCTTTTCTCCTAAGAAATCAAGCAAGAAGTATGATTCAAATTCTCTACTAACCAATTTGTATGGGGAAAAAAAAATAGATATCTCTTGTCACAAATGTTCTTTGTAAAACACGCCAACCAAGACTACTGGTGCATCACGAGATGGAGAAGACAATGTCCAGAAAACTAGGAAATCTGTAGGTATAGAAATTTGTAGGAAATTTGCATATGATACTGCTGCAGGCAAAAGAATGGAAAAAGAGATTTTTTACCAAAAATACAGCATGAATTTTCAACCTGGTTTGATGCA
Source organism: Dicrurus megarhynchus (assembly GCA_013399195.1). Taxonomy (NCBI): domain Eukaryota; kingdom Metazoa; phylum Chordata; class Aves; order Passeriformes; family Dicruridae; genus Dicrurus; species Dicrurus megarhynchus. Next base: position 191,072 of record VXAD01007708.1, on the reverse strand, counting down.
ATTACCTGCCTGCCATTAAATGGCACTGCACAAACACTATTGCATATTGCATTTAAATAGCGTTTCTTCTAAGACCAGATGGTTAAGTGGCTTGCTTCAGAAATGCCACATTTAGCCACCTGGAAAGGTTGTCACTTTCAATCCTCCTTTTCATTTGCTTAAACAATAATGATGAAAGAAGAGGATGCTTCAGGCAGACTCAGGTTAATACGTATGAATTGTGCTCTGGAGTATTGACTCTTTCAAGTCAGGTATTGATTCCTATTAAACAGCCTGTATCTAATTATTTTTTATCCTACCGTAGAAAGTGTATATGAGTTAACCACATGCATATAAGGTCAAATCCTGAAATTTGTGTTCAGTTTTCCAGTCTATATTTATTGAAGTAATTTTCTCACTGGAGTGCAGTCAGACATCAAAGGAAAGCTGACTTTGTCCATTGATGCTTTTACACACACACATACCAGAGTTTATCAAGCAGTCTGGTGGCCAGGGCACTCTGCAAGTTGTGGAAGGTCCTGCAGAGCTGAGGCCTGAATTTCATTTAAACCACCCAACTCCTAAATAAAAGTGCGCTGGTCCCAGGGCTACGGGTCAGCTCATGATGTGTTTATGGTAATCATGCGTATTTTAACCTGGAATGTCATCTTGCACATGAAGAACATCCCCAAAGCAAGTTTCCACCACTAGTACATTCCTCCTGAAAGTTTCATGACTGAGAAATTCATTTTCTCAGTCATTTCCAACATAGTGAAAAAAAATATAACCCAGCTCCTGAGCCACTCCGTGATTTGTGTTACAGACATTGAGGACTGCTGACGTTGGGATGTCGCTGGACAAAAAGTGAGAGTGGGACTCATTTGGTCAGACTAGCATATCCATCAAAGAGATATTGAATTATCCACCTTCCAGTTCCCTTATCACCAGAGAGAAGCAAGCTCTCGTGAGAATAATCCCATGCTATCATGCACAGCTGAAACAGTGCAGACAATTCAAAGTCCAAATGTGCAATTTTCCATCTATTACTTCAAGAGACCTTAGTGATGAGCAGCTGAGGTGTATATTTCTTCAGCAAAGTGAGGCAAATCCCAATCCAAGGGTCCTTTCCCTGAAGGGATAAGGTCATGGAAAAGGGAAGTCATGCCTGTTGTCATGCTCTGGATCCATTACCAAGGCTACACCTGTGTTTCCCAAACCTCTGGGACATATGGCCATTCCATGTAGCAGGATGCTTTGCTCTGATAAAGTTTATCTGCTTGGCTACTTTCCATACAATCAGATTCTTCCACATACTTGAAGTATATGGGCTTTCTCCTGTGGATCTGGGACATCTCTCCACAGTTACATCCCAGAGACTGAAAGAAAGAAGAAATATTCCATGGCTGGAGTGTGATGAGATACATCAACCTCTATTTAATGGGGTTTTTCTAGCTTTAATATATAATTGCTTTAATGTAATTGTTTTAATATAGTGCATTTAATGGTATATCAACTAGTGTTTTTATCTTTTATACGGTGTAGTAAGTCATTCTAAATAAGATCTTCTGTCTGTTCATTTGTCTTAATAAATAGCTCATCTTTTAGAAATATATCTGATTTGCCATCATTAAACTTGTGGGACAAAGTTGCTAAACCAAAACTGTTAACAAAATCTAAGGCTAAGGAAGGATTCACCTTCACTTAAACCCCTCTCTAGGAAGGAGTTTAAATACACCAAGGAGTCCTTTCTGCACCTCACACTCAAAGAGAGGGCTTCTTTAACAAACTTTGTCTGAAGCACCCACTCCACCTGCACCATTCCATCAGACTGCAATTCCACCCAGCACTTTGCAGCAATGTTGATGGGAATTTATTTAGGGTTTGTGAAGAAACATTCACTTCATATTTAATAAAATTACTTCAGTGTCATTTGTGCCATTTATGAGTCAGTCTGGTTACCTGGAATATCTTACCATTGACAGAGACTTCAGTCTCGGTTTTGGACCCAGAAACTCTCTTGGGGAGTACTTAGCAACCGATGTACCATAAGATGCAGCAGTTTCTTTTAAGATACTGATTTAATTAGAATTAAGTGACATTCAGCACAATGAACATTTACTTCTTGATGATCAAAAATAACACCCACACAATAATACAGCTGTTGTTTTCAACCTCTTCCACTCCGACATGCTTCTGAAATGTGTCCATTTGTTGTAATGAAGCACTGCATTGGCAGCTGTGTTTCTTCTGTGATTAGTTTGATCTGCTTCAAGCACCATGGTTTTGCTTTACTTTATCAGGGCCAACCTCCATCTCCTTTAGCCTGTGCTCAAGGAACCCTAGCGCACATTTGTCTGTCTCAAACTTCTGCTGCCCTTCAGCTCATCACATCAGTCTTTCCAAGATGTTTCAACAGTAGGAGGGGTTGAAATCCTTATTGAAACTTGACCCTGACCTTCCTCAGTGGATATGAGCAGATCAGAGAGTGCCTAATCAAAACCATAACGCCTGACTGTTACCTGTGAACAAAGCCTCCAGGAGAATCTCTGCTCGGGAGGGCTGGCTGGTGCTGAGCTGCTGTCCCATCCTGGCAGACAGCTCAGCTCACACGTGGTGCCCACACCTCTCTTGTCCCCACTGCTGAACTGGTGCAGTGGTTCCCCTGCCCTCCATGTCTCTAACACTGTCTGCAAAGGGGTTTCCTAAAATCTTCTTACAGAGGGAGCCAGAGAGAAACTGGCTGGAGGGAGACCTTTGGGATTCAGTTTTCTGTGAGTAATGTCACAGCATTTGAACACGTGAACTGACTGAGGGACCATCTAAGCCACACAAATCTGCTTCTGAACTCCAGTCCTCCCAGCAGCAGAGCAACTGTCACTGTACCGAAACTGTCAATTCACAGATGCAAAGTGAGTGTCACACTGGATTTAAAGCCCCCTCTGAACTTCATTGCACTTGAATATCTACTTAAAAGGTTCCCATTTTTATTCTTTTCTGCAACATTAACTTTGTCTTTTGGCCCCACTGGAAATCACCTGGCCTCTCTTTGAATGAATTGATTCTGAGCATCCAATTCATTACTGCACTATAGGGAAAAATTATCACAGAAACTCTCTGCCAAGCATCCTGATAGCCAGCTGATGCAGAATTGTAAGTGTTAGTGGAGCGACCATTTCTTGATATTTGTCAGATTGCATGTATTAATAAGGTTATTTATTTTAATAAGTGCTGGCAGCATACGTAACCTCTTCAGAGCACAATACCAGAAATTTATTGACAAAGTTGTACAAATCAATACACCACGTACTCTTTTTCTTGTTGGGTTTTTTTTTTCTGTGTTTTGGAGGGTTTTTTTATATCTGTTAGTAATATATTTATTTATGGGCATAAGAGCATTTTTACAGGTCCAGCTACTCCATTGTCCTGTCAGTACAGCAAACTAATATCAAAAGCTTTAACAAACAATGTAAGAAAGAGGGGACAAGTATTGTGCTTTCCTACTCATGCATCTTTTCAATAACCCATGACTTAGGGATGTCCTGAGCTCATGGCTATATGTGTGTTTAATCAGAACTGGTGGATTTTCACACCTTGTATAAACTGCTTTTAGCCCTTTTATAGCTTCTGCCTCCACCTATCAGAAGGATAACAGCTAATTTTGAGCTCATGACTTTGTAAATATAGTGAAAGCTGGTTTTCCTTATGTGTCCTACTTTGCAACCTATCAACAATGAATTTCGTTTGCTATTTTATTACCCAATTTCTCAATAATAATAAAATCATAGAATGTTACAGTTTGGAAAGAACTTTAAAAATCATCTAGTCCCAACCCCCTGCCATGGACAGGGACACCTTCCACTAGACCAGGTTGATCAAGGCCTTATCCAATATGTCCTGGAACACTGCCAGGGTTGGGGCATCCACAACCTCCCTGGGCAACCTGTTCCAGTATCTCACCATCCTCATGGTAGAGAATGAAATTAATTTCTTCCTAATATCTAACCTAAATTTCCCCACTTCCGGTTTGTACCCATTATTCCTTGTCCTATAACCAGTTCCTGATGAAGAAGCCCTCTGACTTCCCTGGAGGCCCCCTTCAGATACTGGAAGGTTGCTATGAGGCCTCCATGCAACCTTCTCTTCTCCAGGCTGAACAACCCCAACATTTTCAGACCATTGTCATAGGGAAGGTGCTCCAGTCCTCTTTGTGGCATTCCTCTGGACTTGTTCCCACAGTTCCATGTTCTTCTTATGTTGGGGACACCTGAACTGTACACAGTGCTGCAGGTGGGGTCTCACAAGAACAAAGTAGGGGGGGAGAATCACCTCCTTCATGACCTGTAGAAGCAGGAGTGAATAACGTCCTTCCAGCATGACCTGCTGGCCACACTCCTTTTGATGCAACCCAGGACACATTTCACTTTCTGGGCTGCAAGTGCACACTGCCAGCTCATATTGAGCTTTTTGTCAACCATCGACAGCCCGTCCCTCTCCACAGGGCTGCTCTTAATCACTTCTCCACCTGACCTGTAGGTGTGTCTGGCATTGCTGCAAAAGAGGACCTTGCACTTCATTTTGTTGAACTTCATGAGGTTTTCATTGCCCCTCCTCTCGAGCATGTCAAGATCCCTCTGGATCCCTTCTCTCCAGCCTGGCAACTGTACCACAACTCTTTCACTCTGAGTTCCCTCAGCAGGTCATTATCCATCCACGGAGACCTCCTGGCATATTTTCCCAATTTCCTGTTGGATGCACCACTTCTGAGGTTGGAGGAGGTGATCCTTGTATATCAGTGAGCATTCTTGGGCCCCTCTGCCCTCCAGGTCTCTATCCCATGGGACTCTATTGAGTGGGTCCCTGAAGAGGCCAGAGTCTGCTATCCTGAAGTCCAGAGCCCTGAGATTGCTGCGTACCCTTCTCATTGCCCTGAGGATCTCAAACTCCACCATCTCGTGGTCACTGCAGCCAAGGCTGCCTTGGAGCACTACATTCCCCACCAGCTCCTCCCTGCTGGTGAACCTCTCCTTTTTGGCTCCTCAAACACTTACATAAGGAAGTTGCCATTGACACATTTTTGTTTTTAACATTTTATTCCTGTCCTTTAACTATCTTTTAATCTGGAAAGAAACTTTCCTCTTACAACCATTTGCAGAATCTTTTGCAAGGAAAATTTCACAGAACTGTTTCTGATTTCAAAGAATATTCTGAGTTGGAAGGGACACAGAAGGATCATCAAGTCCAGCTCTTAAGTGGTCTATACAGGGATTGAACCAATGACCTTGGGGTTATTGGCACCATGCTCTGAGCAGCTGAGCTAATCTCAGGGTCCAACTTGCTAAAACCTCTTCAGAAATCAACATATCTTTTTACTGACTCCTTACACACCATTGTTATAAGGAAAGAAATTTTTCACTGTGGAAAATTTTGAAATTTGGAAAATTCTGACTCTCCCCAATTTCATTGTATTTATCTGAGAGTCTACTAATTTTGTTGGCATGAATATTTGTCAGGGGATGTTTCAGTTCATCATATCCTTGGAGTGGCTGACTGCATGAGAACACCACAAGCCCTGAACATTCTGCTCTGTGTAAAGTGCAGGTGCCAGACTGGTGCTGAAATTAGCATAGGTGCACCTGGGGGGAATGCCCAGGCCACCAGATCCCACAAAAGGACAGAGAGATGCTACCCCAGATTTAAAAGCTGCTGCAATCGTGGTGTATCTAGGGGGGTGACAATTTACCCCTCTGTCTCCTTTCTCTTTCTTTTCCTACCACCTTCTCTTCAAAATATATTGTAAACCTGACCAAAATGTCCAGTCAATGCTTTGCTAAGTGCAGTGCTCTGTCTGGATGCTTTAAAGATTGCTAAGTAAAAGTTTGCCAAGTGCCTTATTCTATCTGGATGTTCTAAAGTTTGCTAGCAAAAGTTGTTATTGAACTTCCTGATATTTTTGTTGTTTCTCCCATGCACTGCCCAGAGTAAATCAAATTACCTTCCCCTAAACCCATCCAGTGGGTCAGGGCTTTACAGAATCATTTGGACAATGCTTTCAGGCACATGGTGTGATCCTTGGAGCTGTCCTGCTCAGGGTCAGGAGTTGAACTCAATGATCCTTGTGGGTCCCCTTCATCTCAGGATAGTCCATAAGTCTACGATTCCAGCATTCTTGGCAAAGAAAATGTCAAAAATGCAATACACGTTTCTCTTGGTGTTTCATAAAATTTGTCATCATGTTTGGAACCTTCTGTTCTCATTGTAACAAGACTGATTTAAGAGAGATACACACCTAGAATAATTAGTTTAGGGTGTTCAGATCCGAGTTCACTGAGAATAAAGGGAAGAAGGATATCTAGTCCTGTTTGCTCTCTATAATTTTTTGTAAGACTTCTTGAACTACTCCACTTTGAGATATCTCTTCTAATCCTAGAAATTTTTTTCTACTCATCTTGCAAGTAATTTAAAAGTTTAACATCTGGTTTTTTATGTCAGTGTGATAAGACATTATACATTTTATTGTTTGCCAATTAAATATTTTAATCTCTTCGATTGCAACAGAGTCGTTCCCTAGGAAGATTTAAAAAAAAAAAATAGTGGAGCAATTGAAGAGCAATAACTGTCTCAGTTTTATCAAATTCATGCTTCATCCCAGAAGCTTAAGTGACTTGAGCAGGGTGACAGCTCCCCAGATTTAGCTAGCTTGTAACAGTTTGAGATCTGTCTAATTGAGCGAGCCTAAAGTATATGACAGTACTGCTCATTTTTCTCAGGGAAGGTTTTGTAACTGGGGTCCATATTGCTTTTGAGCATCAGATTGATGTGAAAACAAAAGTCATGTGGGAGAATGATATGGGTTATTGACTGCACTGCAGGGAATATGAAGGCAGAAAGGAGACCATTAGTGTTTACATACAGCTGAGCTAAACAAGGATGCCAAATACTCCCCACTAAGAAGTATTTGAGCCGTGACCGCTAACTAGCAATTTTCATTTTAGACAGCATATTCTTTTTCAGTTTAACACAGATCACTGCTATGGGCAAGACTTTTTTCTCTTTGCTTGTTTTACAAGTTGTTTAAGTACCTGAAAACAGTTGAACTGGAGAAAAACATTGAGATAAAAAAATGATCTGGTAAAAATGTGTGTGAAACAGCTGGGTTTGAGATTGAAAAACAGAGTTTCCTCTATGTGGGATTTCCTTCCTCCCACAAAAGCCCTATCACAGGCATCCCTTGGTTTCTCAGTTCATTGTCAAAGGTACAATATGCCTGCCCAAAGGCAGATGCAAATACCAGTCTTTCTTGGAGAGGTGTCTGGGACACTGGATCAAGGAGAAAGTCTGGAGCTTAGAAGTGCGTATTGGGAGCAGATGAGTTTACCTGCTTCATCTCCTTTTATGTTTTTTCACTGCTGTGAGGAAAAGATGTGCTGCTTTTACCTAAACTTAGAAAAGGGAGAATGCTTGAACGCTGCACAGTGAATTCCTGGGAGGATCACAGCTCACACCAGGTGTAAACAAGAGTAATAGCACCAGAGGAACATGTTTGGAGTAGAGTTTTGCCTCCCCCCAGTTGGTTTGAAGGAAGACAACTGTATTTCTAAGAACATATGGCACAGGGCCTGAGACAAGTAGCAAGTGGGAAAACTGGGATTCTATCTGCCTTTGAAAGCAATCTGCCACCTCAAACACAAAGCAGAGAAAGAGGAAAGAGAGATCACGCCTGCTAGAGGAAATTAGCGTGTTCTTAAATACATCGTGAAGACCGTGACTTTGGCAGAGCATCTCTTTCCCAGGACATTTACATGATCAGCTGAAAAGTGTTCACCAGGAACCCTGCTGTCAGAGCTGGAGAGCTTGGGAGGGTCCTTCTTGCTTTTTCTCTTGAGCAAGGGTTTTTTTTTGCATATCACATAGGCAGGCAATATTTTGAATCACTTCAGAGAGTTCTGTTTTGATTTTCTCACAACAGTTATAAAATTTAACCTCATCTCTCCATGGGTTTTTACTGATGCCTTGTTAGTAACTTTAAACAATTGTCATATTATTATAGGAAATACATAAAACCAAACCAAATTCTGTCTTTGGCAGGCTTCTCTCACCATATCCTAGGCCCTGTTCCCAGCGTGACTCAGGAAATTACCAAGGACAAGTGGAAAACACCAAACAATCTTCACATTTGTTTCAACGTAATCTTTTTTAATACTATTTTAGTTACATTTGTCTTAATTTTGCTCTTAACTTTGAAGTTAGTGACTTCCAACAGAATTATGTTTTTATGCATTTGAGTCATGTCCAGGAGAGCTGAATCAAATTGCTTATTTTTGACAGCTGTCTTACACATATCAGAAGCACAGGAGTCACCTCACTGAGCTTGTTCTGGGGAGCCCCAGCTTTATTTTCTGCCTCTGTTTCTCATATGGTTAATTTGAGTACCAGACCTGCAGTTCACATATTCTCTTCCAGCAGATAATGAAGGAAAAAAAAGGGGAAAATTACCTCCACATCACCAGCTGATTTGAAAAGGCTCAACCACAAATGTCAAAATCAAAGGTTGAATGTTTGCCACTGGACAACGTCTAATCCATTGTAACTAAATATGTCTATAAGTAGGTATGGTATAATATATATTTTAGTATTTTATATGTACAACATATTATATGACTATTAAAATTACAACACTGGGTTCTCAGGGTTGATGTCAGGAAGAAAAAAGTTTCCTAGGCTGGTCTGGTCACAAGGACAGCTTTTTCTCTCGGCCCCAGAACAGTGACTAGTCTGACACTCTCAGCAGATTGGGTCATATTTTAATCCTGAGATTCTCTGCAACCAGCAGTAACAAACAACTTAACCCCTGCCTCCTAGGCAGGGGTTAAGCAGTGATACCAAGTCTCCTTGCGTGTAAAGAGCACAAGAGGCTTTGCTGTAGGTTTTGTCCAGACAAAATGTGACCATGTGCCTTAAGATACTACTTTTGTTTTTCTTAATGTCTCTTCTTTCAGTGTATAAGAACCCTGGCAACAGAATACTGGTACAATAAGAATAATTGCAAAAAAACAAGAGAGTAAAAACATATACAATGTAAAATGGCTTATGCAATAGATGCCATAAAATTTCTGAAGTTTGTGGATTGACAACATCAGACACTTGACTATTTTGACCAAAGGGAGAGGGGGCAATGAAAGGGATGTCCATGCAAGTAAATGTTTGGGGTTTTTTTCTGAGGTTTCTGGGGAGACACTGACAAAAGGAGAGGAGCCAAAACTGATTGTCCTGTTACCTTTAAGGGACCAAGGAACAGAGCAGGTGAAACCTTCCACAGGTCTGTGTTTCTACTGGCTTATGACCTAAAAAGAAATAAGAAGGGACATATCCATTACTATTGTAAGACATTCCATGCTCATGACATAGATGTTCTAGCCCAGTCTACGGACTGACTTACTGATAAAAAGGAATTAACATGTCAAATAAACCCGTTCTCCTTTGGCATCAGATTTATTGTGTTATAAAAATCAAGACCTGACAAGTCATATATGGGAAAATCACTCTTCTGCTGTCATCTGTTTTATGTTGATGCATTTTTGGTTTGGGAAAGTACATGAAAACCAGAATGCAATTTCACAGAGTCGTCCAGAAGTGTAGGTTTGTTGAGTAGACATCAGATGATACCAGAAAATAAATTTTATGACATGTTTTGTTGAGCATCATCTTTGTTACTTAGCAGATTTATGAGGTAAAAATGTTTCCACAGCTGTAGCCCTAGTAATATCTTTAATAATGGTGGGGTTTGGTTTGGTTTTTTGTGTTGGTTTGCAGGGTAGCATGTCCTTCTGACAGAAAAGTAATCAAGTATATTTATAGATATGATACTTGGACATAATGAAATAGAATACAAACATAAATTTACCCAATGATTGGACATGATCATTTGCTTCACAGTCAATATAAATGCAGTTGGTTCCTCTTCTCTATACTAACTTTATATAAGAAAATACCATAGATGAAACCTTTTTGAATTTGTACATAATATTTTTTCATAGAAAAATGCTGTCATGAAGACAAGCTTTTCAGCAGGAAGGAGGAATTTCCCGTTTGGACAACATTACAGAATTATGAAACTGCCCACATACCTCATTTCATCAATCTCTCAAGAAAGACTTTTAATTCAATTCAAAAGTTTTGGATTTAAAGGTGAATTTACTATTCTAAATCAGAAGCAAAGTCTCTGATATCAAATTATTTGGGTGATGAATCACTTGAACATTTTGGTAAAAAGGATGGATTATCTGTTCTTGAGAAGTATCATAATTTGTATTTTCTCTCTATTTTAGAGAAAGAATAATCAATTCTTACATTGTTTGTGTTTCTAGTCCGAAATTTTACAGGCTTAGGATAAAAATATGTCCTGTTCAATTTCAAGAAAAGCCAGCTGAGGCACTCCAGATTGCAGAGGGTATCTGACAGTTACCAGGAAAATGTGCTTTCCAAGGTGTATCTTCCAGATTGTAGTATGTTCAGGTTATCCAGGATTTGTAATTATTCCAAAGGAAATTCCTAGGATATATGTGCAAACCCAACCTTCACTGAAACCAGTGACTTTTGGAGAGGTCTTGAAACAATTTTGTAACTTTGGAGCAGTGTCCTGCCTTCAAACCTGAAGCCCAAAACAAGTGCACCTTAGAGCAATGTCAGTGGCATGGTGGCAGGGTTTGAGCATCCATGGATTAGAAGGACTAATATGTGGTTATCAGACTCCTCAGAGTATGTTTAATGGAGAGAATTCTCTGGGAGATCAGTTCATGGTATGGATTAGCTTATGAGACAGAGCTGCTCCGTAAATTCACCTTCTGTTGTACAGTGCACTCCAATAATACTTCTGATAGCTAACTTTTGGTATTAGGCCAACTAATTTCTGTTTCACAGAAATTAGAAATGGAGCAGGTGTTATGGTTTAACCCCAACTCAGCCCCACACAGCTGCTCACTTCACTGCAGTGGAATGGGGGACCAAATCAGAGGGGTGAAAGTGAGAAAACTTCTAGGCTGAGATAAAGACAGTTTAATAGGTACAGCAAAAGCTTTGCACAAGCAAAGCAAAACAAGGAATTCATTCACTGGTTCCCATGGGCAAGCAGGTGTTCAGCCATCTCCGGGAAAGCTGGGCTCCATCACGTGTAAGGGTGCCTTGGGAAGACAAACGCTGTATCTACATGTCCTCTCCTTCCTTCTCCCCCAGCTCTGTAGGCTGAGCATAATGCCATGTGTTGTGGGATGTCCCTGTGATCCTTTGGGGTCAGCTGTCCTGGCTGAGTGCCCTCCCAAACCCTCGTGCACCCCCAGCCCTCTCACTGCTGGGTTGGGGTGAGGAGCAGAAAAGGCTGTGACTGTGCAAATGCTGCTCAGCAATAACAAAACCATCTCTGTATTACCAACCCTATTGTCAGTGCAAATCCCAAACACAGCCCCACACTAGCTGCTACGAAGAAAATTACTCCAGCCGAGGCCAGCCAAGCAGGGGAGTTCTGGGTGGCTCCAAAGTGCAAATTAGAGCGTTTGAGCTCAAACAGAAGTGGGAAGGAGGGAGCAGCCTGCAATAGGAGGGCCCTGCAGCTGTGGGACCGGAGGTGGCCCCACTGAGGTGTTTCCAGGCTTGTGCCTAATTCAGCTCTATACCTTCACTGCTGTTCAGCTCAGCCTGAGGTGATGAGCTAAAGCACATGTGAAATTCAGCTCAATGAGCTGATGCTAAAATAGTACGAAATGTCAGTTCTCAGCAAGGGTAATGACACTTCTGAGGCGTAAAACATCTGTTGGGACACAGCCAGACAGCAGCAAATTGCAGGCTAATAAGAGAAAATATACATGATATATGGTAGGTGTGATTAAGTTTCAGGGCAAATATCTGCCAAATATGGGCTATAAGGACTGTAACACAGAGGAAGGGGTAGGGCAAAACCAGCATGAGCTGCAAAGGAGGGTGTGACTGGCAACACTGAGGTGCATTTTCATCAGTGAGCCAGCACTCAAGGAAAGAGCCAGCTGAGGCTGCTGAGGGTGGCTCTGAAGAGGTACAGTTTTGAGAAGGCAAAACCACTTGGCTTCCTGCAGCATAGGCTGCAATTTGAAGTGGCAGAAATACTGGCAGAGGTTATGTTTGTGAACTGAGCAACAGCAGCACGTGGGAATGCCATGAGCACAATGTTTTCCACACAGTGTTTCATCTTATGATTCAATTCTGCTCACCCCCTGGGAAGCCCAACATCATCCTAATCTGCACCTATTGTTGTATAAATAAATACTTATCTGAATTACCCCTTTCTCTGTGAGGATAGGATAATGCTGGGCCAGCAGAAGCCTCATGCCTGCTCACCTACAGGAAAGCACTTTCCTGACCTGGCCCCACGGCCAGCAAGCTTCTCTCCTCCCGACTGGGTGCTTCACACACTTCACACTCCTGCCCCCAAAGGTACTCAGCATCTCCTCCAGGAGCCTCTAATACACGCTGTCCCCTGTCTCTGCATCTTATGGGCAGTTGGGTGACAAGGATGGGCACCCAAGGGATCCCAGGGTTTGAGAACCCCTTTGGGGGTGGAGCAGTGTGAGCTGGGGCACTGGCAGGGAAGAAGAAGAACTTTCCTTCACCCAGAGCAGAAAGACCAAAGCCCCTTGGAGACAGTAGCAGAGGAGGGTGCTTGACAGGGGTCCCTATTCAAAGCAGTGGGAACCATGGGAAGCAGCATTATATCTGCAGTATAACCCCTAGAGGATGAGCACAGCTCCAGGTGCTGCTGCAAAATGCCCCACCTGGAGCTCCGTGCTCAGAGATGTTTGTGTGAGAAGCACCTGGTGTGTCAGCCTATGATCAGCCTGTCCAAAGCTGGACAGGTTTCTAGAGGCTACAGGAGCGATCTTGGTTACACACTGAATCTTGGCACACAGGCACAGACTCTGGAAATAAGAGTTATACTGACCCCCAAGAAAATGTTACCCTCACAAGAAGAAGTGAAAAGTAATGAGTAACTTAGACAAAGCAGCTGAAAGCCATCAGCTATTTTTCAGCCTTCCTGATTTGAGAACAACATTGGTGGTATAGCAACATTTTTCTTGATAAGCAGAAAACAAATGCGTCAGATTAATAACTAACAATCTTGTGCTTCAGGAAATAACAGACTAGAATATTTTTATTTAGGCATAATGGAAGATCAAAAAAAACATCTAAAATTGCAATATGATGCAGTCAGTTCTTTGGTGTAGGGCTGATATATTAAGATACCTTCAGTGTTACATAAACACCCTTTTGCAGTAGGGGGTAGTAGGGCTAGGCTCAGTAAACTGTGCACACTAATTTCCATCTGACAATTAAACATGCCAGCCATGGAATGCAGAAATACTCTGCAATGTAAATTCCATGCCAGTAGGGGATTTCACCTGAGATAATCAAATCTGCATGTGTTGATAGATGAATGTCTGGCATACTCAGCTGTACAAATCTGATTATGCCTATTTTTAAGAAATATTTTCAGAATGATGCAGTAGCACAACTTACAGCCACTATGTCCTGGTTATTCTTTAAGACATGAGACAGTTACACCACTCTCAAATCTGGAAAATGCATGTGCAATTACAGGTTAGACAAATACAGGGGGAAAGGAAAGGAAAGGAAAGGAAAGGAAAGGAAAGGAAAGGAAAGGAAAGGAAAGGAAAGGAAAGGAAAGGAAAGAAAGGAAAGGAAAGGAACAAAAATTGTGTACACAAATAACAGTTTAACTTGTGAAGAGCTATTTGTTTTAGTTTTTCTGACCATTTCTGTAACCTAGGTACAGAATATTTTATTTCTGCTCTGTGTTTTCTTTCTCTGTTGAAAGTGTTTATCAATGTTTGTGGCACACAAAAGGAATATCAGGACACAAGCTAGCAGGAGTTTTCCAAACAAGAGTCCTTTGAAATATGCATATAGCTTATTTTAATCATATGACTTGCACCTTGGGGTAGCTGCTCTCCCAGAATTAACACCCTTTTTCTTCATGTAGTGGTAGGCAGGTAATAAGCACTTGCTTCTAGTTTGTTTGGAACCACTTGAAATTGCCACAGGATTTTGATTCAGGGATTTAAGGATTTGAACATTCTCTGAAAACACTAGCATGGAAAAGATTGAATTTGCAAGAAGAATCACAGCACAAATAAGTGTACTTGAAACAAAACCTGGAATAAAACAGAAAAAGGAAAAACATAAAGTCAAGAAAATTGTTATGTGGAGAAATAAATCCTGTATTTAATATAGAAAGCCTTTATCTGGTTTTGGCTGTTACACAGACTGTTTTTCTGAGTGGTTAGATTATAAATGTGTTATGTCAGAATGCTGATTATGAACTAAATGTGACATTTTAAACTGTGGCATGTGCAAAAATAGTATATATCAGTATGCATAAGGATATATACTGACCTTGTATATACACACAAATACATTGAAAAAAACACAGACTTAATGTAAAAGTGACTTTATTTTAAGACCCAAGCATGAAACTGCTTAAACAACTTTGACTCATAAAATGTGGGAGCCACAAATTACATTTTTTTCAACATTTCTGTTATTCTTTCATATTGTGATAAGTGTATTTTAATCTGTTAAATAAAAAATCAATTGTTGACTTACTTCTACCATTCTGTGACAGCCTAAAATGGGTCTTTCTGTTCTGAGTGCCAGATAATTTCCTTAGTAAACACGTAACAATGTCAAAAAAATAAGTAAAGTAAGTAAATTCAAGGTTTCAATCCTAAATCATAGAAAGTTTTGCCTTTTTTGTTGTGGTTGTATTGGGCTTTCCACCACATCCATGAAAATTAAAGACAAGTTAAATATACTTTCTACCAAAAAAGGATGAAGAAACCAAAGAAAAAGCCAAACAGAACACAAGCAGGAAATAATAATTATTTTTGTATGCCTCATTTTGAACTACTTCTAAGAGGGAATAGGTTTTTGAGAGAAGATTGGCCTTCAAAAGGGACTGAAACGACTCCCAAATGACTATTGAGCTCTTCTTCAGACTGTCATAGATCCAACAGCTTATGTAAGGGCAAAATTAATTTAAAAGGTGCAAGCTCTTCTTCTTGTAATCGGCTTGATTTTGAAATAAGCTGAACATGTCTGTGTATAGACAAACCTTATGAAAATATAAAAAGAAAACAGTTATCACAAGCCATTCACCTGTTGTGATGCCACAGAGCAAATTACTGGAAGCTCCTAAATCTAGTTATTTC
The DNA here is from genome assembly GCA_013399195.1 of Dicrurus megarhynchus. Taxonomy (NCBI): domain Eukaryota; kingdom Metazoa; phylum Chordata; class Aves; order Passeriformes; family Dicruridae; genus Dicrurus; species Dicrurus megarhynchus. Next base: position 175,842 of record VXAD01007708.1, on the reverse strand, counting down.
TGCTCATGCACCTGCACCCCCCCTCTCTCTCCAGTGCCACATACTTCAAACACCCTCTCTCCCATGGAAGCACTTGTCCCCTCCACCTCACCCCTGCAGGAAAAACCCAGGTGTCATCCCAGGCATGGAGGCTGCTCTTGTTCTCCTCTCTCGAAGAGTCCCTCTTTTCCTTCCTTGCAGAGGTGAATGAGGAAGCTGGATGAGCTCTGTCAGCGTGAGGCAGGAGATGAAGAAAGTATTTTTTGCTTGGTTTGGAGGAACCTGTCAGCACTGCTTTTTCCATGGAGAGGGAGTTCCTGGGGCATCCTTCTGATGTGCCTGGAGCCACTCTCTTCTCATTCAAGTTATGGGAGAGTTATGGGCTGATGTAAATCATACCACCAGCCCCTGCTTATACAGCCTGCAAGATGTAAAGCTGGAAATCGCCCAGAGCTCTCAGGAAATTATCAGATAGATTTAGAGCTATAACTTTCTTTTATTCAATTATTTTCTGAGAAGTGATTTTAAGCTCCAGCATTTGAATAGAAACTCAGCATCCGATTAGTTCTTGAACAGAATCTATAGCCCCTAATAGCCCATTCTCTCTCCCAGTCAATAGACTTTCTTCTTTAAAACCTCAGGGACGCAATTGTTGCAGCTGAGTTCAGTGAGGTATTTGCTAATGTATTGTCAATTAACAGTTATATTGACTGGAGAATTCAGCGGATTTCTTTGTATATTACAATCACATTAAAAAAGATATCAGGAGGTAATTAAATGAAACATTGTTTAAAGACACCTAATGTAAATCTACCGATTGAAATATATTTCAAGTATTTAAAGAACCACCAACATTTATCTCATTGACATGAAAGGGGAGTTAGATAGAGACTTAACATTTCATTTAGAATATTTTCCAATCTTTAGGATTTGAACACTTTCAAGAAAGTATATACTGAAAAGCTCTTTAAAGTAAAGGCTGGATTTCTTTAAGCAGAAGATAAACAGAAAAGAGGTGATGAAGATCCATTTTTAAACCATAGTTTATACTGGTTTTAAAGCCTTCTCAACTTTTCCCTCTGTTAAAAAGTAAAACAGCGTAATGTATTCTTTTTGCTGTCAATTATTTTTTTCAGCCAAGTGATTTTTTTTTCTTGGTATAGAATTTCATCCATTTCTGTGATGACATCTTATCTATTGAAGAAAAGGTGTCCATCCCTGTAAGGTGGCTGCTTCCTGTTTGATATTTTAGAAGGCAGCTCATGGCTGGTGCTGTGCCACAGCAGTGTACAGCACCCTGGCAACCCTGGCACACTCAGGAGGAGATGGGACACAAACGGCAACTCCACAGGCAAAGCAATTGTTAATGTGCACTGAGCACACCTGTAGAAATCTGGTAATGTATCTCAATCACAAGTTTGCATGTTTAAGCAGAATTTATATCATGACAGGTTTGAAATACGAGTAGTCTTGGCGAGGGGGCTGGTGCAGAAAGTAAGGAAACAGCAGACAGGCACACTGGCTGAGGATGAAGGCACACCAGCCATAAGGCATCCCAAGTTCTCAGGCCTAGCAAGAGCAATTAACAGCACTTACATGATCAGCTCACTAGAAGCTATAGGAGAAATTACCTGTATTCACTGCAGAAGATTCTGGATAGGATTTGGGTGCTTGTATCCTCAAATCATATTTCTAAATTACTGAGAGGAAGGGAAGGCGGAGATGAGCACTTGTCAGAAGCAAAGGCAGAGTTGAGAAGAGGGCAATGCTGCTGCAAGACTAACCACAGCTAAAAATTCTGGGCACATCTTGAGTATTTCCAAGGAGAATAAAGCAAATTATTACACAGGCTTTCTATTATTAAGCCTGATTTCTTTTTAATGACCTTATTTTTATCATATGGCTGATCTGAATTCTTATATATAAGGACCTGTTTTTTGTTTGGCTAGGTTTTTGGTCATTAAGCTCTATGTGAAGTGGACCAAGTGGATTCAAGTGAAACCAAGATCACTCCATCTTTCTATCAGCAGTGGAACCAGACAAAACAGTGTAGTTGGGAACCCCTGAGTAGTCTGTGCCCTTACATACATGGGGGACCCAAGACAAGTTCTCTGTCATACAAAAGCATCAGATATGACAAGATTTTTGACCAAGAATTCTACCAGGAAAACCCCAGAACAATTCTTGGGTTTTATGTTAAAATATTACTTGCAAAGACTTACATTTCCCGAGAGAAACTTATAAAGCACAGGGTGGTAAAGCGAACTAGAAGGTAGGAAGCTAAAGAAACATAGTAGGATATTCTAAGACTCTTTTTGACTCTTGAAGTTTGATTGGGGATGATAGAAGCCTCATGTAACTCTCTTGGTTAACCTCCCATTTAATAAAACAAGGATGTAATAACAAAAACGTGAGACGGCAATTGCCAGGCACGTACAAAAGCCTGGATGTCACTAGCCCCAGAATGGGTAAAATTGGGGAGCAGTGAAACATGATTGGTTAAAACCATAATGAAAACAGATCTTTGTTTTCCAGAGAGATCATTACAGACTAGTCACTTCAGCTAATATGAATGCAACACTCACTTCCCTTCTGCTAATGAATTTTGGGGATTCAACATTCCGTCGAATCAGGGTCAAACTGAGGCTGCCATCAGGAGCAGTAAGTATTACAGTCCAACAGTTAAGGGCAGTTTCCACAAACAGAGACTGTAAGGACTGAAAGGAATTAAAGTATCAATCAATTTCTGTACATATACAACCAGTTTGAATTTTTATATCGTAACCTGAACATGCAAGGAAAAATATTCTTTCCTAACATAAATCTTATTTCACATATTTTCAGAGGGAGACTTGGAAAATTACAATCCTTTTATGTTATTCCACTCAGGGTATATTTTTTCATAGTGTGTAATGCTTTTCCTGTGGATTTTCCATTTATCTAATAATATAACAACGTACCATTTGAAGCTTGGCAAAGAGATCAATGTGGATGTTACCATCACCTTGATAAACAGATATTTCTGTGAGAGTTGAAATATGGATGTTTTGTCTAGCAGGAAATCTGGCATTCATCCTAGGGTGTCTTCCTTGTTTGACATACTCTGCAGCTTGTAGATCTTGGAGAGGCTGATACGATCACAAGAAGGTTTTTTTGGATGCAGCTGAGACCAAAGTTCAGCCCATTTAGGAAAGATGGTAACTCCCAACAGGTTTTCATTTCTTACTAGAAGATAAATTAGTTCAAAAGGCTGCAGAGACACTTCCAGGTTAAAACACAGCTGCTAAGAGGACTGCCTTGAACAGAAGGGTTTGTGCTTTAAACCTGTATCAATAAAACAAGTAGAAAACAGAGGAGGTGATCCAGAAAGTTACAACAGTAGCTCAGTGTTTGAAGCAATTGTTCAAAGAAAAAGGACAAAATACTTCTGTTTAATATTTCATTGTCCGGAGCCAGAAAATAATGAGATTAATCACAGTTTCTTTCTTTTTTAACAGAACATGGGGGCAAATGAAAGAAATTGCTGTAAAGTTTAATTTTCTTAAACAACTCCGAGGGCAAACCAAATGTTTAAGAAAGCAACAATAAAAGTGTATGAACATGATGTTACTATTTATGAGGGAAGAGACATTACCCATTTCTATATTCTATAAAATCTCTCAAATTATTGTCATTTGCTTATTTTACAGTTACTTCAAAGTCCTCTCACTCTTCTGTCTATATCTCAAGTCTGTAAAGTTGGAACCAGAGCTGTTCCTCAAAAATCTCTGAAGAGCTTGCAGGTCTGCAGACAAGGAGGGTTACATGGATCCCAAGTGTAATTTTTATAGACTCCGACAACTTGATGGTCTTTAAGGGCCTCCCACTGGTCAAACAACAGAACTACATTAGCACTGTCTTAAGGTAAAGCTCCCTTCGCCTTGGATTTAGGTGTGTGAGGGCTTTGGCCACTCGTGTCAGATGAGGAGGGCTCAGACAGAACCTGGGCCAGGGTATCGGGAAGACCCTGAGATTATTTGGAATAGAGATTCTTGTGGGATTAGGTGAAAGGAATTAAAATTTCCATCTAGAAAACCACTTTCAGTGCCTATTTAACCTCATTCTACACTGAGTTCCCTGAGGATGGGTTACCTGGTTGTGCCATATGTTATTTTTCAAATGAGTCATGATTTGGTGCATAGAAAGAGAACTTTTTTAAAAAGAATCTATGAAAATTGTGGGGGAAGCAGGCTGAAATGGGCAAAAAGCCAGGGAGAACAAGATAGAACAGAAACTGAGAAGAAACTTGTCCTTAGCCCGTTCCTCAAGTTTTCCTCTCTAGGACTAGAAATGATCTCTAACTCAGCCTAGAGCTGCCAGGCACTGAGTCAGGTTTGAAAATATGGTCCTTCTTCACACAGACTGATAACGCCAGCTCTCTTCAGCCATCTGGCAGAGTCCAAGTCTGGATCATGTCACATCAGTCTGCCAGATCACCTAGACACATTTTTCTCTTTCCATGCTGTTGTTATACTCCTTTGTTCTGTTTCCATTTCCACATTACTCTTCTTAACTTCATTGTCTCATGTTTCTCCTGCTCATGAGAAAGAGCTTTCCTGCAGCAGTTAGCTTGAGAGAGTATCCTTGTATCATCCTACACGGGGCAATCCATCAATGCTCTGTCCCTGCACTGGGAGGTCCAGGCATTTCCCCGCTGTCCTGCAGCTGAACTGTCTTGTTGATTGTCAGTGTTCAGGCAGCATACAAATCTAGCCTGTCCTTGCAAAAAAAGTGACAGTTCAGCCTTCTTAGAAAGTCACTGGAGCATCTTGTCTGCCTAGTATCAACACTGTGATGTTGCTGCATGTTTTGGTGGAGGTGGCCAGGCCTTAGGAGTGACCTGAGAACACTGTCATTCCTAAAGCACAGGCTGCAGACAGTACTTTTTCCCAGGCTATGCAGAGCACTCCCTATTAAGTGAAAAAATGGCAAATTTGGCCTCAAATCTTGGCTGTCCTGGAAAGCAGGGACACAGCTCACTGAAGGAGACTGACTCTCCTAAGGGTGACTGCCAAAATAATCATTTAGCAGCTAAGAATGTGCCTAAGGCTTTACCCACATAGTAAGTTTATCGTACACCTCAGCCCAGTCTGTTGAGCTTTAGCTGCTTGTGCCCCCTTCTCCCACTCAGCCCAGAGACAGAGCTTCCTGGCTCATCCTTTGGGTCACCTTCTTGCCCACAGCATGGGTGTTGTGGGGACAGCTGAGTGCTTTCCATGAGGAGCAGTTCCCAACATCACTTCCCTACAGCACCAAGCTGAGGAGCAGGGGAGGGCAGGCAGGCAAGTCCTGGCCACCACCCTGACATTGCACCTCAATTTGCTGCTCTTGGTGGGATCTCAGCTGTCCATTGCCATCTTCTGAGTGATGTCCAGGGGCTGACAGCACTATCATGGATACAACAGCAATGAAGCAGGTGCATCTGGCCAAAGCAATAACATAGGCTAGAGCTAGCCTAGCAAAGCCACAGCCAGAAAAAAGCATAATTCCATTTCCTAGGTTCTGATAGCTCCAAATTTGCCTCTCCTGGTTAGAAATACAGACACAATGCTTCTCTGCAAAGAGAAAGTCCTGACAGCCTAGCCATGGGGCACTCTGTCTGCTGAGCAGTTTACTCTTGGGCACCACAGGTGCCAAAGAGCCAAGAGCATGAGCTGACTCTTGTCCCTCCTGGGTTCCTGAAGACTGTGATCAAAAGTAGTGATTTAGTTAAGCACCAAAAGAAAACACTGTGTTTTCTCTTTATTTCAAACCATCCTTAATTACTCTGTGAAATACACATCCCCTCTGTTCACCTCCTCCTGCAACAGACATCTAACATGGTTCAGATCTTGACTGTGCCTCCTGCTCTCCAGTGACATAAGGGAAGCAAGCTTAGGGTGGCAAACTGAGATCTGCAAGTCCAATGTGAGACTGAGGCACAGTGAGAGAACAGATGCTCTTGGAGGTCAACACAGACGGATGAGACTAACAAACCTGCTTTGGTGACTGACCAGCTATGGGAAACAAGTAAAATGCTGTAAGTCATCTGCAAATGGGATTGAAAGAGGTAGTAATCACAGCAAACAAAATCAGCAGTAGACAAGTAATCCTTTTACTAGCAGAAGAACATGTACTGTATTTCATTAAATCACCGACATTGAAGAAAGAAACAGCTGTTTGTGGGATCCTTAAGCACTGGCAGCAGATTATAACTTAAAATGACCCACCTCCCCAAGGCCAAATCTGTGGTTGCACTAAATCAGGAAAACTCTAATGTCTTCAAAAGTCCCCAATTCAACCTCAGCTTCTGTATCTCTGAGTTTGCCTCTGGTTTCCATCATGAAAGCAATTCAGGCTTATGCTATCCAGAGACAACCCAGTCCCACGCTATAAAGTGACTATATGTTATTCAACTCACTATAGATACGAATAAAAACACCCAAGCTCCTTGACATTTAATCTACTGTCATAATAATGTTGGAAATAATCAGAATGGGGAAACTCATGTCATAGTTTGGGCTCTTGACTGGCTGAGGATAACATTTTATGTTGCCCTGGTGAAGGGCAGGTGAGATCATGCCTTTCATGTTGCTAAAAAAAATATAGTACAGAATTCTGTATAGAAAATAAAGAGAAGGTTCAAATTCTTCTTTCAGACCCATTGCTCTTGTCTGCAGCCATCATTCTTGTTATGTGCCACTCTGGCTCATGCCTCAGTATCGCAGGGACACTGAAAGCTAAGATCGTCGTGGCAGCCAGGAGTGCTCCTCAGGTAAGTACCAGAGATGACCCTGCTCTTAGAAGGATTTTTAAATAGGAAGTAAAGGTCCTTCAAAGAAACTCCAAAGTTTAAGAGACCCAGGATACAAGTTTCTAGACAGAGGCTCCCTTCCATGAGCCCCACAGCCCTGGTTCACAGCAGCCTCAGGACTTGGCAGGGGCAACCTTCTCCAAGACAGTGTAGAGGTGGGTAAGGAACATGCCATGGAAACTATACAAGTGGAAAAGTAAGAAGTTACTTAGCAAATGCCCTGGAAGGACTCCTGCCTGTCTGAGACAGCAATGCAGCTTGTCCTGGCCACTTGCAAGTTTACCACCCAAGGGAGAGAATATGTAATGGAGCAAAAAGGGGTGACACTTTCTGCAAGGAAGCTTGAATTTTCATCTCTGTGTCTCCAACCAAACCAAAACACTATTGAATGTAATGGAAAGGCTTTCAGGCTCCCTTTGAACCTGAGAAAACCTCCCAGTGACAGATCAACACCTCTTCAGAGCAAAACCAACCTGACCAGATTGCCATACCAAGGAAACCCCAGCTCACTACCCAGATGGGAAAGGGGTCTGGGTTTTCAGGCCAGGCACCAGAAGGTTGATGCTGAAAGAGCCAAACTGCCTCTGGGAACACTGGGGAGCCCCAGGGAAAAGGCAGTGGCCAGGAGCCTACCCCAGGGCTGGTGAGCATTGACCCTTGCCTTCCTGTGCCTGCCTGGCTTCAGACAGGAGGATGCAGAATCTCCTCCAGCGAACAGTTTCACTGTGTGCCAAAGACACACATTCGGCTGGCATTAATCTCTCAGTCTTCTCACTGCCAGTCTAGCTTGAAGAAACTATTACACAGTCTATAAAGTTTAAAATAATAAGAAAAGCTTAGCTCCCCATTAAATAGATTGAAACAAAATCTACTCAGAGCACCTCTTCTGCAGCAGCCACACAGACTAGACACATAACAAAAGTCAGAAATGGAACCAGGGTTGCAAGAAAGAAACAAATTTGCAGAAGATTCCCAAAAAGTACAGTTACTGTTACAGTTTTTGAAGGAGAAAGAAAAAGAGAAGAAGAGTCTTGACAAATAAGGCTGCCAGGAAAAAAAAGTAAAATTAAAAAGTAATAATTTTAAGGAACGTTGTTTGTCAGAAATGCACCCTAAATAGCTTTGGTTCATACTAGAGAATGAGAGCAGAGGCATAACAAATCCTGCCCTTGGATTTAAGGGAGTCAGGGTGGTTCTAAGAGTTTCTGTTTCCACTGACAGCCCTGATTTTCAGTGTAAGTGCACCACCCTGCAGGAGCAACAAGAAAGTTAGAGGTTTAACAATATGAACCCTTCTCAAAGTACTCTGCTCTATATTTGTGTGTATCCAAACCCAGAGAGAGAGAAGTTCAGCTGCAGCAAATGCTGCTCCCATCTCCACTTCCTCCTGTCATCATGACTTACCAGGCATAGTTAGATAAGCAAAATATGTGAACAACGTGAAAGAATGTTGTCATTTTCTGTCCCGAGTAGAAGTGGGAGGAGATGTAAGAAAGTTTGAGTGGCGAATGAAGCTATTCAGCAGCTATTTTCCTTTTCTGTGAAGAGGGATGTATTTAAACTTCAGATGAGGATGAATGATGGAGAAAAGCAGCGCAGATTGCTGAGCCGGGATGGGGCAAGGAAAGCACAGCAGAGCCCCACTGAGAGCCGTGCAAGGGAGGAGCACAAGTGCCATGGGAGCGCGCAGCTGGCGCTGGAGGGGAGCAGCCGCGCAATCAGGCAGCGCTGGGGGGTGGATGGGCTCACCGCGGCACCCGCTAATTCTGTTCTTGGGCATAAATCGCTCGCTGATTTATAATCAAGTGAACGGTTCCGCTCACGGAGGAAAGTCTGGTCCTTTGGTCAGGCGTGTGAGGCTCTGCAGTCGCCGGTGAGGAATAACAAGGCTTTGCTCGGAGCTCCCCTCCGCCTGCTGCTCGCTAAAATCACAGAGGGGCTACCAGGGTCGCGTTATCATTTGTAGCCGCGGCTTTCAGAGAAGGGATTATGTCCCAAGAGGAGCTGCAGTGAGCCTCGAAGACCTGCATGCACTTTTGCTAATGGAAGAAATCCTTAATGACCCTCTCACAAAGTCGCCAAGGGCACAAAACGTTTTAAAAAGCCAGTGGAAAGTCAACCATGTAATGATGACTGTGCCCCGAGTCTGCACTTTCTGAAGTGAAAAGCTTGGTATCCCGCTGGCCAAAACTGAGCAGGACCTTAGCTGGTGTCTAGGCTACTGGTTATTTAGGTCTTATTAAAGCATCCAGAAGAGAGAAAATTTCAAATTAGAGGTATAGCAGCAATCAGAATTTCAGCCCACGTCTCTGTATTAATAACAAACGTGAATCTTTACACTGATGTCAAGCAGCATTAGGTGAATCACAAATTCTTGTGAAATTTTGCAAACAAAAGTGTCACAAGAGAGAAACAACACAAGACTGTGATCTGGCAAACCAAGCCTCTCACTAGACCTCTTGTAATGCAAATCTGACCGCACCTCCGGAGCACAGCAAGCAGAACACTGCTGTCACCAGCATCAGTCCCTCCCAGAGATCGCCACCAAGGAGCCGGAGCAGAGCCCGCTGCTCAGCTGATGCCACCGCGATTGCCGCTATGGTGGAAGTGCTTCTGCAGCGGCTGGCTGGATTTCTGGAGGACTGTGCTGCAGGAGTGAGAACCCAACACCTTACATCATATTGAACCAGTGTTGTGAACAGCCTGTTGTTAAACAAACAAAGTGGAGATGATTTTTTTTTTTTTAGCATTTTTAATAAAACATTTAGAAAACTTTTGGGATTTCCTCATTCTGTCATTTGAGCAGCATTTTATTAATATTTTTATAGAGTCTTGACTAAGTTTGAGGACTAGAAGGTGAAGTTCAATCTCTTTTTCAAAACAAAGTCCATATTGTCAGTGTGACAGCATAAACGTGGTTGTGGGTGAAAAATTTGTTCAGACAGTGCAGAGCAAAAGCTCATCCTATGAAGTAAAGATAAAGAATGAATCTGAGTTTGCAGTAGGACAGTTTCTGCTTCAGTTTCCCTAGTGCAATGAATTAATGCTTATATTTAGCTCTCTCTTGTTCACTCAGAGTTGTACTAGACAGTAGCATATGATTTGAAAACAAGCAAAGGAAAATATTTTTTTCTGTTTAAATTCAGCATCTGATTTCAATTTTTTTAATAGCTTTACAGATTGAGTCTCTGAAGTTCCTTTGGGTTGGATGAAAAGGTGTTCCTGTGTGTGGTTCTTCTTTAATCAGTGCTGAAATTTGTTCTTTCTGACAATACCTCCTTTTTTAAAAAAGCATATTTCTGCTGTGCTAAGTCTAGGATAAATTTCAAACTGTTAGTACCCATCTGGGGAGAACAGAATAACTCATTTTACGACAAACCTATTTTTGTTCCTAGTTGTGTTTGTAATGGAATAGGAAACAGTGCTCCTGTTTTCTACTGAGAGTACTTCATGCCATCCTTCATAATGAAGTACGGGTCTGATTCACTGCTCCTGTTTTTCCAGCTGGAGAGTCAGCCTACCCTGGCTGTTAACGTGAAGGTACATCTACATGGACACATTTTTTGCTCAAAATCGTTACTATAAAGCAGAACAAGATGATTGCCAAATAAGCCTGTTTCTGTGTTAATTGGACTATCACATTAAACCCACAGAGACAGAGTATTTGAAACAAAGATCACAAAAATGTCGGTTTTCTCCACTGACTCATTCCAGCCCAGATGAACTGTTAATGTCCGTAATTGGCCGGCCTGCAATCCAGTGCAATCCTGATAGGGGAGACGGAAAAGGCATAGCAGTGGTGCTTATGGAAAAAAAAAATGCCACTCCTCACATTTCAGCTAATCCACAGCTCTACATTTCAATTATCCATTCCAGTAATAGGGTGATTGCTTGCATTCAGTAATGAACTAGAAACCAGGAACTTAATGTTCTCATCTGCCAGGCAGTTTTTCTGACTTTTAGACCAATTGACAGCAGCTATAAAAGCATTATAAAATATGGCATGATTTAATAGATGCAGCTTTCATCTTCTTCAACGTTGTTCAAAATAGCTTCAGTTAAATATAATTTTCCAAATTGGGGGATGTCAAACTTCATCAGCAAGGGTCCACTACTAAAGAAGCTTTTTTTGTGAACACCTAGAATTTGACATCTGTTCTTCAGTTTTGTAATAAATCAAGAGTGCTAAAAACGCCTGTATTTTTCAAAGTTCAATCAGAAATAGATTTAACTGAATGATACATCTATAAATGAAGAATGATACATCATCATAAATAAACCTTCCAGCACTTCAGGTAGGAACTCAACAAAATAAAATCATCTATTAAATTTATATATTGTTTAAATAATGTATCTGAAAGCATTCTGTAGATTCAGAAGATCAATACATTTTGGGGGGGGGGTTGGGGTTTCTTTAAAGGGCAATATTGGCAATAAAGACATGACATCCTATAGATCTCATTTTTGCATTTTTAAATACATTTGAGGTGTAGCAACTATTTTGAAAATTCTTATTTTCATGTTTTCATCTTAGATGCCTAAATTCCTTTAGCATTCAGGCTTTTAAAATCAGATTTTCACCAGAATTTCAATGAGACTTTTGACTACAGTAATTTTGGAAATTAAAAATGAAACGCTCTGAAGACACTTGAGACTTTTCCTGGGTGGTGGGGTTTTTTTTGGTTTTCTGTGTGTGTGTGATTTTTGTGTAACCCTAATAACCAAAGGAAGAGCTGTAAGAGAATGCCTTGATTTAGTGTAAATCATTATCCAACTACTGTCAACTTATCTCACACTAATTTTTTTTCACCTGTTATTTGAATTCATACTACTTTTACATACAGTATGACTTTCTCTTGCTTTACCACACTTTCATAACTAACTAGTTGCACAAAAAGCTACAGACTTCCTGATGACTTCTGGTTTGTGACGGGGCAGTCACTTTGTAACATGACTGCACATATTACATTGTATGATGTTAGAACTGCAGAATAGCCTTATTTCATAATCAAGAGAAGCTCCTTAAAAATACAAAGTCCAGACAAGTGTTGCATTTGTAGGCATAGATTTTACTAGATTAACTGAAAAACTGGACAAGCTATTGACTTTCCAAAGCTAAACACAGCTGAGAAAGCTATTCAAAGTTTAACTGCACGTATACAAGCTGGAACAACCAAAAGCTGGTAGCTGGCATTTGTGCAGCAAAGGCAGGAGGTGAGAGATGATCAACTACCTATCTCCTAAGGGAAACAGCTAGAAAAATAATTTATAACCTATAAAGAAAGGTTACAAAACTGACCACAAAACCGATACCTCAGTTATAACCACCTTTTTTTCACTACTACTATAAATTTTCATTCCTAGACCAGTGTTTCAAAATTACTTGCAGTTTTCCCCAGAGGAGCAGGGCTGAGAGATCAGAGGTGAAGTGGCTGCTTTGCAAGGAGTGTGTCTGTGGGCTGTGGGGTTTTCCCCCTGTGTCAAAGGTGGTGGCTGCAGGTTCCAGCACGGGCCCTCAGCTGAGCACGGTCCCACATGCGGGGATGTGCCAGTGTGAGGTCTGGGAGAGGGGGGATGCCTTCTGCCATGGTGGTGTGTGAAGCCCCAGCACAGGCACAGCCTCCTGACAGCCAGCACAGTGCAGACCACGGGCAGACACAGCCTTTGCTGAAAGGGAGCCCAGCTGCGCTGCTGTCTGGTGGAGAGCTGAATGTGCGAGTCAGGAAAGGTCACCCTTAAGCTGAGCACCGAGCACAAGCCGTTCATTGCTGGCATTAACCTCCCTCTCTGTCACTTGCCCCTGTCTGACGGGGCACACAGCAGAAATAAAACACCACAAGGCACAAATGCAGTGGCAGAGAGACAGATGAAAGCTAACTTCCTTCACATCACGTGGTGGCAGGCGTAAATGAGGGATCTCAGAGGATCTGCTCTTTTGGCCATTTCTGTTACCAGATTCCCATGGCTCATTTTTATTTAAAAGTGGATTTTCTGAGAACTGGAATAGGCCAGGGACTTTGGCAGAAGCCAAAAAAAATAGGTGAATGAGCAGTGGCAGTAATGATTTTTCAGCAGGGGCAAATTACTTCAAGCAGGGATAAAAGCAAGAAAATTGGAAGAAATGCTTTGACGCATAGTAAGAGCATACAAATTGTAAGCATCCTTTTGGACATCTCACTGGAAAACTCTGTGTGACAGCAGGTAAAAAAAGGTTGGAAAAAAAACTAGTCTGGCTCTCAGCCTGAGACCTGAGAGTGGCTGGAAGATTGGTAAAATGTCAAGAGGAAGAGCACTGATATATTGTTTTACAGGCTTAAATGTACTGGCATGGCTATGGCTACAAGCCTGTGCCACTCCATGGCCTTTAGAAATGTATGGCCATTACTCTGCAGCCTCACCCACCCACTGTGTCTACTGGTTATTATAGTCCTTTATTTGGTTTCAGTTCACTTGTAAGTTCTCAAGGTAAAAGCTCTGATCAGGTTTGAAGTCTGACTGGGTTTTACTCTGGATGAAATACCAGGCAGCTTTTTCAGTAAGTTTTGTAGTTACATTAAAAGGGAATGTTTGTTTTCAGGCTACATTTGAAGGCTGAAACCTCTATTTCTTTTGAATTCATGACCCTTCTGATCTGTTTTGCACCTAAATCCTTCCAGGGAGGCTAAATACCTGCACAAAGCATGCAGGTTGGAACTACCCTAGAAACAGAGCCCCACACACCACAAGTTAAGGAAAGAGTAATTCCATAAGGCTGGATGGAAAGGACAGTTCAAATTAAAAAGACTAGGATGTTTCAGGTGGAAGAAAGTGACACCACAGGCTCAGGAGACACCTGGGCGAGAAATGCCTTTTTTTTTTGTATTATCCTACTCTTTTCCACACATACCACATTTACTGCCTGCTTGTATTGAACCGTTGCCTTTTAATCTCAGCCCTTATGAAACCTTTGAGGCAGTAAATTCAGGAAGAAGAACCAGCAACTGTTTTCAACTCTGACTTTAATTAGGTATCATACATATTGCTTTCTTATTCTATTGTTCTTTTCCTCAGTCATGGCAATTCACATCCAGAGGAAATATTACAGCATTCTTGTTTCCTACTTTGGGAAGACTCTGCAAAATCGGCAACTGTTGTGAAGCCATATACCCAGAAGTTTAGGAAAGGTGAGAAGAGGCAGCTCTGGCACTGGCACTGGCACAGTTACTGCTCATGGAAGCACCACAGAAGATGGTGACAAGTCAAGACATCCTTCATCTCAGATCACCCATTTGACAGGGCTTAGATATCTTGAAGGCCTCGAAGAGGAACAACTCTTGGATGTTTCTGATCAGACCTCTCCTGTGAAGAGGAGGCTGGAAGGCCCTGGGATCTTAAGCATGAGTTTCACAGTCCCCCACCAGCAGCTTCACTTCCATTGCCAAACACAGGGGTTGGCACAAACTGAGGAGAGCCAGTGCTGTGCAAGGATGTGTAACTCAGGGCACAGCACCTGGAGACCAGGCACCAGCAGAGGCAGGTCCTTGGCAGAGCCCAGAGCCCATCCCCGAGCCGTCACTGGAAAAATGACAAGCACATGCTGAGTGAGGACACGGAGCAGCTCTTACAGCTGGGACTGGAAACCAGACAGCAGCTTGCAAGAAGTGAAGGCAAAGCAGGTTTTTCGCTCTGCATCCACAAGCAGTGACTTCCAGCAAAAGAGGAAAGCAGTCACATATGTGACAACAGGGAACACTGAAGTGCTGGATATGTTAATGGCCTCAAGAGGCAGGCTGGAACTGTGGTGCAGAGCTGAGGTACTGAATTCTGTGTAACAGAGAAAATATGTGGGAAATGCTTTTGATCAGAGGACAAAGCAGAAAACAAGACTGCCTCATTTAGAGGCTGGATAGGGGCTGAATAACCTGCCCCAAAGAGATGACCCAAAACTCACCCATGACACACCAACAGAGAATGGCCATGCAGAAGATACCTGAGCAGTGAATATCCTCATGATGATATAGAGATGAAAAAAAATTATTTAAAAGGCTCATAGCAGAGGTACTCTAGTCCCCAGGGTATCATGCACACACAGGCAAATATCGCATGGTGAAGCAATTCCCAGTGTTGGAAAAAAAATTAATAAAAGCCCTCAGACACCAGACTGCACCAAGGGTGGACAGGAAGGGTTGCAAACAGGCAGTGGGGCTGACTCAGAGGAACTCCTCACAGGCAGAGCTACACTGACTTGGGAAACCTTCAGTCTGAAGCAAAGGGAGCACTTAGTCATCAAAAGTCAGGTACAAACCAAAGGAGTGATGAACCTGGAGCCACAGGCACAGCAAGGTAGGAGGTAAAGGCTTCAGAGCTTTAGTAGGAAGCCAACACCAATAAGGACTGTTATGGAAACAAACCCAAAATCAGTCTGTGGCTTGTACACCAGTCCTTCTGTTTGGGTAAGAAAATGGAGCAAGAAGTTGAAGACATCTGTACTGGAGAGGAGGAGCTCTCTCAGCAGCAGAGCTAACAGACCACACACCACATGCTTCTTATCCAGGGGGAAATGTATGATTTTAATAAAGGCAGGGAGGGACAGTAAAAGAAGTATGCACATGGTATGATGTTTCAAAAATCAAGCAGGCTGTAGTGATCCATGTCCACACAAGTGTTAGAGGAATTTTTTTTTAATTTTGCGTCCATTATAAAGCAAACAAATCTTGTAGTAATGCAATGAGTCATACCTGCCCATCTCTAGCCATGAGGAGGTGTGCCAGGAGTCAAAGGAGCTACATCTGTTATGCATCTCATCAGCCCCTGGAGGAATACTGCTGAAGGTTTTCAGGAGACTGAGTTTGCTACAGTCAGAGCTATCTCAGAGGGCAAAGAGCTGGCCTTGAAGTCCCTACATCCATTCATCCCACATCTGCCTTTAAGGTACACTAATGAACATCCTCAGCAGCTTCCTCTGTAGCCCAGAGCGGATCACCATGCCAGTCCTCTTCAGCCCAGCCAGCTGCCAGACCATTCCCGTGTGGAGAATTCCAAGTCATTGGAAGTGCACAAGTCTTTGGGACCCAGTGGGGCAAGGCAGTTCAGAGAAGACTTCACTCGCCAAGTTTCCTTACTGATTTCCATTCTTCATCTTCCTGCATTACCAGTTCTCTGTTGTGGGGTTGTCAGGGGGAAAAAATATGCAACTCACATATCCCAATTTTCTCCGTCTGTTTGGTTCTTAAGGGCTCATGTGCAAGTCCATCTGCACGTGTCCCCACCTCGTTTGATTCTGTGCCCATAAACCTTTTCTCTGGAACCATCTGAGAGTCCAAATGCTATCTTGACTGCTCTGCTTCTTCACAGGGCCAAATGGGATTTATTACCATTAAAAGAAAACTAAATACAGTTTATTAAGAGATCCAGGTGTCCCTTCACCCCCAACTGGAAACTCTTATATTAATCACTTTTTGATTTATTTGAATTGACCTTCTTGGTGAAATATTAATGACAGATGTGTTTATTCTCGGGCCATGATCAAACACTGAGAACACAAAAGTCAAGGCCAAGCAAAGAGAGATGTATTTCAATATTTACTTTGGAGGTGACAGAAAATTATCAGTGAAGAGTTCTCTTTCAATTAACGTTATCACTGCTATTACAAACAGTGAATGACAGCAATGTTTTCACATACTGTAAAGCCTGGGTCTAATTGACACTCATGATCAACTCTAAACTTCTATTCCTTGTAAATGATTAGAATAAATGTGACAACAAAAAATCACTAGACCTTCACTAGGTAATGAAACTGTGAGTGATGAGCAGCCCATGATACTGCTTGTCACACTGCCTTGATTGCTTTTGGGATGGATTAAAAATATTAGTAGTTGGCAAAAAAGTGGCTTAAATTGTGGCAAGGCATTTTATAGCACGTAAATATTGTGTTCCAAATTGACTTTGAATTGGATATGAGC
Organism: Dicrurus megarhynchus; assembly: GCA_013399195.1. NCBI lineage: Eukaryota > Metazoa > Chordata > Aves > Passeriformes > Dicruridae > Dicrurus > Dicrurus megarhynchus. Next base: position 159,090 of record VXAD01007708.1, on the reverse strand, counting down.
ATTCCCACATGAGTTGCAAAGTGATTGAGAGGACACTAATAGCAAAGGGAGGGGACGAGTCAGCCAAGGGAAAGTGCTGGGACCTGAAGGGAACCAAGTTAGGCTCTAGGTTATGCACAGCCCCACTGCAGGATGTGGCACATATTTTCTGTTCTTGCCATGGGGAGAGGGGAGGTGAAGGAAGTGTCTCTCTCACTGTCTTAATCTGCCAGGAGGTAAAGGCTCCCAGGGACTGACTCCTGAGAGGGAGAAGAAGAAAAAACCCTGGCATTAAGCTACATTTAAAAATAAAATAAGGCTAATAAAAACATTTCTGGCTCAAAGTCTAAAATTATCCCATGGAATTCTGAGGTCTAAAAGTAAGAGCCACTTGCTGTGTAAATATATTAATTTCTGTGGTGGAGCATGGTGAGAGCTGCTTTCCTGCAACAGCCAGAGTAGTCAGCGTGCTGGCAAACAGAGAAACAGCTGCTATGCAACATGAAATCGGGAATTACATAAAAATGAAAAATTATGGAATTATATTACTTTACCTGCAGTGATAAGATATGAAAATACAGGGAACACTCATGTGACTGTAATACAGTGGCTCATGAGAGAGCCAACTTCAATCTAAAAAATAGTGATACATTCCTCAGGACACAATGATCTTGAAAAAAAGAAACCACAAGCTGAAAGAGTCTTGTGAATTTGCAGGCTATCTCACAGGGAAATGAAAGCCATTATCGTGAAAATATTCATGAGCTTGCTGAGCTTTACATATGAGAGTCAGCCTGTATTAATCTTTTCTTTAAACTTATTTAGCAGAATGATATATTTTCAGCCAGGAGCATGTTGAACTATTCATTTTAAATACACGGTCTGATGAATTTAATCTTCCTTTTGTGAATCAGCCATAAATGGATCCTGATTTGTCAGAGAAATTGTTGTCTTGAAAAGTAAGCAAAAAATTTAGAACAGTTTTCCAGCTAATGGCCTATTCCCAAACCACTTGCTTCAGGAACTTCCTTTTTGTGGGTTGTTACTGATGACATGCACCTGAATAGTACCAGTCCCATTCCCTGAAGGATGACCGAAATGCATGGGGTGAGAAAGTACAGAGCAGTGAGTGCTCCTGCTCACTGAGCAGCACTGGTAGGAAAAGCTCCTACTCCTCTCAGTGGCTGGCAGAAAAAGAAGCAGCAGCCAGACAGGCAGTTCTGGGGACAGAGGTAACAGCCACTACATTGCCACACTACAACTCCTGCAGGAGCCTTCAGTGCAGAGGGATGGGGAGGGAGCAAAGGACAGCATCGGACATCCCTGAAGCAGCCAAGGCACAGTGCAGAGCAGAGGGCCGTGTGTGGGAGCTGTGCTTCCACACTGCTTTGTGGGGAAGTTTGCTAATTAATTTGAAATGGAAACATTTGGTTGTGTCTTGCATAAGTAATTCCCTTGTGCTCCCCCACCAGCAGTGGCAGTGGGCAGCTTTAAAGCCAAATCGTAGGTGAAACAGAGAGAGTTAGCCGAGAAAACCTGTGATTGTGGCAGACAGCAATCATGCCCCCACCTCTTCCCAAGTACTGCTTTTTGAGCAAGGCTGTCTCTCTCTATCCCATATCCTCAGATGGGTCTGTCTCTCTCCACTGCTGGTCACTACTGTCTATGAGTCATCACAAGCTGTTTCCTCTCCATGCTCCAGAAGCTCTCTGGACTGTCAGCATTTTAGTCCCAACTTCTTGAGAAACTGAATATGAAAAACAATACCATGACCATAAACGGCTGAGTAAATCACTTGAATGTCCCAAGAATCACTTCATTTTCACACAAAAACAATTGTCCTACTGAGAAAACCCTCTTGGTGAGCCAACTTGATGCCGAGTCCAAATTATATAAATATGACACGTTTTGTATAATTTATATAAAGCACATGAGTTAAAGTCCCTGAACCAATTGAATGTCTGGTGTGTATTTCTATTTCATTAACAAATTAGTCTGTTGTCTAGGAGAATCAATAAGTAATTTGAGAGCAGAAAGCTCATTACACTCATTAAACTTGGTATGATGTGTGACAAGGAACAAGGCTTCCATTTATCAGAAGCCAGCTGCAAGAAAGCCAGAGCACTTCAGAAAGATTAGTCAAAACGTCCCAGAGCCGTGACAACTTCTTAGAGAGCAAAGAAGGAAAAGTTTTTTGAGAGGCTCTCCCCTCTGTGAGCCTCTAATTAAAGAGCATGTGGCAGAGTTCCAGGTGTTTAAATGCCAAAGTTTAGCCCTGGACACACTAACTCTGAACCCAGCTGATGCTTTCTGATGTCTAAGAAACACCTGCATTTTTCGCTGAACTAAGATCAGCTGTTCCACAAGCACCCACACTTGGCTAGAAGCGTGGATTTATGGCTTATTATCATTTATGGTTCCACAAGAATGCATAAGGATCCACATCACCTGCACACTGGGGCTCACTAAACCATTTGTTTTGGAACAAGATTTTTGTAAATCTTTGAATTATTTGAACTGATTTATATATCCTTAAATACTCCTTACTCATCAGCAAGGTCAACTCTTGACTGTAAATATTATGACTATATTATCTATTTTAATTCAGGAAAGATTTTAGCTGCCTTCAGAAATATTGTTCTTCTTTCTTCTCTGTTTCTTTTCTTTCGGAAAGCAATGGACACTTTTTGAATAGTAACTGTTTAAATAAATTTCTTAACTCCCACAACACCAGAACACTGCAGGACCTCGTAGCAGAGAAAGAAAATGTCATCCCTACAGGTGCTTATTTCCTGCTATGACTTGGTTACAAGTCTTATGATTGATTTCTTCAGTGCTTCTGCACACATGCACAGCACTGTCTCCCTGTGCACTTCAGATAAGCCATTCCTAAGGTGCAGAACTCTTCCTGTGGTTCTGTTTCCCCTTTTTCTTCTCTCTGTAAGGCTTATTCTTTTTGTAGTGCATGATAAAGACAGGCTTTCCTCCTTCAGAAGTGATTAAGCTCTTCAATCACTCTCTACAGTAAAACGGGTCCTAAGGCAAAAAAATGTTTATGTGTAATGTGTTTCCTCCCCTCTGCTTTCTCTCATCATGCAAAGTCCTAAGTGTCTCATCCTGATTAACGCAGCTGCGAGCAAACTGTTGCCATCCACAGCAACTGTCTGTCCATAATCTGCAGTCAGAGGACAAAAGCTGACTCAAAAAACCCTTGCAAGTTTACTTTGCCTGTACCTCACTGCCTTCTTTGTATGCCAAATATTACTGCAAGTGAGAGCTGAGAGGAGAGTCAGTATCATCTGAATAATATTCCCAGCATTTACGTGTGTGCTGTAGTCTCCCCAGCAGCACTCCTCCCTCTCCCCAACGCATCAGAGCAGAGCTTCCAGGGATTTGGGTGAGCAGGACCCTGTAGAACCCCAAAAGGGAATGAGAAGGCTGTTCTGGCTAAGGACATCTTACATTTGAGAAATATTTTGCTGTGAGAAGTCCTCAGGATTTGTCCATCTTCACCTCTGAGGTCAATTGGGTCAACAATGGAGTTAACAAGATGGAGGGAGAACCTGGGCTCTCACCCAAAGTCCACCAAAGGGGCTCATATGTACAGGGAGTTCAAGGGTTTCAAATAGTCTCAGCCATCACTCTGCTGAACACGAGATTGTCTCAAGCCCTAGCAATGTCTGGGTCACAGAAGGGTATTCTACCCTTAAACTTACCTCGTTTGATCTATACTTCACCTTCAAATATAACATCCAAAGGTAACAGGGTGAAAAGTGTGAGCTTAAAATGACAGGGAGAAAATTGCCACTGTGAGGCCAAAACACTCCTGAAACTTGCACCTTGCAACACCTAAATCATTTCTCCCTGAGACCATTTTTCCAGTTCAGCTGGGATTTGTGAGATAGAAATCACCTGCTGTATTTCAGCAAAGATGGCAATAAAGCATCCAAAGTATTCCCGGACTGTTAAGAAATACATTGCAATTCCAAAAAGAAATATCCCTCTATGTCTTTTCGAAGACCCTGCAGTGTTTCATCAGAAAACAAGCAAGTCTAAGTAAGTGCAATTATTCTTTAGCAGATAATGAAGAAAATCTTCCTTGCCAGTACAAACTGAAAAGCTCAGTGTAAAGAATGAGACTGGGTGGGCTGGAGCAGTTAGAAGAGGTGGCTCTTAGTGGAAGATCAAAGTCTAGGGAGTGGATCACTTCAAGATGTTTCTCCATCTGAGCAATGTCTGTTCGCAACCTTGCTGCATTGTCGTGGACATTTTGCAGTGACCACCCACAGGACCAAAGCAGCTGAACCTTTGCACAGCTCAAGAGGCAAACCCAGCACTGGGAGGAGTGCTGGATCCAGCTCTGCCCACTGCATTTCATGCTTATTTTATGGTACTTTACAGAACGTTCCCAAAGAGTTCTGTTTTCAATAGGTAGGATTTGTTGTAATGTCTTACCTTGCTGCCATGCATTAGAGTGATTTCAATCAGATAAAATCTGACTCATAACTTTACACTACAGGAATAAGCTGGCATTTACTGGAACTGAACAATATCCATAAACAGCAACAGTCATATTAAGGCTCTGTGGTTTGGCTCATTTAGCATGCTGGCTTTATTAAATCTGGCATAGTCGACCTTATGCATCGTGCAAGGGCTATTTGGTAGAATTTGTCAGGTTTTAAAGAAATGTTTTCAAAAAACCCCAAGAATAAGAAGATTAGAACCATCTCCTACATAAACAGTGATGACTTTTTCACTAAAGAACCTCCTCTTCAGAGCTCTGGCAGGCTGCAGAAATCCAAATGCTACTTGCAGACTTACACATTTTTAACACAATAATGTTTTAACACATTCCTATTCTGACAGAAAATCTGAGTTTTCCCACTCTGAGATGAAATTATTGCTTACAATTTTGACTGAAGAAATGTCAGTTTTCTCCCTCTCAGTAAAAATCCTAGTTTTCAGGGTGAGATGGAGCCATAACATCAGTGGAAAAAGGTGGGGCAGAGCACTTCTCTCATCACAGGAACACTTCAGCAGCCAAAGCAAAAGGGGAAGAGTTGGTCAAGGAGGGAAGGGAGATATTTCTGCACATTTACACAAAATAAGCAGTTGCACTAAAGGGTGGATTCACTAGTCACGGTACATCACTAAATTTTGATTTGCCCAGGCAGACACCTGAATGCAATCAGGTTTTCCATCTACAAAGTAGTAAAACATTACTGCAGAGGTGAGGTGGGCTTCACACTAAAATGGTAACAGACCTTGGAGAACCTCCAGATGTGAATAACAAATGTAAAATGAGATTTTACTCCAGGTTTACAAAGAGCACTGCAAAAGGCACCTGGCTAACAGTGAGGGTGTGCAGAGCAGAAGCACAACCATCAGGAGTTGATTGTTTCATAGATGCACCAAAAAAAGAAGACAGGAAAGCAAACACTTCCTCAGAGCCACATAAAGGCAGCCAGTGTGGAGGATCCATCACTTTTCTTTCTCAGCAAAATCCCCTGGTCAGGCCTGCCAGAGCTGCTTGCCTAACCTGTAGTTATAGGTTTAAATGTGGTTTTACGCTAAACAACTTCATTATCTCATCACTTTTTTGCTTCTTTCTCATTTGTTTTGCTATTTTTTTTAAATCTCTCTCTGCGAATAGGTGAAAAATTGAACCAGGACAGTATTGGGGTTTTTCAGAGCAGTTGCCATGGCCATGCCCTCATCTCCGTAGTCAGGTGCAGACAACAGCAGGGTGGCCTGGCCTGACTGGCATGACCAGGAGAGCCTGGAGGCACAGGGGACAGGGAGAACTGCAGAGCCTGAGCAACAGGTCACAGGGGAGAGATGTCACCACATCAGAGGGTGGGTGGCACACAGGTTTCTGGCCAGTGTAATGGGAGTCCCACCCCACAGCTGTGAACACTGAGGCAAAAGTAGTGGAAGGGCGGGTGAAGAAGTAAACAGAGCACTAGGAAAGGATGATCAGCTTTGAGGCTGCATCCCTGAGAGCCTGCTGAGGGACCACTGAGGTGGAGGTGCTGGCCCTCACTCTTGCAGGCAGAGCCAGAAGGACAGATGTTGTCTGCTGAGTGCCAAAAGCAGCGGAGATCTCACTTGGGTCATCTACTCTTGCTGAATGGCACTGCTTGGTCCAACAACTCACAAACGCAACAGGACTTGATGCTAAGCCCAGGGTCTCTCATCTCACACCCAGTGAGACCCACTGCTTCCTGGATTTCACTCTGCTCAAGCTGCTTTCAAACCCACTGGCACTACTTGGCACTTGCAAAATTAATTTCAAACCAGAACTGCTCCTGCCAGCAACAGTGCTTGCTCAGCCAGAAGTAGATGTCATCAGCTGGGTGATGAGTGCTCGTCATGACCACCTAGTAGTACCCAAAATATAATCAATGTACACTTTTCTCATGTATGCCTATCTACACCATGTGAGATAAAGACCAATCCAGCACTGGGGATAGTCCCAGCCCAAGCAGGAAAGGGGACCAGAGGCCATCCAGGGAGCCCTGCCAAGCTGCACATCTGATTTCACGAGCATGGAGCCTCTGCTGCAGAATAAATGGGCTGACATGGGAGGCCTCCAGTCAGAGACGGGGTTGCTACAGACTGGGGAAGAGTCACGCAGAGAACAGGGCAGGAGCAGCCTTCTGCAGGGGTTACAGCCAGGGGAGAGCAGGCACAGATGGACAGACATTCCAACTGATAGGGATCTCAGGAGATCTCCACTTGAGAGGCTTCAGAAGGGATTTGTACCATGGGCAAATCAAGTGTGTTGTCACAGTACCACATAAGAAGGTGAGATGGGAATAAACCAGCTGGTTAGATGTCTGTGGAGTGGGTAGCCTGGAAACAACGTTCACTCAAGGACTAGATGTGCATGAGCTGACCAACTCTGCTGACATCCAGTCTCACAGCCTATCCACAGGGCATCCTTCTATGTACACATAATGAAAGATCTGCTGCTGAGAAAATATGCCCATAAACTTACTCTGATCTAAAGTTAAAGTACTTATGAAAAATTGCTGTCTGAGGTCCCAGTGTAAGCGCTATCAGCATACTGTGAGCAAACACTGAGAAAGTTATTCTGTTGTAATCTCAGAGAAAAGAAAATACATAAGAAATATGCTTTAGTGATATGCCTTACAAACAAGCAGTGAGAAATATCTCATGTAGGTTTCCTGGAATACCCACTAAACAAGAGTCATCAAAGATTAAGAGTCCACAGAGCACTTGTTCTACTGAATGTTAATGTCTCTAAAACACCCTGAGAGCAGATAAACAACCAGAGATACATCACTTGCCGTTTTTTACCCAACTGCACAATAGATATTTCAGTTGCTTTGGTAAATGAAATGAGAATTTTAAGTAAATTAAGAATTTACTTAAGGAACCAGAACTTCCTTAAGCATGTTTGTGCTCTCCTTTCATTTTTAAGAGCCTCTCGAAGCATCCCTCATGCCCCTGTGACAGCCCTCCGTCCCCTCCAAAAGGACTCACAGGAGCTCCTTAGAGAACCTGGGCTGAGGCAGCAAGGTCAGGATACCGGGAGCAAAAGCTTAGAGCCAATCTAAAATGATAACTACATTATCATATCTTGCACTTGTTTCAGTGCAGCTCATCAAAGTGAGATGGAAAAGAAAGAATATCCTTTGAAGAAAAGAATATACGTTAGTGGCAAGAGGAGAATTAAAAAAAAAAAAAATAAAAAGAGTGACCTAGTAAGTAGACATAGTAAGTAAAAGGAAGAAAAAAGGAAAATCAGTGTTCAGGATTGATTTTGACTGAGGTCTTTGATGGAGGTACGAGACCTGCTCTCCAATGTGAAGTGTTGCTTTGGAATCCACTACTGGATCTTGAACATTTTCTTTAAAAGCATGAGCCTCCAAAAATCTTTTTCTGAGGTCTGCTGCCAGGGCAGCATTGAAGCTTAAAGTGTAAGATCTCCTTGCTGTGTTATTTTGGCAGAGAAATACAGACTTTGCACATCCATGAAATTCAACTGGTGTGATAGCTTTGGGTATTTGTTTGCCTTTCAGCACACAAAGCCCTTTTATTCTGATACCTATCATTAGCTTCTGTTATGCCTTTTCTCCCCTTTATCTGACTGTATTTATAAATATATTTCTATATATTTACTCCTATTTCCACAGACATTACTTGGTTCTTTTTGCTAATATAAATCTATAAGTTTTGCCCAATAAAAACATTTGAAATGTGGCTCTGGTTAGTACATATCTGTTTTCTCAAAGCAGCAAAGATCTAAAACTCTCACATAGAACAGCTGTGTGTGTTAGATTCCTTGGTTTGGACAATGCTTTGAACACACTCAATTTACCTTTCATTTCATAGACTTGCTCATGCCTGAAAAAGAAATAACCTGAAAAATTATTTGCAGTCACTGCCAGCTTCAGCAATATCTGAAATGCTTTGTTGATGAGTGGAAGTTTTGAGATTATTTTTGGTGCCATGACATATTGCTGTACATAACCCAGACTGGAAAATAACTGACAGCCTCTGGCATCTTGGAGATAAGTAGTATCAGCCTCCATAGGCTAGTGGACTGTGTCTCATGAGTAAAACAGATTCTGGCAGTAGCTTTGGGAGAGAAAACCTGATTTTTTTTCTAATAATTGTGTTGTTAACTCATTTTTATTTTCTTTTGATTCAGCCTTTAGATGATTATTTTCTTCTTTTTTTTGCTACTGATCTTTTCCTTTGGCATGCTGGGCATCATCATCATCCAGTCTATTTGGAGGCATGACTGAAAAGTAAGGTGACCAAGGACAAAAGGGATTTCAAATACATGAATTAATTTTGTGTGTCTAGTGTCTCTCCCCTCCCTCCATCACCTTGGCAAGAGGAGGAAGTATCCCTTCTCCAGCTGCTGAGAGAGCCCCACAGCACTGTGTCAGCCCAGGGCCACTGTGCAAGAGCTGAGCTGCCCTCAGCGGGGGAATCTCCCACCACGGGTGTGTGGAGCCATTGCAGCATTTACCCTCACCCTGCAGGAGCCAGCAAGGGGCTGCTGCCAGGGGTCACCAGAGGGGGAAACACCATGAACCACCTGAGACTGCCAGGGATGCTCTGTGTCCAGGGCTGCCTTTGATGCTCTGAGCTGTTTACCAAGTACCTGCAAAACATGGAGCCCACTGTCTGGCTGACAAAATGTGCCAGCAGCAAATTAAGAACACCTTTCAGAGCAGACTGTGTCCACTGTGTTGCTGATAATAACAACACATTAGATGAGATCTCTTAACACAGGAGGAAAATGAGAATGGGCATCTGCACACTCCTAAATTATTTTCTCATCCTATTCTCCTCTAGTACACCCACATCTATGCACTGTTGCTGTGTACTTGGCACAGGGGAAGCCTCTGCGTGCTTTAAGTCATAAAAGAATTACAGACAGTGTGCATGTAAGTCTGTCAAATGGTGAAAGCAATCACAGGCATCCACTGGTTTCAAAGTGTTAATTTAGGGATAGAAAATCAGTTGCAATAAAACCTTTCTGGAGATGTCAGCTCTGTATGATAAACACAAACACATACAAAGATAAAAAAATATACATATATATTTGAAGGGAGACTACAGCACTATCTCATTATAAAATATTTTTTTCCAAATCTGAAAATAAAACAAGCAGAAAAACATGCCCAGTGCATAAGTATCTATCTTTATACTACATAAATATGCAAAAGCCCTATTAGAACAAAGTCTCGTGTTGAAGCTCATTTGACAGATGTTCTCGGTCCCTAATAAAGAAGTCATACAGATGTTATTCAAAGAGTATAATAATTTGAATGCTCACTCTTAAAAGCCTTTTTTTTTAATCTTTTCATGTTGTGGGCACTCTCTCAACAAGCAGTGTGGGAGCTGTCTCCTGAGCATGTCCCTTTTGAAATGTTTTGAGCCCACAAGAGGCAGCACAGCACAATGCAGATGAACCACGGTAGCAGCTTACCAGTCAGGCAGCCACCAGCTCCCTGCACGTATTTTAAAGGTGCCAAGCTGTAGAGGTGCAGCCTGTGGGTGCATTTCACAGGCACTTACACATCAGGGACATCCAGCCCAGAGCTCAGTGGCAACATGGGCCCAGTCAGAGAATGAGATTTGGCACAGAGCTGGAGACACCTTCCCATAACCATGTGTCACATTCCCAAAAGGTCTGGGTGTAACCGGTGCTTTATTCAGGCAAACTGAAATTTTCCCCACTTTATCTTTTTAGGTCTCAGGGAAGACATACTTGCGTCGTTCCCTATCTTGAACATGTTTTGTATTTTAAGCTCATTTTTAAACCCAAATGAGACTGAAAGTTGAGCATATTTACAAAGGCTTCCTTGAATAATACACCCCTGGGGAACGCTTTCGATTTTTTTGAGGACAAGAAGCTTGTCTGTCATGGCATCCTGAAAACAACTGAGATCACATCAGTAACAGTACGGTGAAGGGGCTGTAAAGACTGAGATGACTCTGGTTTGAGCTAATATTATTACTCTGACACAGGACATGTAATTGTCTCTGGGGGGATGTTTTAATTAAAAGGGGAAAAAATAAGTTTCTTTTCAAATACAGCTTCCTTCTACCTCTCATCAAACAAAATGTAGATGATGCAGGGTAATTATTGTCATTAGTCTGAGTGGTTTGTGCTCAAAGCATTTGTGATAATATCCTGCTTTACTCTTTGTCTTTTTATTACTCATTGGATAGTGTAGAATATCAGGCTGATGCTGAACTGCATCAGTGAGGGCAGCCTTGGGGGCTCGTATCTTACTATATGTTTTGACATCTTATCAATCTTTAAATTTAACATACTGATTTATGTGCCAGCATTATGATGAGCTCCCTATGGTTACTGAACTCTGTGTTATTTGGATGTACAAGGTCAGCAGCAGCTTCTGCAGATCAGTTCTCTCTGCTCTCTGCCAGAAGCTGATAAGAGGCAAATCTTTTGTGCTTCCCTGGAAAATAAGCTGCAGATTTTCTTTAGGGAAAAAAAGGCATTGTACACAAAAGAGGAAAATAGTGTGAATAGTGGAGAATGGGATAAGGAAATGAAAATGAAGGCAGAGTTGCATGGTCCTGAATCTTCAGAATAATCGTATTTCATTCTCCAAGAATATTGTTCCAGATAAAAGCATGAGATGAGTGTCACCAGCTTTCCAGACCAGGAGTTCTGGAAGGAAAATAATGAGACAGAAAATATTTTACATTTATATGAAAGCTTTCTGGCAAATAACACCTGTGATTTCTCAGTATCGCCAAGCAAAATAAACAGGTGATGAAGTAGGCAGTGAAGAAAGGTACATTTCTTTTTTTCTATCCTTAGTGTTTGGAGTTCCAAATCCATTTGCCAGACTGGCATCAGTATAGTCACTGCTTGAAAGAAAGGTATTTTACAAAATTTTCAGATTTTCTGTAAGATTTTTTTTTTTAATTTAAGAATTGTTTAGATATTCCTAACTGTTTTCAAGTCCATTTTTCTTCTACTTTTGCTGGTGTATTCTGATACTCCAGGCTTTCCTTTGAAGTTGCAATGAGGAATTACAGTAAAATCATTGAAGCATCTTGTTAATTGCTGTCTGGTGGCTGTTTGGGGGTTGTGACTTGGCAACTTTTATTGGAAAGTACTTAGTCACAATCTGACAAGATAAGTTAATTAGTGTAAAACTCCACTGTGCATTCATTAATGCCAGTGTATCTCAGACCTTTGACATAGCTGGTGCTACATAATTTACAGAATTGGCAAGGAGCACAGTGAGACCGGTGTTTTTAATTCCATGGAGCAGTCACTTCTTAAACACATGTGCCTTTTAAAAAAGAGATTAACTGACTCCTTAATATTGTTAAGGTGATGTATCCCTAGTTGCTCAAATAGTCAGGGTATTTATACACCTTTTTGGTTTGTCTGCAGAACCACAGCCTAAAGATTATCGTGCAAAAAGATTTTTTTCTGGTTGTTTAAAGCTTTCAGGTGCTTTACAGCCTCTCACTGTCACAGAATTAGAGCACTGCTAATTTTCCTTGCTAAGCATGTGTGCCTGCTATGTAAGTGTGAAAGGCTACAGATAGGCAAGCAGAGTCTCTGGCAGGAGACTTTAAGATGCAGATGAACTAAGAACATTTTCATTTCAGAAGTATGGAGCTGTTGAGAGCATTAGGGATTGTTGCACTGATCAACTCTACCTGGAAGTGTCTGTGTGTGGCCAAGAAGGTTGTGTGTGTGTGAAGCCATAGGAAGCAATAACTACAATTCCTTTAATACTCCTCAAATCAGCCATGCTATCATGTGGTCTAGGAGGCGGAGTACTGAGTATAGCCCAGCTCACACTGCATGGTGTAGATGCACACAGAGGTCCTGATGCTGATTTTGCTGGAATCAGTAAATAAATTCTTGCTAACTTCAGTTGGCCAGCAAAACTTCTCACCCTTTTCTACAAAGAATGGATATAGTAATTACTAACTTGCAGAAAAATCAAAGTCCTAAAAGGGACTTGTGTTTCCATGTTTGTTCTCTGTCCATTTTGGTTTTAGGCATAACCAGAAATCAGCCCTCCACCACAACATCAGCAGCAATCACTATTATCTCCTCATTATTATGGTCCTGTATTTCAAACACCCACAAAAATATTGATTCCCTAAGAATTCCTTTTATCTTAGTATGATGCCACTGACAGTAAGAAGAATTATCTATATCGGAAAGAAAATTGTAGTGGTTTTTTTTCCCTGGTGGACAATACATGGGTGAGTCAGAAGCAACACAAAAGAGTTGTGGGCCATAATCACCTAAGTTGTTGTTTTCCCTCTGCATTCAGCCAAGAAGAAAAGTGTGGGTGGTTCCTTCCTGATCTTGACTTTTAGTCACCCCTCTCCCGAGAGCAGCTGCTACCTGCTCACTCCCGGGGTGGCTGTATAGCCCATGACTGGGTGCAGGGTCCACTGCAGCACAGGCAGAAAGTGGTCTTGGTCTGGGGTCTTACCAGGAACTTGGGTCCTCAAAACTGAGAGGTCAAATCTTTACCTTATTCTGCTGGTAAAATTTTATATAATTTTAACCTTTTTTTACTGAGGCACCTGTCTCAGAAGATGATCGTTATAATGCAGCAGCACAGTTCAGATACAGTCATTTGCAGTGCTCTGAAAAATCACTAAGTGCAAGCCTTCCTTCTGTATTCCCTGTTTACTTGTCTCACCCATTCTTTAATTTGTATGTGACACTCATATTTCTAATTTTCTAGAAGGTGCTCTAAGACAATGCAAGGACTTGCATCAGTTCAGCACAATGGGAATGAAACAGTGAACCCCATTGTGATACAGCCAAGTAGTTCCAGAAAAGTACCAGAAAAGGAAAAGCAGAAACTGTCTGCATACTATATATGATTAGCCCAGCACCTGCAAAACAGCTTTTGAAAGATTGGAAGGTAAGATGTCTGTGGACAATAGGAAAACAAGAAAAAAGGAAGAGAAAATACCCTTCCTCAAAGAGCATAATGGTCTGAATGGTGAATGTCTGTCACAGGAACTGGAAAGTGCTATATTGTAGTAAGTATGCACAAGATGAAAGGCATGCTCTTAAAAAAAGCTCAAAACATACTCTTAAAAAAGCTAGTAAGAAGTTTTCAATGTTTCTAACAAATCAAAAGTCAAAGTGGAATTGAGCTCAAAACAGACGTATATAGCATGTAACACAAGGCTTGGTATTTGCTGCTTTCACAACAAAGGCAAAAGAAAGCAAGTGTAGTAGAAGCTGCAATGCTTTTTATTGCATAACTGTTGCACTTTTGAACAGCTGATGTGCCCAGAAATCTTGTCTGGGTTTTTATTTTTGTTGTTGGGTTTTTTTTGTTTGGTTTGTGTTCTGGTTTGTTGGTTGGTTAGGGGTTTGGGGTTGGTTTTTTTTGGCAACTTAAGAAATTTGAAGCTCAGGCTGGGCAAAGTGCAGTTGCTGGAGTTTCACATGACTGTATTAATCCATTCAACAGTTTGAGAGGAAAAGAGTAGTTATTCCAGTGGAGCAGAGCTAGATGAAGGGAAAAGAAACAAGGTATAAAGTCACTGGTCTCTGTGGGACTGAGATAGATAATCAGCACCTGCAGAAAGCAGGTGGTCTCACGGTGACTGAGCTTCTTTGCTGATAAGTTGGGTTCGACTTGCCACTTAGTACTCCCTGAAGACCAGAAAGGAGAGGAGGTTTAGATACAAAAAGGAACAAGTTAATTGCACAAACCACAGTAATTTCTGAAGTATAACTGCACTAAAGTAGATCTGTCATATTATAGGAACAGCTGGTAAAACACAGACTCCTGGATACGTCACTTTTAAGCATCTCTAACTGGGCATTCAAGAGTGCATTTTCTTAAGAGTATTAGTGTTAAAGAGGCTGAGAACCATCCAAATGAATTTCGGAGATGTGTGGAACGTGGCAGTCCATTGACACCAACTGAACTAGGTGTGGACCTCTGAAAAGGTGGCTGGCTGCCTACATCTTTGCAGGAACTAAACAGAATTTAAAGCACTGGCTTCCCTATCCAAGTCTTTAGACATCTGAAGACCTACCAACACCTGCCTTTCCCCCAGCCTAAGCCATACATTGTGCAGGAGGATGTGCTCTGCTGGGTCTAGGCCAGAATATCTAGAACTGCTCCTTATCCTCAGACACTTGCCAAACCTCTGTCATCTCTTCAACTCCATTTCAATGTCAACTAAAGATGTTTTATTTTGCTTTGGGATTTTTACCCATTTTAAACAGAAAGAAAATTGTGCTGAATTTAGTAAGTATGTGCTTAGGATACTCTCTTTGTATTGGCAGTGGCTATCAAACATGATGTGCTACTGTAATTTCATATAAAAGATTTAAAAATTCATTCTTTACATGTTGGAAAGATTTTGGTTGATTGTTTTTTCTAAATGACAGGTACTGATCCAAATCAAACTGAAGGGCATCCTCACACCTATTTTGATTTCACATAAGGATGCAGCCCATTGTGTCTTTTCCAGTAGGGTGACTGATGATTGTCAATAATATTGAGAGCTTTATCCAATGCTAAAAGTAAAATCCTATATATTAAAATAAAAAAGAAATTCTGATTCTGCACAGAGAATGAACAAATTACTTCCTAAATGAAATTAACTCTGATCCATCCCATCCTCTTGAAGGGTATTTTCACTTTGGATATAGTAGATATTGAAGTGATAATTAACTGAACAGACTACCAGGGAAAAAAAGAAAGCATATTAGCACTAATGCACACAGCTTTAAACAAATGCTGTCAATAAGCAGGCACATTTAAAACACACCTGTCTTTCCATTCCACTAAGATGCATGAGCTATTTAATATACCACGTAGTTAGCAATGAAGCACAGTTGGTCCTTGCTTTGCACAACTTTGAAAATTATCTTTTGAAAGGGCAGCAGAAAAATGTTTCCTATTGAAACATAACATTTCTTGCTATTTCACCACTATCATAAGGCAGAAACATCTATCAAGATCACCTAGGCAATCAAAAATGCCTAAGCAAATTGCAAGCCAAAGTACTGTAGAAAATCAGAGAATTTATTAGTTCTGTAAAGTTGAGTCAACATCCAATAGACTTGTCTCACCTAGCATTAAAATTAAATTCTTCACAAGAATAAGCAATATACATAGGAGAGGCTAAGTTAAAAGATGAAAAAACGTTGAAGTATTATAAACTATGGCATATTATAAGCAAGAACAATCTTTCTGAACTGCTTGTTAATCCACTAAATCCTTCTTATCTCTGATTTCCAGCAAAAGAGTGCCAAGGTATGTCATAAATTTCTTACACAGAGACATCATCCCAATAATTCAATCTACATTTTAAAGGATGGTGAAATAGCTGCCTTTCAATCTGCTGTGCATACACGTAGAACACGGACAAGAGCTGTCTTCCTCGTGCTGTTATATCCCACAAAACATTGTGCATGCCCACTTTCCCCACTCTCCAGTTCCCTGCCATTCTCAGTGGAGCTCTGAGGGCAAGAGAAATAATAGAGAGGAAAATGCTAAAATAATTATTTTAATGGCTAGAGAACAAGAAAATTTGGCTGAGATCTTTAAAACTCTGAGACTGATATTAAAGTCATAAACAGGCTTTCCACTCTGTCCTTGCATTAAAGACAGAGCAGAACCTACTTATCACCAAATTAGATCATTGGCTTTAGAGGCTCTTTCTCAAGGATGAACTTGTCCTTAGCTACTTCCTGGGCACCTAAAGCTTCTTGCTTTCATATCAGTGAGACCAATGAAAGTTTTGTCTGGTGTTTGAACAAGGAAACAGCATTTAGACCACTTAATTCAATATGGTTGCAGATTATTGCAGCACAGCCCTGACATGATGCATTTAATTTTATTTTGGACACATAGATTTTTTCCCAGGCTTAAATATTTCCTTTTTTTACTTGCATTTTATATAGATAAGAAGAGATATCCTGGGATTTCACTGCACTGATTGTGGTTTTGTCAGTTTTCTGGCACTGAAGATGGAGCCTAAAACTGCAGCTTGACTAGAAGCCGAGCAAAGGTGGAAAGGTGTTGAAGTGAGTTATTTTCAGGGCTGATGTCAGTTTCTTTTGGTGCCAGTACCCGAGCAAGCATGAGAATCAAGTCCAAAGCATCAGTCCCAAGTGTTGCTCTCTCTCCAGGAACTGAAGAGCAGCAGTAAGGGCAGGTATCCAATGTAAAGGACCTGCCACTGGAACACTGAGGAGAGTTTCCACCCAGGAACCTGGAAAAACTGCACCTTTTGGCACTCAAAGAACTATTTTTTTTTTTCCATTTGCCAACACAATCAGTTGGTTTTACATGCAAAGTATGACTTAAAGGTGCCTCACATGACACCAGCTGGCCAGAGCAGCTTCGCCAGCAGTGCCTGTTGCCTCAACCTTTTGCAACAACACTTAAAATTGGGTTCACTGGGCTTTTACAAGTGCAGGCTCATCTGTCTGTGGCTCATGATCAAAGAAGAAAGCAGAAAAATAAAGAATCAGACCAAGAGTCCAAACTTGAAGCCAGGTTTAACAGAACTGGAATGAAGGACTCTTTCCTTTAAACGTCCTATAGATCCTTCTGCCCCAAACACAAAACATTTCCTGACTTTGCAGTAACTCCTGCAACTCTCTTCCAAAAACACATTGCCAAGTAGTCTCCATTTCCAAGCACTTCTCTCTTTCATGCCCTCCAAAGAATTAGAGAAACACACACAATCATTTTAAAGAACAATAAATTAAGTGAAAACTGCCAACTTTACTATGTAATTGCATTGAATCCATGCAATTATGTGCAAGAATAATTTAATTCCTTTTACTGATTCATTCCGGAGTTAGAATTACACAGTATTAAGGCTAATCTTTCATACTTAGAATAATTAATTTGTCTCAATGTATTTGTTTGGGGGATGACTTAGGCAGGAAAGCACAAATTGCTCAGTGGTTAGATGCTGTACATTTTCTCTAGGCAGTACATGATGGTACAAGGCTTTCCACAGGATCATCACCACACACTAAAGCAGCCCTGGAGCACCTTTATGGTATTCCAGTGTGGTGCCCATGCTTTTTGGTCAAGGACCTTGTGTAGCTGCCAGAGAGTTGAATTCTCTTTGCTTGTACCTTCACTCAGTAGAAATAGAAGGAAGGAGGGGTTGGTTCTTTTCTGAGGCAGGTCCACATTCTTCCTTCCATCAACCCTCTGGGTACTTCCAGGATGTTCTCCTGCTCAGCTGTGGATGGATGTTCATTTCTAAGTAATAGTGCAAGGAAAACAGTGGGGAAAGGCATGGTTTTCCAGCTACACACCGATACAATCAATTGCAATCTTTGTGGACGTGGGAGAAGCATTTAAGCACAATGATAGCCCTTTCCAGCTCACACAGCTTGGATTGTGTGTCAGGCAAGTGCCAGCCACCGCCACACAGCTCCAGAGGAAAGAAGGGCCACTGAAAGAGCTTCCTCAGACTTTTCTTCAGAATTTGATTTTTACATCAATAGAGACAAACTTACCTAATAGGCTCCTAGTTTCTCAAAAAAAAAAAAAAAAAAAAAAAAAAAAAAAAAAAAAAAAAAGTCATTTGAAGAAACAAACTAGGCTAATGAAAAGAAGGGAAATAATAAAAATATTTTGGAACCAAGGCACAAGAAAAATGGCAACCATATTTAATTTGTGAGGGTAATCACATGTATGACTGAGCAATCCAAAACAACACTGGGCAGATCCCTCATATAATCCCAATAGAATGGAGGAGTAAAACAAACTTAGATAAATCAGTAGGATAGGAACAAACTATTGTATGTACTTATATAGTCCTGCACTTTCTAAGAAAAAAAAGAGCCCACAAAGAAAACGGGAATCCAAACAGAAGTTAGTCTTTGCTTGCGTCAGAAGTGTCATGTGTGCAATCTATTTCATATGCATCACACTAATGTATTTTTGCTTAAAGCCAAATACAGGCTACTCTTGTATGTGCAAACTTCCAAAAGTCTTTTCCAAAAGACTCTAAAGTCTTCACAACCCCATCTATTAACCTCATTTTATTTTTCAATGCAAGGTTGTTTTTCCCTCCTGACAAGGTCATTTTTTTTTCACTTCCATTTTTCATTTCTCAGAAAGTTTTGTTTGAATATTCGCATTTTTTCTCAAAGGAAAGGACAAAAAGCTAATAGCAGTGTAATGGCTGTTTAAAGACAAGGATGCAAGGAGGAGGACCAGGAGGCACAGGCAGAAAAGAGGCCTTGCAGCATGCAGACAACTTTGAGAGGCATTTTGAGCAAATTTCAGTGAGGAGAACCATACCACCTGTTTGTATTTCTAGGTCACAAAAGTCAGAACAACAGCAAGAAGCTTTTCTTCCAAGAAAACAAAACTCAACACAATAATCATTCACAAGTATGGGAGTGATTAGCTGAAGAAAGTGAACACGTAAGAAATTTAGCAAGTGGTGCATGAAACTTATTTTCCCCACATTTTATCAAATTACAGACTTTCCAAGGCGTTGTTGCTACAGGAATGACCTTTAAGGCAGTCGCTTCTTTTGGAAAAGTTAAATTTATGTTTGACTTCTCAAATGCCTGATTCTTTTTTCAAGTATTTGAGCTACAAAGACTAGCAGCTTAATGTCCAAAGTGAAGCATCATTGCCCTTTCTGTATGCCAGTGCATTAGAAGTGCTGCAGGGCTAGTGGGACATCAGAAGGTGAGGATTTGCTGTGTCACTTTTACAAAGCAGTAAGTCCCAGTGCAGCACTGTGGTGAGAGCCAGGGAAAGCACATGGGAGAGGTCCCAGATCCTGCAGGCAGAGTAGGAGCCTGCAGTTTGCAGGAGTACAGACATCTCTTTTCTTGGATCTGCTGCCAGACAGCCAGCAAGGGGTCATACATCAGTAGGCCAAACATGCATCTGTTATTGATTCCATCTGCTGATTTTAATTCACAAATCACTCCCCTCTGTCCAGCCCATCAGTCCTACTCCTCCAGCCAGCCCTTCCCACCCCTGTGATGAGAGTACCTTTCCCTAGCTTGCCCACCCTATGCAGTGAGGCTGTACCTGCTGGAAAAAGTGACTGAACAGTGCCTTGCAGAGCAGCAGAGAAGCTGAGTGTCTGTTGAAGGCTCCTGCCTCTGGTGAGCATACAGCTTACAACATCACTGTGCCTTCACCCTTATTTATCCCTCCACCCACCATTTCTGGAGTAAAATGAGTTGTCTTTGTTTCTGCTGGGAGAGAAGATGGGAGAGGGAGGTGCTCCACGGTCAAGTACTTTTCTGTGTGTCTGTTCCTTTACCTCCACCTGTGCCCTCAGTCTCTTATTTTCTTCCTCCTCTCAAGAAAGGGCTGGGCACAGACAGAGTTTGAGGACAGTTATTGCCTTAAAGCCTGACATAATTAAAATCTCTTTCATTACAATCACTGATCTGAGAGTATGATTATAGTGATTACAGGATAGATACCTTTAGCCTTTACAGTAACAATAAAAGATAACTGCCTGTGACCATATGCATCAAATAATATTAACAGAATGTACAATTCAGTAATGAGAGTTAATTCAGTTTTAAATGGCACTGAGGTACTGGTATAATTTAACATTCAGATATTGGACAGTATTCTCTAAACTACCACTGCTTGGTCCACTCCTCCTGCACGTGGAGCACCCACCTTCTCCAGCAGCAGGGCTCAGGTGCAGAGCAGATGTCCAGTGATGGGAGCAGGTTCCCATAGACAGCAGCTGGTGATGGCCTCACTGTGCTTCTGCATTTAAGACTATTAAGCCATCTAAAGCCTTCCTGGGAAGTCAGTTAGTTCCCAGAAGCTGTGGCAATGGTCCAAAAAGTATTGAGACAATTTTCTGCTTTTAAACCTGTCTCATCTTGGCAGGGACAGAAAGGAACCCACTGTGCCTGTGCTTTGGCTCCTCCATGCAGCAGGGAGCTGGCAAGCCCTACCCCAAAGCTGTCCACACTGGGGTGACACTGTGCAAGCCGTTCTGCCCTGGGTGATGCCATCTGATGCTTTGTACCTCTGGGTGCTGCTCAGCCCTTGCTGGCACATCAGTCTGCAGGACTGAATCCTCCACAACAGCTCAGATGCCACTGGACTCTGCTCCCATCATTCCCATGGCAGTCATCCCCATAATTCACATCTACCCACCTTCTGACCTCTCTGGTCAGCCTTCGAAGAAGGATGTGCCAAGTTAGCTCTGGCAAAAGGGTAGCTCTTGTGGGCGTCAGTGAGAACAGGAGGAGCTGCTTTCCCACTGGAGTTGCTTTCTGTCCCACTCAGAGCACATTCAGGAGCTGTTGATGGACTGGAGCATCATCTGGGCTGTCAAGCGTGGTGATGGTTGAATCTCCTCCTGGGGACACTGCTCACTACCACAGAAGCAGGGGCCCTCAGCAAGGAGCTCAGTAGCCAACTCCTGGTCCCTTTTTTGTCTTCAAGAAAGAATTAATATTCAGCCAGGAAATCAAATTGTCATCAGTTTTTCTGCTGTAAATCCCAGGGCCTCCACTAAAGACTACATGCATGCACTGTTTCAGAGATAGTTTCATGACCTTTGCCATCTGGAGACAGCATGGGTTTTAAGGAGTAATAAGGTAAGGAACAGAAACAAATATAAGTGACATGGGAATGCATCTGACAAAATTTTACTGGCAGATATGACCGTTGTTTCAGCTGGTGCCATGAAGTCTTTGTCCTCTGCTCTTTGTCACACTTTATAGCCAACCAGTTCCCTGTGGTCAGTGGCTGTGTAGATTTTCTGAAGAACCACATCATGTCGCATAGCTGGCATCATATTCTTCTTTATCATTGCTCATGAAGGCCAGAACATCTCAAAAAGGCCATTGAAGAACTAGGAAAGATGCAGAGAGGAGCAGCAAGGTTGATCATTGCTCTGGAAAGAAAACAGGACCTTGTCAAAAGAGACCAATATCCTTCAAGTAGGTAAATATACAGCAGAGAGAAACTTTAAAAGGAATGGGAGAAATGAGTAATAAAGGAATAATTGAGACCTGAGAGCCCTCCAATGAAAGCATCACATAGCAGACAGATTTGAAACTGTCACAAGGTCAAATTACCCAATATAATTAAATTAGTGAGCTCATTCCTGCATAAAAGTAAGGAAACAATACGTAAAAACTATTAGACAAATTCATAGAAGAAAGAGGCTTCATAATAAAAACCCACACCTTCTGACTGAAGAAACCCAACAGCTGTGGATAAGAGATCCTACCAGGACAGCATGAATGCAAACTTACTCCATGCACCCAGTTGCTGCCTGAGCGCTTTTCATTTTGCCAGATGGTGGCTGCAGGGAGGCACAGAGGATTCTGGGCCACATGGGGCCTGTAAACCCTTTGATACATGTCATCAGTACAGCTCTAGCCTGGGCAAAAACAGCTGGAGTAGAATCACTGCCATGGGTGTGAGCTGAGGGGGGATGTAAATGACAAGGGCACCCAATCTAGAGGCAACACAGTGGGCAAGCTGATGGTGACACTTCAGCAAGTGATACCTCCACACTTCTCAGAGCTGGGGCAAGATTTTCCCTACCTCTGACTCAGGACTGAACGCTGACAACACAACTGAACCCTGTATAACTGATCAGTACAGCTTATGTGATGTCACATAAAATGCAATGACATCCCTTTATCACTTTCAATGTATTCCAGTCCACTCTGGTGTAGTTCAAAACCAAAAACAGCAAAATGTTCAGTGTAAGGGAGACATGAAATTGAGATATATGGAGTAAAAACAAATCCTTCTTGCCTCATTGCAGGAGGTAAGAAAAATCCAAGCTCTTTCATTAGGCAGCAACTAAAATGTAGTTTATAGAGCAGGAAAACAGCATATTATTGAAAAACTGTAAGGCAGGTGAGCTAATCGTTAACTGATTCTATTATGACGTCTTCTCCCAAAATTAAAGTGACTTCCCTATAATTTAGAATGAATGATGCATGTACTTCTTGCCTACACCTTTCCTAATGATGCAGAGGATGGTGTTTCTGTTCACTTTTGCTTTGTCCTATAGTGAAACATGCCAGATAAGAAAGTTAGCTAGTTGTTCTCATTAAACAGTCTATCACACCCTCACAACAGGCAACTGGCAGGTGGGCTGTGAAATGTAATCAGCTTTGAGCCCATTAGGAACAGGTTTGATGAATTGTTCCTCCACACATTATGTCTGCCTGACAAAGTACCTGGCATGGGTGTCTGTCTATTCCTGTCAAGAGCTGCTTTGCTGGGTAAGGAATTTAGGACTGGTTTTACAAGGAAGTCTGCTGCCAACATTTTCTTTTGGCACCCCTGGGAATTATCCCAGTTTGGAGTGTTTTACAAAGCTAAGAAATCCCCTAAATGCTCACTTCTGAAACAGTGCTGCAGCTGTCTGGGCAAGGCAGGCTNCCTTCCCTTCCCTTCCCTTCCCACGCTGTACTGTGCACTGCTGGCTTGTGGATACCCTTTGTGCCTCTCCTGGGAGCTGCGTTTCCCCACAGGGCAACACTGCCGTTCATCTCATGGCCGCAGCGTGCTGTGATCCAAACTGCAGCTCCTGCGCTCCAGAAATAGCATCCTGCCTCTGGGAGAGGTCAGCCACAGCTGACTGCTTCATGTCAGCTGTATCTGCCATGGAGGTTTCCAAACATGCCCTGCCTGATTGCTCATTGCCTTTCTCCTCTTTGGGAATCATCTCTCAAGAGGCTCTTCATTACCTCCCCACATCTCTGCCGCAGGGCAGGAGACAACATCCGCACAGAGCTGTCACCCTGCACACTTCTAACCCTGGAGAATCCTGTATGTGGGTGAAGTTTCCATAAATCACCCATGGGGAAGTCCCTAGACATCCTCTGCTCCAGATTTGTGGCTCAAGGGAGTTATAAACTTGGGATTTGATATACATCACTGTGCTACAGGCAACTTCTAAGAGGGCTCTTAAGAATATAAACATACCCAGACTCAGAGCAAGGGTCTTTTAGTCTAACAGCAACTTTCTCAAAAGTTCTTAAGAATAGAGTGTAAAAAACAGTCCTTTGCCCTTACAATTCCTCCCAGCCCCTAGACATCAACATTTTAAGGAGTTCTTGAGGTTACATAATCATCACTGTATGTTAATAGCTCTTTTCTCCATGAGCTTACCTAAGTCTCTTCTAATTCATTTTTCTTTTTGGATAAATACATTAATCTTTTGACAGTGAGGATTGGGGTTTGTTTTCCTTTTTTTTTTTCCCCCCCTCATTTTGCCTTTGTTTTGGCATGTGTTACAATAAACAGCCAAGACATGGGGCTGGCGAGCTGTACCAGAGGGCTGGAGCTCAGCTGCTGACCCCCAGGACCATTTCTGCCAGACATGTCCTCCCTCCCTGGCTCCTGAGCTCACCTCATGATCAAACACAGTGCTCTCCTATGGTAGCCAACCACTCCTGACCCTCCTGTTCCCAGCTCTCTGAGAGATAGCAGCAAGGGCAGCAGCCAGGGGTGTGGAGTGAGCCCTGTGTGAGGGGGTAGTGCTTTCAGTAATCGCTGGGACTGCTGTTTATGTGGTCCATCTGGTCTGAGACAGAAATACTAACACCTGAGGAGATCAAGCATGTGGACCGCTCACCAGGAAGTGGGAGCAGAGGTTAAATGCCCCATATTCTCCCCAAGACCTCCTCTCCAGAGTTCCCCTCCTTCACCTTCCCCAAGCCATGCCTGTCCTGCCCTGCTGCTGACCAAGCCCTGGTGTCCCTCTTTTCCCCAGGAGCTTTGTGGCCCTCCCAGACAGGCTGGGTTGGCCCTGGGGCATGGCAGGGCTGAAAGTGCAGGTGAGGACAGTTCTGTGACACTGTGAACTCTGCAGGAGTTCAGACAATTCCCAGTCAGTCCTGATTTTGCTGCTGACACTGTAGTACAGCTGGTCCGAGTGTGACTTGTGTTGTGTGCTTTCCTCTCAGTTCTCTTGCTGTATGTGTGGTGTCAGGGCTGTTCATCTGCCAGCTTTGGCTGCTCTTTCTGTTTGGTGGGTAACTCATTTTCCAGAAATGTCATCCCAGCCATGTCCATGAGCCTAAATGTCACTTTATTTTTTTTTTTTTAATTACAGATGGGCATAGTTAACATGATTTACCGAGACATATAATAAGTATCACAAATTCTTCCCTTGCTGAAGACCGCATTTCTCTTTAACACTTTATGTGGAGCCTAAGGTTATAGTGCAGAAGCTCTTTTGTATGAGAGGATCTTTTATTAGATGATTTACTAACAGAAAAATGTCAAGAAAATCCCAGTCTCCACAAGCATTACACAGTAGTTCCTACATGTGTGTGCTTTTAGAAAAGAAAAGTCTGCTCTCTATTATCTGAACCACAACTTCAGCAATTGTGTCTAGATGGAGCAGTAGCAACCACCTCTAAAGCACCTCAGATCCAAGAGCTACACAGATGGTAGAAATGGACACAGCAATTCCATTAAAAATAATAATAGTTAATGTGTGGAGGTTACAGGTGAAAATAACTTATTGGACCTGTAAGAAAAGGAAAAGACAAGACATGAATAAGAGTGTTCTGGGAGGACATTTAGACAATCACAGAAAAAAAATGGCTTGATGAAGAAAGCCCTCCAAAAAAAGGGAGCTGACGAAAGACATATTTTGAAACAGCGACAAAAGAGTGAATTACGCCTGTGAGCTGAGAAGCTGAATGACAGTGCCAAGGTCAATGGGATGGTAGACAATAGCAAGAGAAAAAGTTAAGAGTTTTGTCATTTGCTAACTTGGCTATGAGAAAGGAAAAAAGGGAAAAAAGAAAGAAAGAAAGAAAGAAAGAAAGAAAGAAAGAAAGAAAGAAAGAAAGGCCTGAGAACAATAGACAAAATAAATTTAAAAAAAAAAAAAAAAGCTAGCGTTTTGTCCCTGAACACCAAGAAAGCCAAGGAACCAAAGAAAGAATAAGAAGGAATGGGAAATGGGAATAAACTGCACTACAGACATCAAGAAACAGCAAGTTCTGCAAAACTAGAAGTATAGTAATATAAAATCAGAGTGTCCTTTCTTTTCTCTGAGGGACAAGAACAATTTGATTATATGAGGGATTTGAGAAACATACGAAAAGATTTTGCAGGATAAGAAATTTTCATTTACAGCTTGAGAAAAATACACATTTCTGAAAAAATATGGAAGCAAATATCATTGTTGGTGAGACAAGTGGGAGTGAAAAGAGGAAGAGATCTGTGTTTGTGATAACCATACATTTTAGAAACTAACATTTATACTTCAGGACATTTGGGAAAATCAGTGAGAAATAATATAGATACTTTATCAAAGATAAATTAATAATTTGAGTTTTCCATTAGAAAAACTGTTGTTTGATTGTGAACCATATTTTTGAGGGCTACATAGCACACAGAGATAATAAAAATATTTTCTCTGAAACCCAAAAATGTCCTTAAAAATACGTTCTAGAGAATTAAGGAAGACAGATATATAGATGTGCTTGCCTTGAAAATTAGAAATTCTCTAAATCCTCCATTACTTTCAACCAGCAGTTTTAATCTCTAGAGCAGGTTGTAGGTTTTTACTTTCCTCTGATGCGAATCAGTAAATTGTTCAGCTCACCTTTCACAACAATTCCCGAGGCGGGAGCTGCAGGAAGGGCATGCAGACACCTTTGGAAGCAGAAGACCATGGAGCAGTTATTGTGTGGCCACAGTTTCTACATCACTAAAAGCTGCAGCCTGTGTTTCAGGGTGATGGTATCTCTCCGAATTCCCGGGAAATTTGGAATGCAAGCCTCTCCCCAAAGCAAGGCACTGCCAGTTTGCTGGTGGCCCCAGCCACAGCTCTGTCAGGGCAGGCACCCTTAGTCTGAAGATCCTCCTGTGCTTTGGCCTGAGCCAGCTCTCCAGACACAGCCATCCAGAGAAGAGAGAGCTCCTTTCCTACCCAAGCACGTGAAACAGACTGAGAAAGACATAAATGATGGTTTTGAACATCTTTTTTTCTGAAACAATAGTTTTTATTTATGTGGAAACATGGAAACTTCAGTGACAGCAGCCATGGTGCACAAAGAGAAATGGACTGCAAGATGATGTCAAAGCCTAAAAGCTTGTCCTTACCACAAGGAAGAAAAGATCTCGCATCTTCCAGAGTGAGGATCTGCTGTTTTCTCTGGGATGTGCCTAGGTGAGAGAATATGGTTCCCAGTAGCTATCTCCTACAGCCTTCTCTGATCAAGAGGAAAAGTGTGGCACTTGTGTCCTTGTACCCACAAGAAATAGCATCCAAGCCTCCAAGATCCTGGGGCCCCAGGGCCTCCCTATTGGACCCCTGTGGCAAGCATGAGAGAAAACCTCTGGTGATGCCCAATTCTGTTTGTATAAATGGGTTAAGATAGGGCTGCACCAGGTAGCTGAATCAATCCAGGAGTGCTGGTGTTTGTCCAAGAGCAGTTTTTTCTCTCCTTAGAGAGTCATGGGCCACCTGTGGGTGTCTGAGCCAGCCTCACCTTCTAAATTTGCAGGAGCTCCTGGCTGTAGCCAGTGGATTTTGATTGTTGAAGTACCAGCAAGCCTCAGTGTGCAGATTCCCCATGCATGCTGTGATTAGCTTGTTGCAAAACTGTATGAATCACTGCAATAATCCCATGTACTAAGGAAAGGAATCTGGTACCTCTGTTCAACCCCAGTTGTGCAGTATACCTCTGCTTGGATTTACAGCCTCTTTTCTGATCAAAAACAAATTCACATATGTCCAGACTCTCCATTTTCCACTAAGCAGAAGAAGGATGACTCATTAAATCCATTGTCTGCACTAATGAGATGAGTGCTCATGAAGTTTCTGATCACACTCCAAAAAATACTCTGAGAGGAAGTATTTAGAAACTGCACTTATCTGAACAGCTTCATCTGTTTGTCAGATCTTTTAAGTGATCGTTACAATTCCAGGGGATTAAGCTACAAACCTGGTGGACGGTGCGTGTGAGGGAGCAGTGTGCCACTGCCTTTGCAAATCAGGAGCTCGGTGCTGAGACGGCATCTCTGTGCATCCCTGTCATCTGTGGTACCAGCAGCCTGTCAGAAGCGCTGTAGGGATCTGAGAACACTGTCAGTGACATGTTGAGCACTCAAATTTATCTTTGTTTTATGCTGCTTAAGATAAAAACCTTTGCCATCTTTTCAACAGACTGCTGTCAATTAATTTGCTGCTGAGGCTATCTAAACTTTCAAACAGTGCTGACATTTTCATTATTTGGCAAACTTGCCCTTCATTATCCACTTTGCCTCTCACCCAGGCTCCATAATGCCTGAGATTGACCCTAAGTAACAGCTAATTGAATACATTTCTCAGTGAGAGAAATCTTTTAATCTGCAGAGATCAAATAACAGAATACTTGCACAGCAACAATTCAACTGAAGATTGGATTGCCACATGCTTGCACCATCCTAATGAGAAGCAGCAGATCAACAGGAGGGAAATACTATTTCCCAGCTCTCTTTCTTTAATTTACCAACAAGGGATGGAACCACAAAAAAGGAACCACATCTCAATAGGCAGGAAGGCTCCCTTTTAACATTTTCTTCAGGCTCATGTTTTTACAGACTCATGACAAAGACATTTTCCTGCCTTTTCTGGTTTGCAGACATAAGGATTGAAACATAATAATTGTCATCAACACTTGCAAATGGAGTGAGGAGTCTTATCTTGACTTTTGGAGAGCAATAATAAAGAAACTTGTTGACAATTTTACCCCTCATTCTTACATAAAGCTACACTCCTTTTCTGTTTTCAGTTTTCTCCTATGAAATAGTCATTAAGACCCAAATTCCAGGCACTTTAAAATGTATGTGAGCAGCAGAGGGAAAGAAAACATAGTCTTGTAATTTACATGATGTGAACAAAAAACCTTGTCAGAATTCTTCAGCTACACTAAGCTAGAGGAAAGGCTGGAAATTTTGAATTCACATTATTAAGGAATGCAGTTCAACATTCTGATGCCTTTACCATGAATGAGGTTGTTGGTATTTTTCTCACAGAACGATTTTTCTTGAAGGAGATCTGAAAGGGCAAAAAATATCCAGTGGAAACACATTAACTTGAAAAAAAATTTGTTTTGCCCTTTTCTGTTTTATTTTCTCATAATACACATAACTTTTATTATACAAAGGTTAAAAAGCTTCAGTGAAATGCTATAGATTATTTTTCTTCATAAGGAAAATCCACAATTTCAAATTTTAACCAGACAAGAAACAGCACGATGCAAATTTCCAGCATTTCTCTTGGCACAGATTTTACAGGCTCCCTCTGGAATGGTATTAATCTGTGTGAACAACTCGCAAAATGTGCACTGACTGGCAAGAGAAAACAGTGCTGGGCAGGTCTCAAGCCCAGGCACAAGCCTCGGATGGAGACCTGCAGCTCCCACTTCCATCATCCTGCTGCTGTCTGCAGGCCAGGAGAGGATTTCACCCAGTGCCCTGCCTCCCACAGCTGGGGGTGGCAGCATCCTTCCTATTGTAATATCACCCTGCTCCTGCCTCTACACTGGTAAGATTTTGAACAGCTCTTTATAGAAGCTCTTTCATGGCCTGTCTTCCAGTTGGTGTCTTTCATATCCTCTGAACAGACAGAGTAGGAATTGGCCCAATATTCCTAAGCTTTACAATCTACTCTCCTCTGGATTAAATTTCTTTGCTTTTCTTTACAGAAATCTCATTATATATGACTGGAAGTTTGCAAAGCTCAAATGCTTTTTTCTTTTTTTTTTCCTCTTTCATTTATAGGGGACTGTATGGCCTTCAAACAAAATACAGAAGGGCATTTTTCACATTGGTCTTCTACTGATTGGTAACAAGTATGGGGAAGCAGAAAAAGTACAACTCTGTGAGAAAAATAATTCACCCCAACAGATTCAAATCATCAGGAAACATATTTTCATTTTCAACGTGACTACCAGGCTGCAGGAGGTAAGGGAGTAGGGACGTGTTCTCTCTCCCAAGAGGAAAAGGCACCCCTTTTTCCACACCACCACAAGTGATGTGTTAACATCACTACTGAGACATGACAGAAAATTTCTGCTTGCTAGAAACTACTGTGAAAGGGTTGTTGAATATTGATGTGCACCAGCTGCTAATGCAAATCCTAAACAAGCAGGGAGTGCCCAATTTCAGACATCAAATATTGGCTGTAGCACACAGAAGGTACGGATAGAGTGAATCCAAATTGAAACTAAGCCTCAAGACAAAATACCCCATGCAGCTTCAGCGGGCTAAAGCAATGTACCTCATATGAAAAGCCATATTAACTGAAGTTGCAAAAATCTAATCAAAGAGTCATTACTAGCCCAGTTCTGATGGTACTTATTGTCCAAATTATATCATTATTACAGGAAAATCAGGAACAGACTTTTCAGGAGGGTCCAGCAGGACTGGAGAGGTGAAGCAATATGACCATTCTTAGAGTAAAGGTTTTACTTTAGGTCACTTCAGGGATTCCTTAGGAATGTTGTATTTTAGAGGCTATGGGTTAAATTAGATAGAGGCAAAAGAAAGAAGATATTGTTATTGGGGTTCTCTATCCATCACCCAGCCAGGATGGTAGCACTGATGAGTTGGTTATTTTACAGGCCTTTCGGAGAAATCTCTTGATTCATAACCCTAATCCTTATGGGACATTTCGATGTCCCACACCTCAGCTGGAAATACCCTACTGTCACTGTGTGGACAACTAAGCTGGGAATTCCTAAAATTTGTTTAATATTATTTCTTTTCACAATTAATCAGCGAGCCAGCTAGGAAAGGTGCCCTCCTGGACTCGCCTTTTGTGAATCAAGAAGGGCTCGTGGGAGATGCCACACATGAGCATGCACCCTGACAAGCAGAGCAATCATGCTTCCACTGCTCCTCCAGCCAATATGACTAATGTTTGGAATATAGCTTGAAGCCTGTAGGATGATGTCTTGCTGGTCTTACCAACAAAGGTATTTAGCCTTTGAATAATGACAGCTTTTTTTGTGGCAGCATGAAAAGTTTCACTCCACCAGCTGCAGAGTATTTCAGTTCGTCAGCTTGTGTGCCACCCAGCATAGTACAGAGAACTGGCATTATCTTTTTTCATCTCCTGTCCAGCCTTGATAGTCACTCCTGGGATTCCTCATGCTGCTCTCAGTCTGTGGCTTTCTTCCCCTGGTAATACAAGTGTAGAAGAGGCAAGATAAGTGATGCTATTGTACACCAGAGATAACTCTGGTCTGCAGGACCTCTTCATTGGGATGTTGTGCGGCAAAGCAGAAGCAAACCCTGATGATGTTGTCTTCTTTCTACTGAAGCCATCTCAATTTAACTGAAGACATCTGTTTACATGAAGGAAAATTCAAATAAAGAGGAATTCATTGCATTGCAAAAGCTGGAGGAAGGAAGAACTGGGTTTCCAAAAAGAGTCTTCTCTCATCTGCTAGATTCCTTTCAAGTACCTGTAATATTAGGATGGCCAGGACACTTTGGACTGATCCTCTGCTCTTTAATCTCTGCTGAAAATGCATGCATTGAAATTTTTTCTCTTTCTCACATTTGTGAGAAAATGTGTAAGGGGAGAATGTATTTTTTTTTCTATTAGATGTAAATGATGAAATAGGTTTTTCTTGAAAATTCAGCTTTATGCCTGTTACATCAGGTAAGAGATCAAAGCACAAATACACTTAAATGACAAAGAAAAAATTAATCCAGTGTCTGAGAAATAAAATTAAGCACAAATTGTGTCAACAACAACTTTTTTTTATCCAGACATAGCAGCATTTGGAAAAAAAGAATTTATTATTCTATCTTATACAAGTTTTGTTTGGATGTTCTCCTTATTTAAACCATGAAGTTATCAGAATATTTCACTGGGATCTTTTGGAAATATTTGTTTCTTGCTTGTTTCTCCAAACTTGTTTCTCTTGAACCAAGAACATATTCCCCAGGCTCAGCTCTTTTTTTTAAGTAGGTTGGTGTTTGAAAGCCATTGCCCAGAAACAGTGCCAGTGCTCTGGAAGAAATGCTGGAGAGAAACTAAAAGTTTCAATTACAAGACCTCAGATTTTTAAAAAATAGTCAAAGTCCAAAGCTCCTGATATAAGATTGGGATCTATAGGTCAGTCTATGCCATTAACTTCAGGTACTTCATGGAGGTGACCAAGTTAGGGTCCCCACCATGGGCGGTGCCACCTTATCTTGGACAGTGGGAGCTGCCCACCTGAGAGACTTATCAATCTCACCTACCCCACAGGAGTCAAGGGCAGCTGCTGCACACACAGAGCACCAGGAGCTCCTCTGGGCAGTCCAGCTTTCTGAGGACGCTGTGCTGCTTTCAGCTGGGGCAGAGTTAATTTCCTTCACAGTGGCTGGTATGGAGCTGTGTTTTGGATTTGTGCTGAACACAGGATTGATAATATTTGTTTTTGTTACTGCTGAGCAGGGCCTGCACAGAGCCAAGGCCTTTTCTGCCTTTCCTACTGCCCCGCTGGTGAGGAAGTTGGGGGTACATGGGAGGCTGGGAGGAGACACAGCCAGGACAAGTGACCCCAACTGACCAGAGGGATATTCCAGACCATCTGACATCATGCTCAGTACATAAAGTGGGGGAAGAAGGACCAAGAGGGGCACATTTGGAGTGATGGATTTTGTCTTCCCAAGTCACTGTTACACATGGTGGGGCCCTGCCCTGGAGATGGCTGAACACCTGCCCAACCATGGGACACAGTGAATGAATTCCTGGTTTTGCTTTGCTTGTGTGCCTGGCTTTTGCTTTCCGTGTTAAACTGTCTTTATTTCAATGCATGACTTTTCCAGCTTTTACCCTTCCATTCTCTCCCTGATCCCGCTGGTGGGGCCACGAGTGAGCAGCTGCGTGAGGCTTGGCTGATGGCTGACCAGGCTGAGATGACACTGAGAGGGCAAGGACGCTTCCCTCAGTGCAGTGGCCGATCCAGAGAGAGAGTTTCAGAAGCACAGGATGCTCTCCATGGCTTACAGCATGGAGTGACTAAACTGGCATCATATTCAGAGTAGTCAGAGCTCTGTAATCGTGCTGCAATCCAGCTTCCTCTGAGAAAATGCAGTTACACCACCAGGCCAAAGCTAGTGTCCAAGAAGAGCAGGAGTAGTGTTTGGCATATTTTTTCTCATGATAGAATAACAAAATAAATATATCTAGAAAAGCCATAGTCAATAAGCAAAAGGTGAATACAGAACATATTGTTTTGGTGAAAATAGTAGTTAATACATTGTTTATTACAGAATCCCCCAGTCCCTCAGTATTTATGATGTATGTCAAGGTTCACTAATAAACCTTTACATTTCATAAATTTTGAACAGTATTTTTACTGGCCACAATATTACACAGGTACAACTTTCACATATAATATAATCATCTCATTCTTCAAGTTGCTCTTGTTTTTTTTTCTATAGGAAGCACTGTTAAGTGCACTCAGAAAGCCCATGTGGCTTCACTTTTTCATTTTTATTATTATTCAGAAAACATATTTTTCTGGACAGTGCAAAGGATTCATGTAGGCTGAACAAACAATGCCAATGAAATTATCAAAAAGTACTCTCCTCACCACAGTAGGAACAGCTTCTGATGCATTTAACTCACATTCCATTACATCTCCTTCATTTACAGTATAGTGATGGAGAAAGGGAATTAATTTCATATCATTTCAAGCCTTGTCTGTCACTAAGCAATTGGTAATATTTGATTCCCTTCTCCTTGGGTGGTTTAGTGGCAGTAGGAAAATGTTATTATCTTCATTCTGCTGTAGTTCTAGGCTATCCCTGGTCTCCCAAACATACCAAGACCATAAAAACTACTTACCAAAGAAATTTCAAACACATATATACATTAAAATTATTTATTAGATTCAGCAATTCCTTTTCACCTACAGCAAGAAATCTGGCCTTTAGAAACTAGTATTGCATGAAGAATAAGCTGTCCATTCAAATACAAAGAATTCCTTTGCCCAATTGTATTTTTTTCCCATTTGAAATCCATTTTCAGGCTTTAT
This sequence comes from Dicrurus megarhynchus, assembly GCA_013399195.1. Classification (NCBI taxonomy): domain Eukaryota; kingdom Metazoa; phylum Chordata; class Aves; order Passeriformes; family Dicruridae; genus Dicrurus; species Dicrurus megarhynchus. The sequence goes on along the minus strand of VXAD01007708.1, from coordinate 125,579 downwards.
TATCTAATAAATACCAGGTCCCAATTTATGTTCAGGCAGAGTATTATATTAGCATTCATGGAACTCTGTCTCACTATTGAACCCTGCGTATATAAGATGAGCATTTTTCTTTAGACACAGATGTCAACCTAAATTGATGAGATTCTCCCACTCCTAATAATTGGTATGAAAGTTTTCAGCAGTCCCTGCACAGAAATTCATAGCCCATGCTCTAATGAGCCATTCAGCTTCACATGAAAAGCTAGCAAGAAAATCACCATATCCAAAAGCTAAAATGACATATTAACAGTTGCAAAACATGGTATTGTATCAAAGAGAATGAGAATGTTCTCTAAGGCACTGAGCACAGCAGCACATGCACAACCCTGTGTGTGCAGTCCCTTGCCTCTCCTCTGGAATGATATGTCCAGCGCTTAAAATTGCTTATTAAACATTTTAACAGAATTAACAAGTCAAAACTGTTCAAGATTGCACAGAGTCTATATACAGCCCAGGAGCTAAGAGCTTGTTTATTTTTTCCTCAGAGCACCATTGTCTTCAATTTGTTTTTCCTATTTTGCTTTGCTATTTTAATGGATTGGGCAGCTCTCTTGGGAAACTGCTTGTGAATACTGCTATGATCAGCTGGGGAGGAAATCACCTGCAAAAGAGAAATTCAAGAGGCTATTTGGTCCCCGCCCCTCACTGATAGAGAGACAACACTGTCAGATGAGTGTCTGTAAGATTTTTTCTTTCTTCCCTGCCTTCTGTCTGGTTCTGCCCACGATGGCTGGGACGGTGACGAGACAGGACGGGCGATCTCTTTTTTCCCATTTACATCTCAATAAATCATCTTCTGTGCTGAATATTCTAACTTACATTAACCAATCTAGAACAAGCTACAAATCCTATAGCATTTACATACAGCCTATAAGAATCATTGCATTACCATATGGCATTATATTTTAAACCCTAAAAACTGCTTTTTGGACCCTCTGCCAAGTTGGCAGGGTCTGCTCTGACCCTTGGACCTTTCTGTGGGCAGAGGGCTATCGTTTCATCAAAGGGGATCAGTTTCAGTCAGCTATACCATTGTTTTTCAGTTGTTCAGTAACTGTGGCTTGGTATCTCAAAGCTTGTTTTCATCTCAATCTTGCCTAGAGTTTCCATACTCTCAGCATCTTTTGCTAGGCACTCATAATTATATGGTTTTCTTATTTCATTGAGCCCAACAAGTGTCCAGTCACTTCTTGAAATTTTCTGATGAGGGGTATGCCAAAGTCTCCCTCTGGCACTATATACCTAAAGAGTTGGGGTTTTTTTCTCCCAAAATCAGACTTACATCTTCTTTTCTGTAATTAAACTGAACACTTCTTGCCATCTGTGGAAAACAAATGGACATGGAAAGCAATTAATGGCACTGCTTTTTTTATGTTACCTTTAGAAATGTGTATTAGAAATTTGTTTTGATCTTCACCACATTTATCCTCTCTGCCTAAGACTAAACAAAGGCAGTACTTTCAGCATGTCCCTCAACGGTGACAACTTTAAGTCATCATTCTTATTAATGCTACCTTTCAGCTTTTGGCATTTTCTGGCTCACCCACACCTTTCAAAGGGATTGAAAGGTCCAGATGGGAAAACACCAGAGTGAAACAGAAACTTACTGTCGGTTGCTAATTTTTTTTTCAGAAAGGATCCCCTTCAAGGCAGGGGACACAGTTCAGTCACCAGCACAGAGGCATCTACTGTCGTTTGAACTGTCCTACAGATCTCCCCAGCTGACAGATGCTGCTCCACAGGACACAGCTCTCCTGTGGCTGTATATTCCCTAGTCCCACAGAGATGTCTCAGGCATCAAAAGCAGCAGAAGTGACACCATGTTCTCTATGTCTACTTACAGAGCTGGACAAAAAATAATCTTCCAAGACGCAAGTCAGCATCAGTTTATTTCATTCATTTTAGAAATCCTTGTGCCTTTGCAGGCCAGACAGATTTCTACTGCCTCATGTAATGATTTATGCTTCCTGAGGATCTGTGGGTGCAAGAAGTACGATTTCCTGCTCTTCTCCAATAATAAACTTCACTTTTAACTTAATCTACATATTCACATATGCCTAAGTACCTTTTCGTTGCATGACTCATTCCATAAGTCCTAAATATTGTTAATTGCATCAAAGACTGGTATCCAACCCCAAAACAGACTTTCATGAAAGTTTTATTGGAGGAACTGGGTGTAAAACTGAGACTTTGCTCTTCATTTGACTGAGCCTCTGTTCTTCCAATTATGCTTCTAACCATCTTCCTTGCCATCTACGTAACTATGTAAAGCTGCATATATGGCCTTCCTAATCTCCTTTTGCAGTTAACAAAAAAAGACAGACCCTCCAGACTCCAGGATTGTCATTGCAGAAAACGCAAAGGGCCTGGAAGCAGGTTTACACACTGAATCTCTGAGTATCTATAATTTTATTTATCCGTTGGCATGTTTTTGACTGTTTCAACTAATGCACTCTAATATTTCACCCATGCCCAGTACAGATGATAGCAGAATTTTTCTCTTCAACCGGTGTCCCACTTCAGGACACAGATCTTTTATCTCACTCTATAGAAACATGACTCGGATGGTCTAAAACACAGCCCTCCAGCTGTCTTAGGCACAGAAACTGAAATAACACACAAAAGAGTAAATCCAGCTTCGGGGTAGAGGAGCATCCACATGGGTCCAGCAGAAACCCAGGGCCAAGTGCTGTGCAGCTTAGACAGCACCAGCCTGCACTAACAGTGGGAGCAATACAGATATCAGCCAGGAAAATCCTTTACCTGGCATCATAATTGAAAAGTTATCCTCTTCCCTGACAGAGACAGCTTAGGACAACAAAGCCTTTATTTTAGGACTCACTGTGTACCCAAAAAAAGCCAACTGAAAGCCAAATGTTGCTGGGTGATAGTGGCTGTAGCACAGATTTGTGGATCCCATCCTAAGAGGTTAAAGGGAAGTTACTGACCATGTGGATTTTTTCTTTTCTACTCCTATCCTCGTTAAACAGTCACAGGGAATTTCTGCAGGTAGGTCAAGGGTGAGGACTGACTAACCATTTGAGAAATCTCAATGTAAATTTTAAGGGGAACAGGGAGGAGCTCCAGCTTTCTGACCCATCTTCATGGCCTCCTCTGGACTCACTCCAACAGTTCCGTGTCCTTTTTTTGGGAGCTCTGGATCTGAATTTATTAATGAAGAAATTGCAATGTATAAAATGAGTTTTAATTGAAAACTGGCACTGATACAAGTATGTTGCTGAGACGGGAAATATGGATTTTGATACTGGCAGTGCTGAACTCCATAGTGGGCTGTTATTTTCAAATGTTTTTATACATACAAAGCATACACCCATTAGCAAGCCACTTCACTAAATAAGTAGGGTACAAATGTAGTTAACAATTATTGCAGCTGAGCGAGTACAGGCTCTTCTCATCTGCACTCAGGCATACAGAGAGCTTATGCTTACGTGTGAAAAAATGAGCTCTTTCTTTACATGATTTGCCTTTCTCCAAAATAGCAGCAGGGACAAAACCCTCCAGCATGACTCAGAGAGCAAAGAAAAGCCACAAGCCCCCTGCTAATGTGATGTGAATTCACATGCAGAGCTGCTGACTGCTTTGTGCAAAAAGCTCACTGCCTTCAGATCATCTTCGTACGTACAGACATGCACACAGTGGGGGAGCATGGCACAAAAAGAGCCGCCTCACCCAAGTCAGTTGTAGTGCTCCTGGTGAGTTAAACAGGGAGCAGAGTTTGCCTCAGGTCTTGAAGTCAGTGTGTCTGTGTAAAATTACATCTTAACTGCAGGTCTGTGCAGAGCACGGGACATTTGTATTTTGGTTTACCCAGAAGGAAACCCCAGGCAAGTCAGTGTGTCAAAACGTTGACATGGTTTTGATACATCGCAAGTCCGTGGCTGAGGAATGAAGATCACGCCCCCACCACACTGCTGTGATCCACGAACAGCCCATCTTTCCCTCCTGCAGCCCAACCTTTAACCAGATTCGTTATTCTGGTAGGCACAGGCTCCTCCACTTTCACCTCACTTTGTAACCCCATTTAGTGCTAGAGCCATGTTAAGGGAAAAGCAAGACCATATTTATTGTCACAGAAGACAGGAGTAATGTACTTTATTTATGGAATTGAAAACAAAGTTACAAAGAAAAAAAATAAGAACTAATTATTAAAGCCACTTAAAGTATTTCTCTGTCCTCATCCGCTCTGTCAGGAGTCGTTTGCATGTTTGCAGACATTGCTGCTATTGATAAATTCTCACAAGCAAATACCCATCAAAGTGTTATTTTGCAAATCCTGCCTCCTCCTCTGCTCACAGTCCCCTGTTTCTATGCTTTCTTAAAAGGAAAAATCTCTAAATATTTATGAACCTTCAAAATCTGTTCCATCTATTCCCTTTTTCAGCTACTATTGTGACAGTTTGCATCATGTTTCAGTTTCATTTCTTTTTTTCCCTCCTGCCAGTCAGTGCAGACAGGTCCCTCAAGGACGGGTTTTTGTGTCACTAGTGCTGTACCTGCTGCCCAGAGCAGCTGGCCGGATCCCAATTGATGTTTAACCACTGAGGTAAATGCAGCAAAGTAGGTCATTTTACTGAACTTTCCTATTTCTGCTATGCATTTCCACCATCACTTCAGCCAGAGCTGTGATTTACCGCAAAATTTCAAACATTGTATCTTTACTGTTCCTTCAAATCTAGTAGCACTTCACTAACACCCACTTCAGCAGGTTTCCTCCGCACTCAGATAACAACACCCAAACCCTGCGTAACAGAGACAGAAAGCAGAGCAGAGCCTGTCGCCTCGGGCTGGGTGCAATCTGCCCTAGGCAAGCCCTGGACTCAGGGTGAGGCTGAAGATGCTCACAGCATTAAAAAAAGAGACTGGAAAAAAGCCCAGGGCTCAGCCATGTTCATTCACATTCCCTGCCAGCGATGCCTGCACCCTGTAGACTCCCACCTGCCCCCTGCAAAGTCCAGACCTGAAAATGGGGAGAGATTAATCCCCACTTCCTGGTGTCCTGTGTGAAGCCTTGGCCTTGAGCACCCAGTGGGACAGTGGGAGGTCACGTTGCCTCTCCATGCCTAGGGAAGAGGCACTGTCGTTCTGATACAGCAGCCATCCAGAGATGCTGGAGCAGCCCAGCCATGCAGCAGTTCTGGATGTCCTTCCCTCCACACCAACTCACTGTGTGAAAACAAAACCTGTCACTGACCAGCAAAACAAAGCACGTAAGAGCCAACCCTTCCTGCAGGGAGTATGTGTTTCTCTAATTAGGGCACCTTCCCAATATCTCTGTTTTTAAGTGCTATGGCAACAGGTGGTATGAACATTAACAACCTGAATGGAATGGGAGGGCAGGCTCTCAAACAAAAAAGAAAGTCCACATTGCAGGAGTGGACTGTGCAAAATGACACAAAAGCCAGCAAGTCTAGAATAGATTTAAAAAGTGGTATGGAACAGGTTCAAATTTTTGGAGCTAGTAAATAGGGTAGGAGGGGTAAAGACTTGTCAGATGAGTCCTGGTAAATTGTTTCTCATCTAATTAACTTGGCATCTGGAATTGCAGATGTGTTGGTTGAAGTAACCAGCATTATCAGATAATAAACTAGAACAGTATGCTTAAGGCATGATGTGATTTCTATTCTTCTTACTTCTTCCCATTTCTAGATGGGAACCCAGTTTTCTTTTATCCCTCATCACAGGCAGGCCCCTATATTTTCACTGTGTTGGGACTACCACAAAATACATTAAAATCAGATTTTGTGAGGGCACAAACCCAGTAATTTCTTCCCTCACCCCACTGACTGCAGAGCCATTTTTCTGACTTTCTTATATATGTACATTAAACTCACGTACATACAGAGTGTGATGCAACCAAATCAAGAAAAGGGGAAGTCACCAAGAAAATAAACAGAGTAAATAAATTCTACTGAGAATTCTTTAATGCTGGAGTGCTGCTCTCTGTAGTTACATAAATGTAGCTAATCAGTCTCACTAGTTACTAGGGAGCCATAAAAACAGTCATCTTGTGAACTGATATCAAACCCTATCAGACTTCCTGTCCATCAAGAAATCTTCTAGGAAAACTGTGGGGGTCAAACCACATTTATTTTTCAATAGGTGATGTTTCTGCCTCTTGAACCTCCAAAAGAAAATACAAACTATCAAGGTCTCTGGCACAGGTCTGTGTGCTCCTGAGGCTGCACAGCACCTACCGCAGCGGAGCTCAGTCCCGATGGAGGTTGCAGACGCTAATGAACAGTCAGTTAAAAGCTATTGCACCTTAATTTAAGAGATTCTGAAAAAAAAGGGGAAAAAAACTCCCCATCAGTTTTGCAGATAAACTGAGCCGGCACATCTGCCCAACAGTGTCAGAGGCTGCCAAGACCTCCCAGGTGTTCACCTGCCTCTGCAGAGTCACAGGACTGTGGCTAGAAACAACTCGCCTTCCCCGCGGCAGCACAGCCATCCCGAGTGCGTCCGTCAGCACTGCTGCCTCTGTCTGCTGACCAGAGCTCCATGAAGAGCTGCTCACGAGGAGCTGCCAACGCAGAACCCTAGTATCAGGAAATTAGTTGGTTCTTCAAGCAACTCATCATCACTTTCTCTTGAGCTGGAAATGTAGATTGAGCTACATTTTTGCTAGCAATGTTTTCTGCTCTATACAGCAACACAGTAAGAGTATAAATGTTCACAAAGTGAAGTTCTCCATGGTCTACTTCATTGGTTTCAACAATGAAACTTGTTCTCCCCCAGAAGACATGCTAAGTCCTCACAGCGCTGAATGAATTAGTATTTGGTGTGGAGTTCAATAAAGGAGCTTTGCTCTTTACAGGTTTAAATTTATACAGCATGTCTGTGAAAGAAAAGGATTGAATGCCTATGGATTCAAACACGTTCAGTTTTCTTTTCTGAGTATATGGGTCCTATGGTCAAGCAGTTTGCTGTACAGAAAGTTTTCTAAATCCCTTTTAACAGATATAAAAAACCTGATTTCTTGATTTTTAGTTCATAGCGTTCCAAGTTTTATCAACAGAATACTATGTCTCATGTACTCTTCCAAAGTCCAAACACAAATACATGCCAAAAATAAACTCTGCTACTTTGCTAGCTCTACTTACTGGGACGTTCTTGCCTGCTTTTTAAACTCAGGTTATTGCTGTGTGTTTATGGATTTGAATACAAACAGCATGAAAAGGAAGGCAAGGGAGCTTTCTAAGTGCCTTCTGTAAAGACATTCCTAAACAAAACTCTGGGAAAGGCTGGCCTTCTTGCAGGTTTGCCTGTTCATCTATCACAGTTGCACAGTGAAAATATTTTTTCAGGGTGGAAAAGAGATACTGGACAAAGGGAGTTTGCTCTTGAGGAGTTTCCTTTCCTTCTGGGTGAAGTTATCTAACTGCTCTGCTATGTTTCACCTTGCTTCCTCTCCAAGTCTCAGGACTGCTTCTAGAGAAAATGCTGCAAGGAGTGATGACAAACAAAGCAGCATATAACCAGTAAGAAAATATGTGGAATCCTTCCCATATTAACTTTCAAATATGAAGATGGTCTTAATGTAAAATGATTGGACTTATTTCAAAATTGAAACAGGCTGCCCAGGGAAGTGGCTGAGTTACCATCCCTGAAGATATTTAAAAGATGTGTGGATGTGATGCTGAGGGTCATGGTTTAGTGGCGGACTTGGCAGTGCTGGGTTAATGGTTAGACAAGATGATCCCAGAGGTCTTTTCCAGCCAAGGAATCTATCATTCTATGTGCTGTGCAGGACTGCAAAGGTGAGTAATCCCAAGGAGGGCTGCTGTGGGCCCCCAAGCACTTTGAGCAGAACTGTAGTGAAATGGGACCAGCCTCTGAGATCACAACACACTGAGCAGGGATGTTTCCAGCCCAGCTGAGCCCTTGTCTCCTCAGCAGTACAGGTTGTCCCAGTGCTGTTTCCCCTCTGAACCAGAAAGGTTTTCCTTGCAACTGCCATTAGCAACCTGGACCACAGGCACAACATGTGCTGGGGCTGCTGCCCTGCCAAGACGAGTCTGGAGGGACTAAGGCATTACCCCAAATGAGTTCAGTGTGAGAAGTAACAGTGCCTTCATCAAGCTGTAGATGTTCCCATAGCTCTCCCCACCAAACCAGCATAGCCCTGTGCTGGTGTTTCTTGACCTGCACCCCTGAAACCCACAGCCACAGATCCTCCATCAGAGGAGCGAGGGGAAGTTGCCCTTCTTGCAGCTTGAACTAAAGACAGGTTTCCAGGCTTTCTCCTCCATGCCTCCCACTTCAGGCTTAATTTCCCGTTTATCAGCCCTCAGTCTCTGTTCCCCTGACACAACCCATTTTCCCAGGCAGTGGCTGGATGAGCTGGCAAAGACAACCCTGTGCTTGCTCTCATGCTGAGGTCCACAGGCAATCAATCACTGGAGTGTCTGCTTGCTGCTGGCAGATGGGTAAGTGCCTCCTCTTTTCTGTTTTCAAATTATTTCAAGCAACAAAAACAGATACCCAAAACCAGTCTCTGAATGCTACTTGAGAAGCAGAGCCAGGGTCCCTGGACAGTGGAGGAGCAGCCCCTGAGCTGGCGATGTGGGGAGAGATGGGCTTGGGGCAACTTCACTGAAATGCAATGCTGCATCAGCAAGGATGACCTGGAATCCCCACGTGAGGGATCTGGGTCAGAAAAATCACTTAGCTGTTTTTATAAAGACTTGACCATAGGAAAGAGAGTATGGCTTTATACATGACGGACCTGTGGGGAGAAAGAGGAGCAGCCTGTGGGAAAGGACTGTCCACAGCTCTGGGGTGTGGAGGGAGCACTAGCACAGTGCTGTGCCCCAGGGGAGAGGAGAAGTGCAGCAACAAGAACATTTGAGAGCCAATGGGTTTGCTAACATACCTTCCAGATATGAAAAATCACAATGATAACAGGTATCACCGATAAAATAGCCATGCTCTGGAAAAGTCTGAAGGCCTTTCATTGGAAGGAAGCTAAATTGGGCCTAGGGAAGGTGTTTTTGTACTTTAATTAATTCTGTATGCTTTACCCTAGTTCTTGCTGAACTTTATGTTCCCTGTAGTTTTAAAACATAACCCCCAGAATTCTATAGTTACAGTTTGTCTTTCTTCTTAAGGGAAAAATTGGTTCAAAAATTCTTTTCAAATATTCTAATTTTCTATGAAGATTATTGAACGACAACCTGGAAAATTAACGTGGACAGAAATGTCAATTACATAAACACCAGATATGGATATTTTACAGGTGAGAATCCAAGTGTAATAATTCATATTATGCAGGCTTCCCAAGTCAAACAATCCATTGGAGGGAGTGAAGAAGTTATTTTCTCTACCAAATGCTTTTTTTTTCCATTTCTTTTGACAAATAAAAAGTAAGAATATTAATAAAAATGATTTGCTCTAAATAAACGGTAGAAATCTACTTATTTTCTATGTCTTCAAAATATGATTCATTTGTGTCAGCTCCTGCCACCTCATACTAATTAATTTATTAATTTTTAAGCAACCAAAGGGAATGGATTTACATAATACCTTGATATATAATTGATGAGCTCTGTATTGCTGATGCTTTTGAGTCAAATAGCTGGACCAGCCTGACTGAAGTGGTTTTTAGTGAAATGTCACAAAAGCATTTGCTGAGCTATTGCCTGTCCACATTGGCCCAGAGGCAGCAGGACAGGGCAAGGATGCTCAGAGTTGCCAGCATGCTTGGCTTCACATGAAAAGAGAAGTTCAGGGGCTTGTCTACGGATAGTTGCAGTCAAAAATTCTCCATCCTTTGTATCTTTGAGAGTAGGAAGAGAGAACTGAGTGACCTGAGACATTCCCAGTGCCACTGGCCAAAACCATAAAGGAAAGTATTTTTCAACTGGCAAATCCTGTCTGGATTTGTTTTTATGTAGCATGGCACAGAAGGATGGCCTAGAAGGAAAAATAAAGTGAAATTTCACAGAATCACAGAATATTCTGAGTTAGAAGGGACCCACAAGGATCATCAAGTCCAAATCTGAAGTGAATGGCCCGTGCAGGGATCAAACCCATGACCCAGTTGGTGTTATTAGCACCACGCTCTGACCGACTGTACTGCAAGGTATCTTCTGTGGAAATCAAGGCCATGACTGTGGATTCAAATTTCACTGAAAAGACCTTTAGATAGTACATTAGAAACATTTTCCTAACATCAGCAACCCCCTTTTCAATTCCTCTGACTGTTCCTCTCCTAGGGAGACTGAAATTTAGTTACTACAGGGCAATACAGAAATTCTCCCTCACAAATCGGGGTTTGTATTTGTTTATACTTTGGCACTATTACCAGTAGTCATACAGGGAAAAAGACACATTTTCTTTCCTATGCACAGGGTGCACTGCTGGGTGTGACACGGGCCAGGTGCAGTCCTTTCATAGAGAAACAGATTCCAGTTGAATCAAATGGGGTGAGGCAAAGTCATGTAAGACACTTCGCACCACTTAAGAGTTGGTCACTTTTCTTGGGTCAGGCAAAGAGGACATCAAGGGGATGAGAAAGCTGTACCTTCCCCCTCTTGGCTCAGTTTGGCCTGACCAGTGTAGTTCGAAGCAACGGCTCTGTATTAGCCAAGGGAAAATCCATTAAGGTCATAGGGAACTGATGATTTCACAGTGTCATGGATCAGATCCACGTTCATTAAGCTTCAGTGGTCTCCACTTGACCTTTCCAAGAAATGTTTGCTCTCCCCTGGCCCCTAACATTCAAAGTTGGTAGAAAGCCTCCTGTCATTACCCATCTTTAAGATGATGTTACATTTTTCTCATTCCCACTGGCAGAATAAAACATCTGGGAGTTTTTTGCACTACTAGCAGTGTGAAAAATGTGAATACATTTTTTCAAATGCATAGGAACAAACTCCAACAATGACTTGGCTTTGATTCGGTGGAAAGGGTTGCTGATGATTGTATCAATGAGAGCAGATGTTTTCATTTTCATCTGCAGTGAGATTTTATTCTGAATAGTTAAAATATATTAGAATTACAGAATTACGGAGAAGGAAGGAAGGAAGGAAGGAAGGAAGGAAGGAAGGAAGGAAGAAGGGAAGGAAGGAAGGATGGATCAGGTTGGTCTAGCAGGACCTGCCTTTCCTTATGCCATGCTGGCTCAGCTTGATCCCATGTGATGACACTCAAGGTGATCTGCTCCATGACCTTCCCTGGCACGGAGGTCAGGCTGACCTCCCTGGATCAGGCCTCTCATTCCCTGGATCCTCCTTCTGGCCCTTCTTGCAGACGGGTGTCACGTCTGCCAACCCCCAGTCAACTGGCACCTCCCCAGTTAGCCAGGACTGCTCATCCATGACTGAAAGTAGCTTGGTGAACTCTTCCAGCACAGGGAACTGCCGGCATTACACAAGAACAGGCACTGATAATGTAAACAGCAGAGCAAGAAACTCACTCCCCTTGAAGGACCAGACAGGGATGAGGTTTTTCTCTCTATATGGTATCTGGCTCATTTTAGGATCCTATACATTCATTTCACTTGGAGCTATTTTATTCCTGCAGTGGTTGTCACACAACTTGCCACACAGCTGTTGTCAATTAATAACAACGGGATATTATAGTAAAATGAACAGCCTGTTAGTTCACATCCTGGTTTATTTTCACGCCTCGCTCTTGAGAAAACCAACAGGCAGCTGCACTGTGACTTTGAACTGGTCCCTATTCATTTCCTACTGGGCTGTTCTTGGACACCAAAATGTATTATGCATGCACACCAGCTCAAAGGAGCCTCATTCTTGCTTCAAGCCTGTGGAAATAATACATTGGATCTGATGGTTACACAAATAGTAGCAATTATGCAGAAATCAGCCCATGTTCCCTTGGTAATGGCACCTCATTAATTTTGCTGAAACCTCCCTAAATTATAGCAATGAATTCTGCTGTCAGGTTTGGGTTTGGGGTTTTTTTGTTTGTTTGTTTTTCCCTTTCATAAGCAAATTGTGCCATAGAAAAGCAAGAAGGGGACATTTCTGCTGGGTTGCAATGGATAAATTTCCCATCAGATAAAACAGTGGCGGTGAGAGTAAGAGCTGTGATGTCTAGTGACACATTAAAATTGTGCTTGCTAACAGCTGTAGAGAAAGTATTACTTTGACAAAAAAATATTCAAGAATTAGTTCCAGAAGTGGCAGAGCCCAGTTTCCAATGGATTTCTGTCTTGTAGGCTGTTGAATGCCATGAAGGTTGCAGCATGAAGTCACCATGTCAGCAACATGACAGAACACTCCAGGGAGAAAGAAATAATATTAATTTTGAGAAAAGCTGCTATCAGCCAGTTGGGGTTTTTTTATCAGTAGTAGTAAATGGCAGATAATCTCCTTAGGAGACAACCTTTGACAGAGGAGAGCACTCTTCACTTGACCCTGTGCATTGTGCAGCTGAAAGTCAGCCATGAAACACAGCTCACCAGAGGCCTTGAAGACAGAGCATCCCTTGGTTCTTCACATGGATTCTCTGGCAAATGGTACAACCTGAGCTCAAGCTGGAGTAAGAAAATGAGTGGAAATGCCGTGTCTTTGAGGCCTTCAGGAGTCTGGCAAACCTGTTTAAAACTAAACAGCAAGTTTGAAAATTATTGAGAAGGGAGCTGATGGTTGACATATCTGTGCAGCAAAAGAGATTGATCTTAGTCTCTTCAGGAACCAAGCTAATAAAGAGATAATCTTCCATTATTGTCACCTTTCACATCAGGTTTTCTTCACATTTTGTCACCCTGTCCTGTTAATGGAGGGGGTTGGTGGGCACCTGGCAGCCAGCCAAGGTAAGCCCAACACAATTACTTCTATGTTTACTCTGTTTCAAAAGTCCTTCTCTGACTGTTTACTCTGATAGTCTCCATAGCTGATACGCCTTATTTTCTCTCTCTTCTGCTGAGGTGTTTCTTATATAAATAAATATATGATCACCCATGTTTTTATTAAGCTTTAGTTACTTATTTGTTTCCTTTTAATTCACTGACTGTACTACTGAAAAAGTTTATTTTGCTTTGCCTTTCAAAGTCCATATTCAGTCTTTACTAGTGCAACACATTATTCATTTAATTCTTGAGGTACACACAGTACTTCCAACAAATGCAACAATAGTCTTTCCTCTAACAAGCTTACAGCTCAAATGATAGATGACAGAAGAAGCCTGAGCTGGGGGCAATCACAGAATGATAAGACTTTCACAGTATACACTTGAGAATGAATTGACCACGGGGTATATATAGATCATCACATCCTTGATGGCATGTAACCATGTAATCAGTGTCTGATAAAGGCTTCAAGACATCAAAGCAATGAGGTTTTAAAGCAACCTTCTTGTTAGAGTCGTGGGAACAACAAAATAAGTCATCCTTAAGCTGGAGCCTGGTGTGTTTCTGAAAAGGACTGTTAGATGCTGTTGCCTGCAGCAGTGGGAGAATGGATTTTTTTAAATTTTACTATTTTTCCACAGTATTTTTTGTGCTTGTTGTGAACAGGGAGGGAAAGGGGCTTTTTACAGTGTAAGTTTACAGAAGGTGAGTGCAAAGCTCTCAGGGACAGCAGTCAAGGCACAGCACCTTGGGAATGAATGAAAAAGTGCCAGCACAAGATCTAGTGAGAAAGCAGGGTCATTAAATGCCTTTCCACTACCTTGCCCACCTGCACCTGTGGTAGGTCCATGCCTAAGAGGTGAAAGTATTTGGTTTATTGCACAAGAGATGGACGTTGTGCATTGGACTGATCCCAGCAGATCACAGACTAACCCAATGACAGTTGTCAATCTGCCTTCAGAGCAGAGGGCACCTGGCACTGCTAACTTGACAAACCACATGAAAATAAACCATAAACTATTTTCCAAATAAGCAGTTGGTCTAGCTTTTAGAGAGCCAATAAAGGCAGCCAGGAGAAGGAAGGTGGTCTGCAGGTCAGAAAGAGAAGCAGGGGCACATGGCCAGAAAATGATCTCACAATTAACTGTGACCTGCTTTTGAAAAATGATTTCTACTCCATCTGCACCAATATATTTGATGATAAATGGCACTGCTGGTGGAGTGGCTAGACATCTTAAGAAAAAATTAAAGGGTTTATTCGATTATATGGGGATAAAGCATTTGTGCAGGCAAAGCATAATTAAATACCATGCTCTCTACAGCCCTCAGAATGTTGCTGCAAGGTTAAGGTATTGTCTTTTTCCCTTGTGCACTGATTGCATTTTGCCTACACACATGCACACATACACTGAGTCTGTCAGCTTGCTGGATTTGCCACTTTTCTCCTGAATTGAAATAGTCTTTTCTTGCTGGAAAAAATACTTTTGTACCACTGCCAATAGCTTCCCAAGTACTGGTAGTATTCAGGGAGAAATGACAGGGAATGGTTTATTCATCCTGTGTGTTTCTGTTGCTGATCATACCTAGAGACTGAATCCTGTTTGAAATACAGATGTGTTTCCTGACTGACTGTGTGCCTAGAAAAACAGATATCTGAATGGGAAAGGCTGAAAGGGAACGTGTGATATAACAGTAGTCTTTAAATTTTTTCTTGGATTTTAAGTAAGAAGAATTTTTCTACACTGTTACATGGCATGGAAGTCCAGGAGTTTCTGCCCAGCACCTGCTTGATGGCTTCGGAGCCCCAGATCCCAGGATCCAGGCTGTATGGAGTCTGCTTTCTCCCTGTTTTCTGCCATACCTGAGCTAACACCACTGAATGTTTCATCGTCTGTCACTCCACAGAAGCCAGGCAACACTGTTTTGTTGGAGTTTTTAAAGCACCTCTAAGTGCTTTGGCACATAATTATTTCTACAAAAATTCTCTTCAGCTTCTCCATTCTATGCCTACTTCACTCTCTTCTTCAAGTCACCTTTTGCTGCATGGCTGCTGAAACTTTGACCTAGAAAAGGGCACCTGCTGTTTCTGCAATCGCTGTCTACCACCCCGTCCGTGCCTACCCAGGGAAGCTTGTCAACTTGTTATATTGTCCAGTGGGGGGCAAGGATAGCCTTTGGTCAGCACCCAGCATGCAGGGATCTTTCTCTGTGCAAGCACTTCTGAGCACAACAGCAACACAAACATATTGACAAAACAGTACTTGAAATAGAAACAGGATTCTGCCATAAACGCTCTCAAGAGCTCCTTTCCCCTCTCTGTTGTTGTGAGGAGTTTGATCTCTCTCTGTGCACTGCCTTCACCAAATGTCTTTCACAGCACACTCAGGAGGTTCTGGGTAATTTCAAAACTTTCAAGTGCATTCCTCCTATGTTTTGAATGCAGACATAATAGTAACATCTCCTCCTTGATTTTCTTGAAGAGTTTTGTTAATGCATTTCGTAGTGATTTGATTTGCTGTTTCTTATTTTTAGGTGTCTTTCTGGCAATAAAGATGTATTTTCCCTCATGAGAGATTGGAGGGTGTTTAGTCCTCAGCTCTTTAGATCTGCGTCACCTTACTCCATCTCTTTCAGGATAAGCCACTGATATCAGGGTTGGGGAAACAGTACATTAAACTTTCTGAAACAAGGCAGGAGAAAATAATCTGGGGTGCAATGGTTCAAGCATGGGGTGACACAACACTTGTGCCATGTCTTGGCGATGGAAAGAAGGATTCAGCAGTTGTCACTGCTGAGGCCCTCAGAGACACTTCTCACTCAAATCTGGAGCTGGCATCCACAAACTGTTTCCCAGAAAACCACTGGTGGTTACACACATGGCAAACTATAGCATATGCCTCTTAATTCTTGAGAAAAGTACTCAAAATCCGTTATGTAGGGATACAACAATCCAAATTCCCTGAAGGGAAGGAGAAATGGGGTAAAATGCAGCATGGATAACAAAGCAAGAGGACCAGATGGGATTGCCACCCTGCCAGCAAGAAGTGTGATCAGTGAAAGGGTCTCCAGAACATGTGGTACACCATCGCCCTGAGCATCAAACATCACCTTACCACTGACCAGATGGCAGTCAGTTCTGTGGGGAGGCTTTGTCCTGAAAACTGCTTACTCATTGCTCCATGTCTGGAATAAAAGCAGAGAGCCCGAGGGAAGTTTCATCCTCACAGGTTCAAAGGCCTTCACATAAAACATGACTGGAGGTGCCATCAAACAAAGTTCTTCTTGTCCAGCTTTTGTCTGGTGACCCAGTTTCCCTCTTGCCAGACTCCATTTCAGTCACCTAGAATAGGTAATGCATTATTCCTTCATGTTCATATACAGATAATGGCCCAGAAGGTGTAGTCACTATAATAGCTTAGATTTGGTTCCAGCTGAGCTGTTTAAAAATAACTGTGGTTTCAGATTAAGCCAAGCTTAGCTTTTGTCCTGAGTATGGACTTCAGACCAACTCAAGTTACATGTAAGCTCTTTGTAAGGCTGGTTTTGAACTTTCCAATGAGAAAAAGGTCTGTTTGGATACAGATCCGTGTCACTGCACCTGCCTTGATATGAACTGAAGTGATCGCTAGTCTCTTGAATCTAAAACAGATTTTTTGCTTCTTGAACTTAAAAACAATGGAAAAAAGGGTCTACTGATAGCTGCTGTTAGGCAAGAAGACATCAAAATGTGCTAAAACAGAGTTTCTTTAGCAGTCTGCCAGAGCCTTCAAATTTTTTTCACCTAGTAAAAATTTGGGATACTAGCAAAGACTGATTCACACTGCTACTGTAGGCAATTAAGGAATTTTTATAATGTTTTGCCACTTTTTGAAGTATCTCAAGCCATATGTAATTCACTGTAGTTCTAACATCTGTCGTTTCCTTGGGAATACTTCACTTGTCAGAAATTAAAATGCATTACTACTAATGAGATATTCTGATTTCAGATTGCCATTTCCGATTCTAAATATAAAAGTAATTACCAGCACATATGACCCCCCACAACTGAACAATTTTATCATCATTCCCAGAAGTAACATCAGTACTCTTGTTTTTCCTTGTAAAAGAAAAGCCTTTACCATAATGACACCCTGATAGCCAAGTGGAAGACATTACATAGATACAAAGGAACTAAATAATTGCATCAGTGATTTAGCAATATTTTCTACATAAAAGAGAAAGAAATAAATACAAAAAGACAGTTATTTAAGTTCTTATGTACAGTCATATAAGGCAGCTTTTGGTTTTGTTTCCAAATGCACGGAACAAAATACCTAAAAGCAGAGTCTCTGAAAACTGGGTCTCTGCTTAGTCTCTGAGAACTGCAAAAGCAGGCAATGAAGGTTGTGCTACTTGTAAATATCAAGAAAATAAATGTCCTTTCTTTTCATCATACCACTATCTCACTTTGCAAACTATACAGCTATTCATGAGGGACCTTTTAAAATACAAGCAGCAGATTCATAAACAAGCCAGATTTCAGGGATAATTTTGCCAAATGCAAAACTCATATCCCACTCCTGCAGCACTTTTTCTTTTTCAGCAGACCCCTCACATTAGGCAAAATTTTCTGTTGGCATCATCATCCATCTTATTGTTTGGGCCTCTCAATTTGTATGCTCTGTATTGGATATCCTGTATTTCATACAGAGTATAGGATGTCTCAGAAGGGAGTCAACAAGTAAGCAGACATTTATAGACTCTGCCTTTATCTAGCACTTGTAGTCGGAATTATCTAAATAATTTTTGCATTTATACAACCTGTTCCTGTTCTGTGATTTAATTCTTCTGCACGTGTCTATACATTATAACACACCTCTGTATAGCCCCTTCAATGTTTTACAAGTTCTATTTTTAGATGAGTATTAGTAAATGCATTGATAATGGTGATTAAATAAGTGTGAATATCTCTTCAGTACTTACTACTCAGTACCGAGAAACTGTATTTTGAACAAATTGTTCTGGTTTATTCCAATAGGAAAGTATTTCAGAATAAAGCACTCTACTGGATATCTGAATAGATCAATATTCAGACAGACACTAACTATGTCCCCTTTTCCCATTTCATGCCCATTTGAAAGATAAGAGAATTTGGTGGATTTTTGCCCAAATTCTTCTCCTTTTCCTGAGGATAAGACCATGCGAAGAGATTAATTAAGAGAGGAAGAATGTTCTTGGATCACCAGATCTAGTTTTCTGTTATCTCTATTAGCCATGTCACACACATTTTTCCATAAAGAGACAAGTATCTAAGTTTATTTTTTACTCATATCAGTGATCATCTACTGGTTAGGAACATTGGGCTCATTTCCACTTGGAAATTATTCTTGTCCTTGTTTATTTCCAGTTGTTCCTGTATCAGCATTTAGGTCAGTTAAATGCAGTGAGGTCCTTTGGTTAGCTGCCAGAAAATGGACTTTCCTTTCTTCTGATTCTCCTCTCCTCCTTACCCTTGTTCTTACTCCTCTTCAGAAAGGACAGATCATCACAACCATGTGCTGTGCTTTGGGTGGGACCTTACCAGTGGTTCACAGAGGGTAAATAAGACTTTTCCAATGTCTGCTGAAAGTACTCTGCCTGATCCAGCCACAGGCCCCTTGATGGCCTTCCCACAGTTGCATCTCAACCTGCTCGCCCTGCAGCTGCTTAGAATAACAAAGTCTTGTTCCTTCTTCCTTTGTTTCCAGCTGATGAACTCCAGCTTACAGCAGGAATTTTAGCTACTTAGCGACCTTGTAATTTTGACTTCTATAAGGTCATTGTTTCCTTCTTATGTCAAAATTTAAGGTCATCCTTTTGTTCCTGTACTGTCCCTACCGCCCAGCTGTTACCACCAAGAACTCATCAGCATGTTTCTACTTTTTCTGCCAAACTCTAAGGTATTTCTGAGTCCCATATCCAATACCCAAGGAATTCAGTTCCTGTTTTTTCTGCTACTGATTAGTTCCCCTTACCCCTTGCAATCTACTTATCAGACATTTCCTTAGTTGTCACATACAAATTAACACACAAAACTCCAGCCCTACTAATCATTTCCAGTGAGGAAATGTTTAACTTAAGTTCAGGCAGATTGGAGCTATTTCACTCCCCTTTTATCAAAAATTAATTGAATCATGAGGGATATGCATTAGGTTAGACTGACATAGTCTACTGTCAGGAGATGGCAAATCTATGTTGTGTTTTATACTATTCCCCATCTAATTCCTTG
The DNA here is from genome assembly GCA_013399195.1 of Dicrurus megarhynchus. Lineage (NCBI taxonomy): Eukaryota > Metazoa > Chordata > Aves > Passeriformes > Dicruridae > Dicrurus > Dicrurus megarhynchus. Next base: position 106,455 of record VXAD01007708.1, on the reverse strand, counting down.
CCGCCTTTAATTATTCTTTTAGAATTATGGGATGAATATTGCCTAAGTTTCTAGTTTGACTGCATTCAGCATTTTGAATTCAGATCTGTTTATGGGAATTGGCATATTTTATCATCAAGTTAAGAATTACTGGATTCAGTTGGAAACACAATAATGTTTAATTATTTGTAAGGCTTTCTGTGATGTAATATGTCTGTTTGGGCACCTATTCTGCTGAATAAACTTCTTATTTGCTTTAAAGTATAAATGAGTGCCATTTTTCTGCAGTCATATTCTTGATTTTCACATTGTCTTTTTTTGTTGTTGATCTGCCCTTTCATTTTTATCTGATCAGTCTAAAGAATGCCTGTTTATATAGAGCAATATACAGAGAAAATCCAGGAAAATTGTGCCTCACTGTTTTTTCCATGGTTCTTCATTCTACATCTGAGAAGGGAGTTTCCTCATTCATATTGCAATTCTTAAAATGTTTTTAATTTGGAGAAGTACTCAAGCATTAATCTACTCAAATGCATTCATGCAAGCAAGCACAGATATAAACACTAGGGGAAAAAAACCTAGAGATGTGTGTGAATTAATTGTGAGTCACACAGTACAGTAGTACATTCGTTTTGTTAATACTAGCACAAAAAGCCTTTTTCATTGCCATTCTTACAACTGTCTCTATAATCACCTGAATTGTTTAGCTTCACATGTCAGAGAACTAGAGGATTTGACCTAGTGGCTAGGTTTAAGAAAAGCAAGACATACAAAGGAAGAAGCTGGAGGTTTTCAAGACAAGATGTTGCCAGGGTTACAGGAATTTGCTCATGCAATCCTCTCCACCACACTTGAACTATTCCAGAACTGTGTCATGTGCCTGCACACTGAAATAAGTGCACACACCAAGGTCTTGAGAATGTCATTTATAGAAGCAGAGAAATACAAGAGGCTGTGTTCAGTGCTGTTTTCAGCCCATTTTGTTCCTTATTCCTTATCAAACCAAATATTCTATGTCAAAAAAAAAAAAAGAAAAAAATAAAAGGATGAGGTGATCTTGGTTTAAGGAAGCTAATTGGGTGGTCAAGATGTTTTGGTACTATTTCCAGAATGACATCATTTGAGCAGAGTCTTAATATTTCATGCTGGACTTCATGGTAGTACTGAAGAGTTTCAGCAAAATAAACCTATTTTTTAAGTGTGTATTGATTCATATTTCACCTTATCAGCATCCAATCAAAATAAAATATTTGTTACAAAACAGTTCATTGTAAAACTCCTTTAGAGAAAGACAAATGTTAAGATTTGAACCATGTGAACCAGGAGCTTCCCTGGCCCTGCCTGGGCTAACACCACAGGTCTCTGTCCCCTGTGGCATCCCTCGCTACTCGGCATCCTGGTCATTGTCAAGTCCCAATCCTGCCTGGCCCTGTGTCTTGTGTGAACCTCAAACTCACATTGCAGCAGTGTCTCTGCTGCTGCCAGATGGATTCTGGATATGAGTCACTACCTTGCTTCCTCTGGGACTCTTGGTGGATCCTGCCACTGTCACCAACGCCCCCAGGCTCAGACCCTGTGGGATAGTGCCCATTGCAGAGGGAAAACTAAACCTGAGATCCAAAGGCACCAAGGGCTGACAACTCTGTGCAAAGAAAGCTCAAGTCCAGTGGGAATTAAGATGAGAATGAGTCTTCCTCTCCATTTGGTTCTTCTAGACAGCTCTGATTTTCCAGGTTGGGGATCAGTTCAACTGGGCACAGCCTGTCTGAAACCTGCCTGGTACAGCTCTTCTGTTGGACTGTCCTTTGAGCAAGAAGAATTATGGTAGCATATGCAGTAGTCAGCCTTGCAAGCCAGTGGAGAGGTTTCTTCTGCCTGGGAAGGTGCTTCTCTTGCCGTATTACAACCACCACACCACAGCAGCTACCAACAGTGCCTCCAAGCTTCCCTGGGCATCCACAGGGCCCAGGAGAAGCCAGCAGTATGTGAAGCTTGATTTCATCTCAGAAATATCCAAGCAGGTCTCTGGATGCTGATTGCTACAGATTCTTACCACACCACAGGATGTAAGAAACTAACCTCAGTTTCCATGCGTGCCCCATAAAGCATCCCTTCCCTCAGATTCTGCTTCTAGTTCTAGTCTTTGCTTTGTTTTTCATGGCCAGTCACTAATTATCCAATTGATTGATGCAGAAGGCTGTGAGGACAGGTTGCTTTTGGCATCAAGCAACTTATTTTAAAAAAACTCGTGTTAAGGAAAGCCAGAGATGTGGTTTGTCTGAGGCCCACATGGACAGAACCAAAAGACCTGTTAGACCCACTAGTAAGGTTGAGACCAGAATGATCCCATGTTCTGTATTGTCATTAAGAGAATGCACCTCAGCAAAGAGTTAACATTGCTTGAGCATGTCTCGCCTGGGTTTTTGTGAGAACACTTAGTGCACTACCCAGCACACCCTAAGCTTTGAAGAACTCACACAGAAGGAGAACAGAAACGGGTTCAGCCTGCTGCAGGCACCCTGCCATTGTGACTGAATTGTGGTGTTACACAAGTGTAATCCCAACAGCCCCAGTGCTGTTCAGGCATGTACATCCAAATGAAATGCAGGGTTCAGAACAGAGGCATTATGCCTTGCCTTGCATCACGGCACACAGCCCAGCCCAGATGCCTTTTGCACAACCTGGCCCCAGAGCCTCTGAATTCCTGACTCCACAACAACTCCTAGTGCTCAGCAGCAGAGCAGAAGGGCAGAACTCGAGCTGTGCATTCACCACCTGCCCCTAAAGGCAGCTCTCCTTGTTCCCAGCCCAGCCTTATTACAGAGCAGGGTTTCTGTAGGGCATAGAGGAGGGTTTCTGAATCCCTGGAGGAGGAGGAAGAGATGAGGTCAAAGATTATGCTGGAGTGAAGAGTTGGGGCAGAACTCATTGTATGACCCTGAATTGCAGTGATCACTGTGGAGACACATCACAGGCTCGTCACCTCTCCTTTGTTCCTGTTCCAGCTGAGCACTCAATGTTCCAATTCTCTCCTAATCAGCATCACCCTTTGTGAGCAACACAGAAAGTTTCCCATTTTCTAGATACATCAAAATAATGCCTTGATTGAATGTCCTCCCTGTAGAGAAGCAGAGGCAGAAAGACCTTCTTCCCTCTCTGCCCCTATACTAAGAGCCCTTTAGTGCAGCCTTATAAAAAATACTCATAAAAAATCTAGCTCACTGTCTTCAGAGCTGAAAAACAGGACAGACGGGAATAGCATAAAATCTATGGTGTCACTGCTTTAAAATGCCCTTTAACAGACAGCTCTTAAGCCAAGCATCAGAACAGAGGCATGTCCAGGCAGAGAATGACTTAAGATGCAGTGTGACAAGTTTACGAAACCTAGGCCCTTCATCTCATTTGTTCTGAAGTTTATCTCCATAGTCTTGGACTCACTAAGTAACTGCAAACACTCTCTGAAGACAGATTGTCTTCTTAAAATGAGGGTCTAGTACTGTGTGATACTCAGCACTAATAGAACCATAGCTAAAATACCCTAGTTGGATAGAGACAATACACGGCTGCTAGACAATAAATATACTTTTGCAAGCAGTTCCTACTGGAAACTTGAAAATCATGCAATATGGTTACTTAAATGCTTGGCTTAGCTACTGCAAAGAGACAACTTCAGATGAAAAAAGACAGTATCAATTTGTGGGAACTTTATTCCATGGTCTGATGGTCTTTGGGGCAGCATAAGAGAACCTGTGCACAGAACAAGGAAACAGGCAAGTAATCAGTGGTCCTGACAAATGGCATAGCCATTTATTCTAATTAACTAAATTTAATTACTGGAGTCAGAAAAACTGTCTTTCTACAGCCAACAAAATCAATACCGAGGATTAGTCATAGCAAATTTAGTAGTGCAGCCTGTTAGGAAAGTGGCTGGACATTTCATATTAGAAGACCTGCTTTTGAGCTAATTATTCCTTACACAATTTCATCTGTCTGAACTGAAATTGTCCATATGCGATATCTAATTTTGACTAATTTTTCCAGAAAATTTTAACAAGAAGAGTACAACCATTTCCAAGAATCAAAGCAGTGAACAGGATACTGCTTAGCCATGTAACTTTCCAGGGCCTTTATTTCCACCTTCTTACCCTTTGCTTCAGAGGAGGGCCTTAAAATGCAGTAGAAAGTGGAAGCTAGCATCAGAAACTAGAACTGTGCTTCCCATAGGGTCTAGATATACTCAGCTAAGCTTCACAGTCCTCAGACACTCCACAGATGCTCTGGAGAGTTTGGCAGCTGAAATGCCCAGAGATGCAGCCCTCCCTGAGGACAGTGAACCATTTCCCTCACTGACACAATCCAGAAAACCTCTCAACATGCAGGAGCACTGGGAAACTCCCCTGAACAGCTGCTGTAAGTCATTTGGGACTTACCTGGGATAAACAAAGAATTTGTACTTAATTGTACCTCCGGTGGCACTCAAGCAACCCGAGGGAGGGACCAGCTCTTTATGAATAAGGACGCAAATCAAAACAACAAGAAATAAAGATTGGCCAGGTACAGCAGCATCAGACCTAGGCCTGGGACAGGAAGAAGAGGAGGCTGGGGCAGAGGAGCCAAAGGACCAAAAGATCAAGAACTGGGTCCATGGGAACCTCATGAGGTTCAACAGGACCAAGTGCAAGGTGCTGCACCTGGGTGAGGGCGATCACCAGTATCCAAAGAAAAGCTGGATGTGAGCTGGCAAAGTGCACTTGCAGCCCAAAAGCCACCTGTATCCCAGGCTGCATCAAACACTGTGTGACCAGCAGGGCGAGGGAAGGGCTTCTGGCCCTCTACTCTGCTCTCATGAGACCCTACCTGGAATACTACATCCAGCTCTGGGGTCCCTGACATAGGAACGACATCAGCTTGCCAGAGTGAGTCCAGAGGAGGCCGTGAAAATGATCAGAGGGCTGGAGCACCTCTCCCATGAAGACAGGCTGAGAGACCCAGGGCTGTTCGGCCTTGAGAGAAAGTTCTGGGGTGATATTTTAGCGTCTTCCTAAAGGGAAAGGTACCTAAAGGGGGCTACAAGAGAGCTGGGGAGGAAATTTTTACAAGGACATATGGTGATAGGACAAGGTGTAATGGCTTTAAACTGAATGAGGAAAGGTTTTGATTAGATATTAGGAAGAAATTCTTGACGGTGAAGGTGGTGAGGCACTGGAACAGGTTGCCCAGAGAGACAGTGGATGCCCCATCCCTGGAAACATTCAAGGTCAGGCTGAACAGGGCTCTGAGCAACCTGATTTAATTGAAGATGTCCCTGCTCACTGCAGAGGGGTTTGGTCTAGATGACCTTTAAAGGTCCCTCTCAACTCAAACCATTCTATGATTTTATGTTGAGACAAGCACCCAAGTGGTGGCTCAAGTCCATATTCTGTGGAGGCTCTCACACATATCAGCGTCCTCTCCAAGGTGGCGTCCATGTGGACAAAGTTCCCTGTGTGCAAGCCAGACAGAAACTTCAATGCAGTCTAAGAGGTTCCTCAGGGAAATGAGGAATGCCAGGACAAGGGGAAGAATGGGGACTGGAAGGAAGCAGAGGATATGGCACATCACTAGGCAGGAGAAAATACTGCTGTGAGCGACAGAAAAAATATTAATATTTCTTATAAAAGCAAAATTCCAATTAATACTTATTAAAATGTCAGTCAGGCAAAATAAACACATTGTTATTAATCCTCTTCTCTTCTAGCATGTGTGCTGACTATTCCTGGCCCACAACAGAAGAGGCAACCAATCTTTATCCAACCAGGCAAAGAAGCCATCAATAACTCTGTCACCACAATGTCTAAAGGAATTCTCTCCTAACCCATTTAAGTCCCAGTGAGCTTAGGAGTAGCTGTCAGAGCAGACCTTGATGATCTTTCTAATAATCTTTTCAGGCCACTGGGGAAGAAATAAAACTGAGCATTTTATTATCTGGCTTGCTGTGGGTTTGAGCTTGTTTTTTGTTTTTCATTTCTTACTTCAGAAATCCAACCTTTCAAGGACTCTCTTCAAAATGTTTCTACTCATTTCCTTGGGTGGGGCCTTCAAAGGGAAATATAACCATGGTCATACATGCTCTACAGAAATGACTGTTGAACCATTTTTTTATCACTTCCCTGCTGGAGAGGAACACTTCTCCATCCAAATGAGGAGAACTGATTGGAGTTCTTTTCAATCAGTCCTGTACCAGTTGCTGTATTGATTTAATATTCACTAGAAGACAATTTAACCTGCTCTGGCTTACTTTACCTTGAGGTGGACAAAAAGACTTTGTATTTGTTCCACCCTGGGGGAGCAATCCCCTCTGAAATCATCACAGGTATTCCAGCAGGAGTGATCTTGTCTCCAGCCTCAGCTTATGTTGTGCAAATGTTTAGCACAGGTTTATGTCCCAGAGCATCTGTTTGCTGCCAAAATTTAGTCCTAGTGATACCAAAAAAAAAA
>VXAD01007708.1:76347-99952 GCA_013399195.1 Dicrurus megarhynchus | reverse complement strand
AAAAAAGAAAGAAAGAAAACAAAACAGGTGCGGCTGTGTTTCAGTAGCTGTCAAACATTTGGGCTGGAGATGTTGGGTGGCACACAAACACCAAGAGAACAACAAAGTAATCTCCGGTCTTTATTCACATTAGGGTTCCCTGTAATATCTGTCTGTTATGGGAGAAGGCCAGCTTATTGCCTGTGTCTCCTCTCCTGTCAATCTGAATTCTGAAAACACATGAAAAAAAACCAGCAAAAGCAATTCGAACATTAATTAAATCATGCTTTGTAAAAAAAGTGACATAAATATGCATGGACAAAAAAGGCCAGACACAGGGAAAGCATTAGAATGCAGCACACAGACAGGCAACTCTCTCTTTTAGTTTAATCTCAAAATAATTTAGTGTTCTTAAAAAGCAGGTGTCATTGTAGAACACTGAATCAGACGTGCAGAGCTGTGACTGATGAGAAGCTCAGACAGCAGTCCAACCTGGCATTCCTGCTATTTTGCTTCATCAGACAGAGCCCCTGATGTGTCTGCTACTTGTCTACAGCAGTCATGAAGACAGGCAGTGTAAGTACTACACCTCCTCCTTTCAGCTTCCCTGACTGCACTGGTGGGAAAGGAGCCACGAAGCAACTGGAAACACACTTAATTCTTAGAATCTCAAGTTGTTCTTCACAAAATAGGTTGAAAACCTGTAATCTTGTTTCAATCTATGCTAGCTATCAGATAACCTGATTTTTTTCAGGGCAGGTTTTTAGCTGACTCACATCTTGGGGAAAAGCCATGGTGCAAGGACTGTTCCACAGCCACGTTTAGAAAACTGTTGCTGTGGTTTCAGACATAGCAAAGGACTAATCCCATTTCAGGCAAGTATAAGGAGAGGGAGGGGAGAACAGAAACCCACTTTCCTCTCTTCGTCTCAAATTGCAGCATTTAATAGTGTCAGCAGTGCAGTGGTCAAGTCTGGCTGAGAGCCCCTCACGAAAATTGTTCCATGGCAAAGAAGGAAATTCAGGAGATAAAAGCCCAGGCAGGCATCACACCTGTGATTCTCTTCCCTTGGCAGGCACTTCTGGCTTTAGAGAGTGTAGGGGTCATTTTAAGGAAACTACAGCAAGCAGTGTGAATAACTTTTTCCCTGCACTAGTTCCTTTTAAATTTGCTGCCATTTTTTTTTTATTTGGAGCATTGCTATAACACTTTGATACAAGAAAATAATCACTGATGGGAGCTAGTAATTATCTATTGCAGAGACCATAAGGAGAAAAGAAAGAAAGGATAAAACATCGGCTGTGTCATAGCCCATTACTTTGATGCCTTCAAATTCTCCTTGGCTTTCATCTTTTTTTTTTTTTTTGCTTTCTGCAACTCATCTCTTTGTGGCCTCCTATGGTCCCTGATCCCTTCCATCCAAAAGGCATATATTAAACCTCAGAACTGTGTCAGGCTTTTTCCCAATGTACAATTGTCAAAAAAAAAAAAAAAAAAAGAAGAGAAAAATATGACAAATTGACAACTTTTTAAAGTCACTGCATAACCTTACCCTCTGGCTTATCTTACTTCCAGCTCCAAACATCTCTTATTCATCTAAGAATCAAATAGGCAAAATTTTTTGTTTTCATACAATGTGTCTTCCTGGTCTTATTCCAACACACATTTGTTGTCATCCTTGTAGAAATAAAAAATGCAGCTGTTCATTATAAGAACATGAAGCTTTAGGAGAAAAAAGCCTCATGGGGCTCATATGTCTCTGTTCCCTCTAGTCCTAGTCTCTCCCTATGATCCTTGGGATGAGAATACAGACAATATGGCTGCTTGAAGGACACTATGACCTTATCTTTTCAAACTCCAGGTGGCTACACTGTTCCCCGATTAATGCCATAAGGAGTCCTTCCTTGCAGCTGTCTTGATGCACAGATGCTTGACTCTTTCCACAGGACAGGTTTGCTGGTGGCAGGACAGACCTGTGTGCTCTGTGGCCCATCCCCTGAAAGCCACCAAATGAACCAGAGCAAGAATTTAGACATTTAAGCAGCACACGCTCCCTAGCCCTGAGCCCTGTGAATAATGATGAAGTTTAAATACCAAAGCTCTCACAGCCTCATATCTTTGTCATCATGAGTTATTTCACTTTGATAAACTGCATTAGTGCTTCTGTGTCTTCATGGCCAAAGCCAGCCTTGATCTAAAGACCCAGTAATTCTTTTGGTGACACTTATGCCCAGATTTTCACAGTGTGCTAAAATCTTTGTAATATCTGGTTCCATTTATATCGAAGAGGAGATCTGGCCTCTTAATGGGTGTATCATAGTGAGACTAGAGAAAGTCTAATGAAATCCATGCTGGGATATTTCATTATCTTGCAGGCAATAAACCCATCAAAACAAAGCCATTCATTATCTTTCCTATTAGGGAAGAAAACAAGTGATCTATATCATTTAGATTATCTCATTGTCCTCCCTGTTCAAAAATGATAGCAGCATAATGAACATTAAAAAAAGCAATGTATATTATTCACTTGTTTCTTTCCACTGTAAGAAAGCAGTGCCTCAGAAGGAAGAATGAGCTTGAGGGCTCAGCTGCATAAAAATTGCCTATTTTACAGCTCATTGCATTGTTAAGTAACATTATAGTGTAATTTGGCCTTTGGGATATAGTTTTACATAGGGTAGACTAGCACTTGCAAATTTTTTTAAATATTCTTTTCCCCCAAATATGTTACACATAACCAAATTCAATATTTGGATTTTCAAATCTGCATTAAGTGGAAATGACTATGAGCATACATGACAGTAGGCTGCTTCTGGACTCCAATTCAGAAAACATAATTTTTTCTAAAGTGATATATTAAACACTTCAGAATTGCTCATCTCTACTGTCTATCTTTTTAAAACAGATTATAGAGTCTTTATGATAAGAGCTCTGTCACACTGACATGCCATAAGGCTGTGATTGTAGTAAGAGATTTGGGATGTTAAAAAATTACAATTGTTACAATAATTTTTGTCCTGTTTTCATAAGAAAACAATTATTTCTGTGACTGCAGCATTTTTCCCTATCCCTTCCTCAGTTTGTCAGTTCTCACAACTTTCAGGAAATTTTCAAACAAGTGCAACACAGAAACATGAGTGTCAGAAATGTTAAATTCCTCCAAACTTTGTGGAAATAGGCTAGAAATACCTCGGTAAAAGGCAGTTATTACTGCCAAAAGACACGAGAGAGTCAGGCAAGTGCATTGGCTACACTGCTACCAAAGCAAGCCTTGATAGGAGCACTTCTGGCCTGAAGTCACAGGCAACTGCTCTGGGGCTTACCCCTCATCTCTGATGGCAATGAGAATGCTTAAACAGGGCATTCAATGTGCTCCAAAACACGTATCTTCCACAGCTGTCTAGGACACTGGGGACAAATAAAAATAACACCTGAGCTGCAGAATCACCACTGGCAGCATGGGAAAGACACTCAGTACAGACACTGTGTGTAATGAAGATTACACCAGAAGTAGACCGAGGCAACAGCGAGGCAGGTTTACCCAGTATTTGAATTGAACAAAGCTAGGATTTTACATCTAGGGAATGCCTTTTCACAGTTTCCATGGCATTTTTATTTCAATTAAGCCAAAATGAGATTCTGGTCTCCTCGGCTGGGGGAAGTAAACCAAAGCCAAGATATATTGCTTAGAGGCAGTAACTGAAATCAAATGGAAATTCAGAAGAATGCGTCATTATATTGCCCATTTCTAGATGACTAAAGAAACAGCATATAAAAGAGCAGAATCATATCTTTTACTTCCAGACTGGATTCTCCTACAAATAAGTAGCAAAGACCCCTATTGGTAGTAAGGACAACTAGACAGTATGAAAGCAAAAATGTTCCAGATTCCCCCTAATAAGAAATTGCTCTACAAAGAATATGACCATCATACATCATTTTTTAAAAAGCTCACTTACAATAAGATTTTTTTATTTAGTAGAAGAAATTAAAACTAGGAAGAAAATAGTGGTATTTCATCTCACAAGGGATGGGGAAAATCTGGATTATGTTCTGGAATTTGATTCTTAATAAACAAATGCATTATTAAATAATTATTAATTCAGGCAACTGAAATGGTTATCCTATGGTAGCACCTCAGTCCTGTATTACAGATTCACCATAATATACAAAACTTTAATTGTAATTTGGCAGTAGAAGGTCCTTCATGGTAATTTAGCTTTAAATCTATTAAGTTCTTAAAGCCACTGTAGCATGTATTTTCCCTACCATTTTCAGCTTAGCTGAAAGGAGAAGGCCAAATGTTGCCTTTAGGCACCTGAAGCTGGAAATAAGGAATGGGGTTAAAAAAACCTCTGCCTTGGACTTCCAGAGGGTGAACTTTGGTCTGTTCAGGACCCTGGTTCAGAGAGTCCCTTGGAAAATAGCCCTTAGGGGTCCATGGAGGCGGGACATACTTTAAATAAGGAAACCTTAGAAGCACAGGAGCAGCTCATCCCTATGTGCTGAAAAATAAGCCAGTGGGGAAGACCAGTCTGGCTAAACAGGAAGCTTTCCCTTGAACTCAGGGGGGAAAAAAGAGAGTTTATGGTATTTGGAAGAAGGGACAGGTGTGGATGCTGAAAGCATGCTGCAGGGAGATATCTCAGCTTTCTGCCAGTGTCTGTGAGAAAGGATTGCTTTCTCACGGACGCTGTGGGAGAACAGCTGGGAGATTTTGTAAACTATGGAATCGTTATTGATACTAAAGAGAAAATATCTGAAGTAAGTGTTATTGGGTTCAGCCAATCCCTCTGAGGGGTGGCTGGTCAGTGAACCAATGACCTTATGACAGTCCAGCGTGCTAAGGTATATAAGTGAACTTGTAAATGAATAAAGTGTCGGTTTAATATCATAATAAATCCTCCATGTCATTCATCCTTCAGTCTCTGCTCGCTAGTGACAGACAGGGAATTCAGGCAGAGTACAAGGATGTCGTTAGGTCATGTAGAGAGAAAATTAGAAAGGCAAAAGCTCCGCTAGAACTCAATCTGGCCACTGCTGTGAAAGATAATAAAAAGTGGTTTCTTAAATACATTAACAACAAAAGGAGAGCTAAGGAAAATCTGCATCTTTTGTTGGATGGGGAGGCAAACATTGTAACCAAGGGCAAGAAAAAGGTTGAGATGGAAAGGCTGGAAAATGCCTCAGTCTTCAACATAAAGACTGGTTAGCCCCAGGGCAACTGGCCCTGTGAGCTGGGGGACAAGGATGGGGAGCAGAATAGACCCCCTGTAATCCAGAGGAAGTAGTTAGCGCCCTGCTGTGCCACTTAGATGCCCACAGGTCTACAGGGACAGATGGGATCTGAGGAACTACAGGCCCGTCAGGCTGTCCTCGGTGCTGGGAAAGGTCATGGAACAGCTCACCTTGAGTGCTGTCATGTGGCACATCAGGTCAATCAGGGGATCAGCCCCAGCCAGCACAGATTAGGAAAGGCAGCTCCTGCTTGACCACCCTGACCTCCTTTTATGACAAGGTGACCTGCCTGGTGGGTGAGGGAAAGGCTGTGGACGTGTCTACCTGGACATCAGTAAAGCCTTTATGTGTCTCCCACAGCATTTTTCTGGAGAAGCTGGCAGCCCATGGTTTGGACGGGTGGACTCCTGGCTGGGTTAAGAACAGGCTGATGGCTGGGCCCAGGGAGTGGTGGTGAATGGAGAAACATCCAGCTGGTGGCCGGTCATCAATGGGGTCCCTCAAGGCTCATTTTTGGGGCCAGTCCTATTTAATACCCTTATCAATGCTCTGGACAAGGAAATCAAGTGCACCCTCAGTCAGTTTGTAGATGATACCAAGTTGTGCAGGAAGGAGTGCTTATCTGCTGGAGTGTAGGAAGGCTCTGCAGAGGGATCTGGATTTTTGGGGTGATGTAGTGTTTTTCTTAGATCCAGATATATTGCTGGGAAAAACAAACTAAATTTCAGGTACACAAGCTCTCCTTCAGATGACCCAAAAGCTTGTCAAAACACTTCTAAATAAATATTTCCATTTCATGAAGACAGTTACATCTGCCATCAAGTTTGCTTCTCCTCTAACTTCACAGTCAAAGTGTTAACCCACGTGCAAAGAGTCAGCACAACAGAGGGTATTAGTTCAGACAGCAGCAGACACATTCTTTTAGCAAATTTATGTTCCTGAACACTACAGCAAATATTACCAGAATTTTTTAAGCCTGTACAGTAGGAACAAAAATGACATAAATTAGCAGCCTTGTAAATTAGGGCTCCTTACTGTTAAAGAACAGACTGGGTCTTTTATCTTTTTCACGCTCACATATTCTTCTCACACAATGAGACGACCAACAGATGTTGAACAAATCATCTTGGAGAAAACAGTTTCAGCAGACTGCCACTGGCACATTTTATTTTGCACCTAGATTTTTACTTTGCAGTCATATTTTAAGCTATGGTCTTGGTTGAACTTTTACATTTGCAGCACTGCAAGATTAAATATAAAAAGCACATAAGCATGGACCTTGTGCGATTCCTCTGACCCGCCCTAGTAAGCTTTCTGCCAAAAGTCTCAAATGAAACAATCCCAGTTCTTCTACACACTTCTCAAATTAACAAGCAATCATGTCTTTGTTCCCCAGTGAACTCAGAGCTGCATTACCCCGAGTAAAGAGCAGATCACTACATGTATAATCTCATCCCTAATTCACTTAGGTGAGTAGCAAATCTCCTAGTTCATGCCCCTCAGGAGGTCCGATTCTCTGCTGCTCACAATATTACACTGCTCTCTAACTTCATGTAGTCAGAGGAGAGCTCTGTATCTTCAATGAGTTGGAGAGAAACCTTTGTCGGTCAAAACCTTTCTTTCTTAAAGCTTGTGTAAAACTGAGGAGAGACTCTCAAGAGTGATATCCCTGTAAATTTGTAAACAAAAGTCTCGCAGTAAGATAACATACAGAGATAGATCTTTAAATTTTGAACCTGCTTTATATTCTACTGTACACTAGCACTGACCAAACTTTGTAAAAGATGGCACATTATGCTCCCAAGACTAAACACAGGGAAAGTACATTAGCCAGCCACAAGCCTTAGAAGTCAATGTTTTGACTGTTCAAAATTTTGGATGCCTTCTCAATTTCTCAAACCTAGAGACTCAGCCAAGGCATATTATTAGGCAGCTATGTCAAGAAGAGTTCAAGCTCTTCCAAGCATTGGAACTACGCTGAGTAAAGTTTTATGTGTAGAAGCTCCTTTCTATCCCTTTTTGGAATAAACGTAATTAAAATCCTGGGTAGGACAGATGATGAATAGCATATCCAGCAGAGGAAAAGATAATAAGCTAGTGCCTGAGGCTGGCACTAACAGAAGCACAAGCTGGCACAGGCTCTCACAAGCCAGCAGGGACAATAACTGGATGGACAAAGCAATGATGCAGCAACTTGCATCCATAGGAGAGAAAGAGGTAAGGTGCTGTCACTCCTTCTTGTTCAGTCTGTGCCACCCCAGAAAACAGGGTTCAAGACTTACTTGCCCAAAACCAGAAAGCCTCTTTGTTATGGCACTGGTTTAACAAATGGGAGTCCTGTGCTCTGGCTCCTTTTCCAATGACAGTTTCCGTCTTTGGTTCAGTACCTACTTAAAATTCATACACACTCTAAAGACATAGGCTCAGGTGCTCTCCCTCCCTCCCGAGGAACCTCTTGTTGCCTCACCTGCAGAATCATATCCTGGCTGTTTCTCCAACACAGGACCAGTGAGGATTTTGGCAGATGGTCCTGATATTATGAGAGCTATGAAAGCTGGTACTGAGAACTGGCTTTAACCTTGTGGAGTGGGCAGCCCACAGAGGAGAGGGGGCCTGGCTGCTTCTGAAACTCAGGAAGAAATTGGTCATGTCTCCTACGTCCTGGGGGAGTGCTCTGGGAAATGGATTATTATTTGTCGAGGGAGGGAGGCACTACACAATAATTCATGACAACAGATTCTGCTGCTGCTGTGTCTTGTGTGGAGCTGGTCCCAGCAAGAGCAGTCAGAGATGTTTACCCAAGCACACACTGGGGACACACAGGGACAGGCCCCTGGCTGGGCTTCAGCAAGAAAGGGGTGCTAAATTCAAGGCTTTGACTAGCACGAAAATGGGTTTGAGGCCCAAGAGAAGAATGAATTTTGTACTCCAGGAAAGTTCAGGCTATCCAGGGGTGAGACTGCTCAACTGAGCCCCCAAAAACAAGGGAGACAGATACATCTAGCTGATTAGTAACAATGAGCGGATGGTAGTGACTGATTCCCAGTTCAGCACCTACACATCAGAAATAGAATCATCTCACCAAACATATGTATCTCAGACTTTTGGGCCAGGCTCTTTTTTAAGGTTCATGCCAAGAAAAAACAATACCCACAGGTGATTCATCTGATCTGCTAAGGATGACTGAAAAGTTCCTGGTTTGTCTGCTGAGTACAAAAGGAGCCTGTGGTGAGTAGCTCATATATGTGCATCAGTATCTAGCCGTGCAGGTGCTTATGTAAGCATGGCCCACAAGGACTGCCTGGGATGCTGCATTTTGCAGTGTCCCATCACTCAAGTAGGACACTTACCAAGCTCAAAGAGGACCCAGGTGAGGTGACTCCAGGACTGTGCTGCCTGGTTTCTGGTCTTAGGTGAGAATACATCCTCAGCAACTCAGAGCATGGTGCCTGTGTGGAAGCTTGAGGAAGCTTTCAACAATAAAACAGAACAAAAAACAAAACAAAACAAAAGTTGATAGGAAGGTGAATACAACACCCATACAGGATAGGAAACATTTTTGGGTATCACAGGAACATGCCATGGTTTGAAAGCTTTCTATTGGCACACACTCACTGGATGCACATTAGAGGCATCTGTGGCAGTGTCCTTCCCTTGGGTGTGTTCAGAACCGAATCACACCAGGTTTTTAAATGAATCTTCGAATTTTATTTCCTCTGAAAGGATCTGAGGTCTGGTGCACAACAACTGCTGTGGGAAATCAATCACATGTAGTAAGAGGGTTTGCTCCAAAACTGCACTATTTCTCCAAATTGCAAATCTGTACTTAGGCAATGAGGAGCATGTTCCAAAGGAAGCAAAAGTGATATTCAAACAAAAAGACACCTAAAGTCCTATTTTTGTTGCTCTGATTGACTCTGTGAAATCAGGGGTTTATTGAAGCTGCTATTGGATGAGGATATGTTATGCAGAAGCTCAGAGCAAACTATCCTAACTATTCCTTTAAATATAGGGAGTCTTGGATTATGCTTTAATCCAAGACTTGGGTCGGTCCTTAGGTTATCCAAACTATGCTACTGTTAACTTCTCTAGCATGTCCCAACTGTTAACTTTCTTAAATTATTAACTTAGGGTCCATCGAAGTAGAAAAGATAGCCTTACCTTTCCAGGAGCATTCCTGAAACACAGAACGTTGTCCACACTTCAGGAAAAGCTGGTTTTCTAGGCTCTGATTCAAATTTGTGAGAGCATGTTACCAGGAGTCCAGTAAAGCAACCAATTTCTCTAAATGAATTAGGATGTTACAAGCAGAGAAAATTTCCATATACAAACAAATCATCAAAGTGTAAAGATTAAAGTACACAATTTTTACAAGATGAAAGACATTTTAATAGACTTTATTCTAGCAGTAGGTCAGCTAGGTCACAGCAGGATGCAATCCATGAGGTATTTTAAAGAGCAAGAAACCAGACAGTACTGAAGATGACTTACTTTTATATGAATAAAGAACAATAGAATTGGTCCACTTCTGTGTTTTAATGAAAAGAGGCTGGAAAATCAGCATTTCTGGAATTGCAATTCAGAGGGAATTTCCAACTGAGGCAACACAGACATTTTCTTTGGACATCTAATAGCTGCTGATAGATTCTGAATCATTTTAGGGGAGCTATACAAATATGAGCCTGCTACATAGCAGAACACACATAGACTCTTTTCATATAATTATTTTAGATGAGTTCTTAATTCATTTCATCCTGTTAGCACGTGGTAGTTACCAATTCAGACACAACTGAACACCTGCAAAATCTAGACAGTACCCAATAAAGGGAGAAATATCCAAGATACTAAGTTCATTGCCATCAAAAATATAAAGGCTGCTACCTGGGAAACTGTGAGAAATCCTCGAACAAAGTACCAACCAGTGAGGACAGGGTGGAGTGGTAAGAGGAAGAGTTTGTCTGGAAGTTATCACAGAGCTAACAGCTACCAATTCACTCTGCTAGCAGGGAAAAACTAAGCCCTGCATGGGATAAGATGCCGAGGCACAGAAATACACAACAACTCCCATGCAGACGTCCCAGGGAAGAAGCCTCCTTCTACTTGTGTGCAAGGATGAGGTGTTATTCAGCCCGAGGTACATAAACAATTGTACTGTTTGTTTACTTTCCCTGTCATGCTGCAGTGAGTTTCCGCAGGATGCTGGAAGAGTCCACATGTTCTCCCAAGGGCAATGTTATTCTGATTCCCCCTTGCTCCACCTCGCTCCCTTTCTCAGCAGATTTTGGTCACCTCACGTATGCAAACAGTAAATTTGTGGGAAATGAGCTTCAGCCAGTCCCACATAGGCTTGCACAGCTCCTGTTCACTTCTGTGCTGATCTGGCTTCACTGCCAGCTCGGAAGTCCTCTAGGCTGGAATCACACTCCCTACTGTCACTGATACACACAGAGAGTTTGGGGAGAAACTTTCATTTGTATTGCCACGGCAGCTGTAACACACCTCTCATGAGGCGGTTAGCTCAGGTTGGTAAGCCATTTGTTGCTTTTACACTTGACTCTCCCTTATCTCCTCCACATCCTTTTGGGCAGCAAGCCCCTGCCCTTGGGATTGTTGACAATCTGCCTTTTCTTTCCTGAAAACTTCCTTTAGCTTGGGGCTGCAATTCCTGCTTACACAAGTTCTTGCAGAGAACTCAACCTCCACTTTTAAGGTATGGCTAAAAACCTCCAGTGTCTTCCTGGCAAGCCAGGGCTTAGATGCCTCTAGAGGATTTCAGGAGAAGCATGCCAGAGTCCCATGAATCTCGGGTCACAGTAAGCCTTCTTTGGTACTTCTCTGAATCAACAGTCACACTCTGATATTAACACAGCTTTAGAAAAACAGCAACCTAATGCAGCATCTAGCCCACCCTCCCACAAGAACTCCCTGGTGAGAAACAGTCTGTTTGGTCAAGCAAATCCTCCTCATTAGATCCAACCTCTGCAGGCATTACACACTAGCACATGAAGTTTCTCTCTCTGAGCAGGTAGATAAGGGAAAGAGGAGTGGACACATACATAGGATCCAAAAGGATCTGAGGTCTGGTGCACAACAACTGCTGTGGGAAATCAATCACATGTAGTAAGAGGGTTTGCTCCAAAATTGCACTATTTCTCCAAATTGCAAATCTGTACTCAGGCAATGAGGAGCATGTTCCAAAGGTAGCAAAAGCGATATTCAAACAAAAAGAAACCTCAGCTTCAGGGTAGGACATGTTAAGTATGTCAGGCAGGTGCTAAAGGACCCTACCTGTAAAGCTGACAGTGAAACAGGAACCCATGCTGCCAAGATGCAATACTTGACTGGAGATACTCAGTTTCTCACAGACAATAAAACTGGGACATGATTAAATGATGAATTCTCTCCTTAACACCACAGTTCACAATTGGAACCACGATTCTTTAGTAGGTACCCAAACACTTCCGAATAACACCATTTATTGAAAATGTTTTGAAAATACATTTGCACATTACAGACAATCTTAGGAAATTCTTCACTTTTCACAAAGCAGTAGCCAGTGTCTCTCACTGGGGAAGACAGGCAGTGACACGAATTCTGCTGTCAGTACTTCTAAGGCACGTATTCACAAACTACTTTAGGAAAGTGCTGCCATAAAAATACATTTTATGTTTCATTACCATTAAAGCTTCTTTTAGTGAAGAGACATATTTGCTGTGTAACCTGAGATTTTCGAGAGCAATGCACAGCTCTCAAACTCGCTGTTTTACAAAGCTATAATAATGAACATGGTGCTTTTTATTTTTGTGCAGATACTGACTTTTGATGAATTAAAGAAGCCACTTTGACCAAAACCAAAATCAAACACAATGCTCAAAATTCAGAATTTTTCTGTAAAGGAAAGTGTGTTCCAAGCATCTGGAGCCCATCAGTTACATAGCCCAGGTTCAGCTTCTGTGACAGGTTTGATGACGCCCCACTGCTAATGGGATGCAGCCTGACACCCAGAACAGCACCTCTCACCTTCCTCTTCTGTCCCAGCGGTTCAGGCTGCAGCCCTGGCTTTGCAGGGCTGCCTGCAGTTGTGATGCAGTGGAATAACCTGTGATTTCTACGTTAAAATACATCATTCCAATCTACGGGGGAATAAATGCCATGATGATGGAGTGGTCACAGGATGCAGGAAAACAAGGGTGAACCATACTTAATTTGCTTCATACTTATTTACTGCAATTAACTACGAGTGTAGCACAGCTGGAGCCCAGATAATACCCCAGGTTTATGACTGGTTTTTCTTCAACTTTCACACAAGTGTTCAAACTACAGTTTAACAAATGAATGTATTTACTTTCTCTCTTACAAAACACAAATACAAAACCACCTTCTAATTTTGTAGGTCAGAATTACATTCAGTATTATCAGCATTCCAGGAGAAATAGAGCAAATGAATTTATGTTAAATCAAATCGCTTATCAAAACAAAGTGAAAAAATTTGTATCCAACATTCATTATGATAATTGTAAAGAGCTGAAATATAGCAACCATTTTTCATTTGTACATATTGAACAGCAAAAAAAGTAAAAAAAAAATATATACAAACTTAATAGGGAAAAAAACCTGAAACAGTTTTCTACTGCTCAAGAATAAGACAATTTTCCCTTAAACGTTTTAGTGCATTCCCCCTCATTCCCGAGACTTAATGCATTTTGTCTTCCTGTTCTAAGGCAAACTGAAACCAGTCAAATCTTCCTTCAAGCCAAGAACACCTGTGAACCAGAGAATTGATACATATTCACCTGAGATCACTCTGAAATATAGGACAAGATGAATGATGATTAACAGCTAAGGTGCACAACCGTTTGGTAACTTTTGAAGAGAAACAGCATTTACACAGAACAGGTTTTGCTACAGAACAGTAAAACTGTCATCTGTAATGAGAATTATTGAAAACAGTAGATGAACAAACAGTACGAGAACTGCAAGCAGCTTACTCTTCTACTTTCTTCTATTCAACATTGTCCTGCTCCCAAGTTTCTGTAACATAAAATGAGGGAGAGGAAGGAAGAATAAATGTAAAAAAATCAATTATTAGAAATATTTCATCCATAACATAACTCAGTTTCATGCTTATGTAATTTTCACTCAAATTTGTCGACTGATTTCAAAGTAGTCCTATGTAAATAGTACAAGTAGATGCATTTCATCTGGATCAAACAGCATAAAGCAAAACCATGAAGCTAAATATAGCCTACATGTGTATCCAGCTCTGATTAATGGGTAGAATTAATCATGAGATAAAAATAAATGAGACAATGCTTCTATCATTCTTTTATATCTGGATTTAGTTATTTAATCCTTTCTAGAGTAATTCTGTTGAATACAATTGGTATCCACTAGTGACATGTTCCAACGACATCAGCTTGGCTACTGATAACCACTTTAAAGCATCCCAACAGTACATTCATCCAAGCACTGAGCAAGTCACACTGCGACAGGAAACACAGAACTACCATTCATGAACTCCATTGAGGAAAGCAAGGGCTTTTCCAGAGGGACTGTCCTGTACCTTGTGTTGGTCTCAAGAAACAGAACCATTGTGATGTTTGGACGTGGGAAGGATCCAGGCAAGAGTGAAAAGGAACATTTTGTCTACTTATTTTTTGGTTATTTTGGGACAGGCATCAGTACTGTATGTACATGTACCAGCTCATTAAATCATTTAACATTCTGTTCTTCCCTCTCATGGTTTGGGGATGGATAATTATCTGTTAACACGTGGTACATGAGAGTGAAAAATAATTCAATTGAAAATCACAGAAGAAACCCATGCTGCATCTAAGGACTGAACTCCAATTTCTAGTATCTCATGCCTCTACTTTGATCAGGAGACCATCAGGCAGAAAAGCATCATTCACATGTAGCCTTAACTGTCTGCTTGGCACAGCTGCTTAGTGTCTACACCATGTGAGACATAATCAGAGGGGAAAGCTGTGCCCTCCTTACAAAAGTGCTCAGAAATATTGAGAAGCTGAATGAGTGCCATACCAGCCTCACCTCTGATGAATCTGCATAGGAAAATTAAAGTAAGACTAAGTTTCAAGTCCAGATCCTGCAGAGATCAGGTGTCTCACAGGAAATACAACCTCCAAACTGAAAGGAAATCTTGGGACTACCATGCTTACAGGTGAATAAACAACCAATCCAACATCACTCTGGCAAAGCCTATGGCAAACAAAGCTACAATTTTATAAAACTTGTTTGTATCTCTATCACTGCAGATTAAAGCCAAGTATTTATGTTGGGATGTCTTTGTGGTATCAATGCATCAGATGCAATTACAGGTGAATATTAATGCAAAATTAAAAGTCATCTCTAAGTACTGTACTTGAAGTGATTCCAACTTGTAAACTGAAGACATGAAACCCCCCCCCATAATTTAAAAATGTATTTTTAATGTATCTTCAAACTCTAACACAACTTGGTTTTGTACAGCATCCTATATATAAGATGTACCCTAAACACTTAGCAGATTTTAACATCTCAATTGCAGATTTAAGCAGCAGAAGCAAAAACAATTAAATGCTACAGACAAGAAAGAAGACATAAGCTCTCAGATGGGACTTGAAACAAAATTACAAGAATTAAGTCAACTTTATCTCCAGTTTTAAGTCTAGAATAAATCAGTGTCATAAAGCAGTACCAAAACATTTCAGCTTACCTCAATAGCATCATCCATTTCTGTGCTCTCATGCAATCATTTCAGCTTGTGTCAGAATAAGGAAACTCTTTTTCTGGAGAGCTGTCATCGCTTAGGTCACTGTAGCTGTCACTGTTGGAACCAATAAAAATTCAGAAGGATCTAAACCAAATAGTTTATTACAAGCCCTCCAACCCATGATGCATATCATCAACACTTTCCTCAAATGCAACCCATTTCCAGAAAACTTCTTTAAGCTCATGCTTAAAATACGGTATTTTAGAACACCTTCCTCTAAAGGAATGGGCTGAAGTTTGGAGTTTAAGACCTGATGTGAAAGAATATTCTACCTGATAAATAGTATGTTCAATTTCTTTTTGCTTGGCTCCTGTACTTTCATTCTACATTTTGCTGGTACTGTGTGTCTATGATCATGATTAACAACATAGAGAATAACAGGTATTCAGAGCTAAAATAAAAGGAATTTCTCCCTTATGGTAAAGAAAATCATTGTTTTAACAAAAAAAAAAAGTGAAGACAACTTTATTAGCTCAGAATTCTTCAATTTACACTTAAATTACAATTCTTGATCTTCAGAACACAAATAATTTTCATTGCACCAAGCAATATCTTGACAGCTTTTCTAGAGGTTTCATCCCTTTTTGCTGTGTCCTGAGAGAAGCAGACTGGTCTTCACAGACCAAACTGCCATGCAAGTGATTGTTTTGTAAGCAGCGAGAACAAGGAAACTGTGAAGAACAGGAATCACCACAGTGACTGAAAGAAGTGCCCACAAACCACATCTTCAGTCAGTATGATGTTTATTGGATCTCCAAGTTTATCTTAAACCTAAGTGCACTTCAGAAATGCCTCCAGCCTCAACCCCTCCCTTACTATACTTCACTTCTACAGTCTGTTTTCCAGATACTTGAATTTCCCCAGATGAGAAGCCAGCAAAGGGAGCCCAGGGAACTGACAAGTACATTTGAGTAGCAGTAATTCTGGTCAGTCCTGTGACCCTTCAGAGCACATGGTTAGCACAGTACAGGTGGGGAATCTCAGACCTCATTTGTGTGGGAACATCGTGACAGCCTTGGGTACCAACTCTACTGCACAGCTGTCTCGTCACATCTCCCTTTCACCACACACCCCTTCATCCTCCAGACAATAGGAGCCCACTCATGTCATGTTCCCCATCCCTGGGGATCTCCGACTGAGACATCAAGCACATGACCCAGCCAGATAGAGCCTTATCAGAGGATCCCAGTGGCTGCCTGCTGGGTAGTGCTTCAAGGGAGCCATGCAGCCCCGCAGCTGGAGATCTTTGATCGAGACTGCACTGTGGAACAGTGAACAAACTGCACTCAGCTACTCTGGTGCTTGTTACTGAGCACTGCTTGGTAGCCTGAATTTCACCCCCTCTTCTTTGAGAGAAAAGGAAAACCAAAGAAAGAATAGGTAAAAAACCAGGCACTTAAACAGAGTGGGACAGGAGGAATGGAACCAACAGTCACCTCGTTTAATTTCTACCTCTGTTAGGAAAGTCTCCCACAGTTGCAGGAAGTCACTGTACCAAATTTGTGTAAAACAGCACAGATATTCTGGCTGTCCTAACATTAAGACTTTGTCTACAGCATTCTGCCCTTTCTCTGCATGCCACACACACTGTTGATGTGGTTCTTATAAGGAGTGTGTTATATCAAGCTAGTGTGAAATGCTCAATTTGATCATTTCACCAGCTGGTGATCAATTACACAGTTCAAGTGAGGAAAGTGTTGTTAACAGTATGATCAAGCATGCCAGATGCACACAGACAAACACAACATCACCAGTGTTGTACTTACCTTTTTCTGAAAGTACCCATGGAAACATGGAACAAAAATTCAGTATTATTAAAACAGTTTTGCATTTTCACATCACAGCAAAATAGCAAATACTGTCCACAGAACAGAGAGTAAAACCAATTGTAGAGAACTGCATAATCTTATGACAGCCCTGATTTAAGCCCAAAGTTTTCAGAGAACTTCTCTTTTTTAATTAGTTCTGCTGCCCAGTGGCAATCACAGCCCAAAAACATGCCAGAGCTCTGTATACAACACAGTATGGGAGTCAGATGTTCAAGTAAAAATGCTCATGGACCAATGATGTGAGTGGAGAACTGCCAAGCTTCATCTCTTGGAGGCAGTCAGGTGCTGATCCCCACCCAGCACTCTCATCATAGGTCTTCTCCCACTCAGTGACACAGGTTTTAGAGGGATTTGCCCACAGAAGCAGTCACACAGCCTGGATGCTTCTGTGATTTCACCGACTTACCGCCCCAACTTCCTAAGCCTGTTTTCAGTTTGCCAAAGCTGAGGCTCACTTGGCCGCTAGCACAGAGGCTAAAACACTTACTCAGCTGATGACAATTTTGCTCCTGTTCCCACACTGCCCAATTTCAGAACAAGGCCTGACACCACATCACAGAGAAGGGCTGTCATCATCACATTCTTGACTGCTGCAGTAGAATCTCACAGTCTCCCCTACTTCAGGGCTGCTCTACGGGGTGTAAGTCTCACAAGCAGGCCACAGGGCAAGAAAGGTAGGGGAAATACCCAGGTAAGGATCAGCCCTTGGGGATCAGATTCAGGTAGCTGTCAGTCTCTCAGTTTCAGCTGCTTGAAAGATATCTCTAAGCACACACAGAACCTGTGGCATCATCAAAACTTGGACCCCAAGGAAACCAGAACTTCAAGAGTGAAGCTGCCAGTGGACTTGAAAGCAAAGAGGGACTTGTGAAACTTGGCATATCTACATCTGCATGTTACTGCTTCAAACCAGCACTGCTGTCAGGTTTCTAAGATTTACTCTGACGTCAAACATATTAAACTCATGTAGTCTGAAGGAAAACTGCAGGAGGCGTTAACCATAAACAAGCCATCTTTTCTCTTTGGAATAAATGTGTACTTTGTTCCAAATTACAATGAGTTGTACACAGATACTAAACACAAAACCCAAATGGATGCTTCGTGCTCACAGTTGGTGATATTAAGTAACCTTACTTAAATCTGCTTGCTGTGAAAGTGGTAGGGGTGAGAAATCAAATAAACCCAGCTTTCCTTTATGAAATTCTTTTTCACACTGAGCCAACCACTGAAAAAATATGCTTACATTTGCTTCAGCGAGTTTTCGCTCAGTTTGTGTTCAAATTAATTAGTAATTATCTTGGGCAGGAGCCTGACACCCACTTCATCTTATTTGTAACAATTCTTACAACAGTGGACTCCAACAAAAAGAAGCTACTGAGCAGATCTGAGGCCACCAGTCCTAAAACCTAACCCAAACAGGTAGTTGGGGTTTTTTTTGGTGGGATCTGGAGTATAAAGAAGTGGCCAAGGATAAAAAAAAAAACAAAACAAAACAAAACTGTATGCAGTGTCACCGCATCTAGTCAGTCACTTTAGTTTTTAAGATGCAGAATTTTGGTCACTTTGCTCCTGTAAAATGGGTACTCTTTGAACATTCTGTTCATCGCATTTACTCTTTGAAAATTCAGATCAATATTCTTTAGAAACAAAGTATTTGGCAGTTTCAGGGAGCTTTTCTTTCGTTCATTTTTAATGTACAATTGACAAATAACTCATTTTCCAGAAACATAAGGAATTTAAACAATTATTACAGTAATGCTATGCCCTGCAAGGAGCCAAGCTAAGTGCATTTCCTCCTCAGTGCAAATTAAAAATACATGAAGTACAGATAAATTTAGTGCAGGCTGCAGTTGTTTAAGTTGTTTAGCTTTTGAGGACTCAGCAAAAGGAAATCTGTAAATTACTATCATTTATTTCCCCCCCAAAAGCTGAATTATTAAAACATTAAAACATTATTTTGAATAAATGCATATTTGATTGTGCAATTGTTACAACTGCAGTCACCCATACCCTTGGTATATACTTTTATGATCATTATATGGTCATTAAAATCATAGATATAATTTATGTTCATAAAAATTATATATATAATTTATTATGATGGTCATCATGATACAATCCTGTACTTCCATAAAACATCATTTCATTTGGGAATCCTTCAGCACATACCCAAGACTCCCCAGTTCTGACCTACCAGCCACCTGCACTCAGATAACTGGACCTAGAATAACATCTTCATCTGGGATAGGCACCAGCAGCTCCCTACAATCACTGGAGAGAAACAATCACTTGCAGCATGTAATGCATAACTGACCCAGAGAATAGTTATAATGAGCTATTTGGTTCCTTAAAGTGCATTTTCACTTAACAACTACAGAAAAAGACTTGAGGTGAGTAGCTCAGAAGGGTTTTCACTGTAAACATTTAACATTTAAATGACAAAGTTAACAGACATAGCTAACCACTACTAAGTACCAGTACGGCTCAGAACGGATTTCCTTTAAAACTTTTCCACAGTTTTCTGTAAGAGCTCTGAGGGTAACAGGGTCTTTGTTGCCCTCACCTGGGACCTGCACCACTGGAAGGTCACTGGAGCCAGAGCACTTGCCTTCTGTGGTGATTGTGGTACTGACTCCTGCTGGTGAGGACGCCATCCCTACCAGGACAGCTTCCAGCCCTGGCTCCTGGACTGTCTTGTGGAGCAGCCCCTTCTTGCTGCTCTCTTGCCAATCTTCAAATCACACTTCCTTCAAATCACATGTCTGGATTTGGCCAATGCCAGAAGCATGATGCTGTGCCAAATGTGTTCTTGACTGGGAACAACATACAGGGGACATCAGGCACCAGAACGTGTCACACAGGTTGTTTTCTGTTCTGTTCATAGGCACTTTCCTCCACAGCTGATCTGGGAGATAGCTGGACCATGATAATGCAGTAAGCACCATATAGGCAAATTTTCTGAGTTTTTTGGTGTTTTACTTAATGCACCATTCCTTCTGTCGTCTGGCCACTTTTGTTCCTTGTCTCTGAACACAGCTCATATGTCATCTTTCATTAATAACCTGCCCAGAACTCAAAAGAGTCCTCTGTGACTAGATGGCATTGGATTGGTGCCTCACATTAGCATATTCACTAATGCTTTGCAAAAGCTTTTTCAGGCTGTAGTCAGAGTTACCCATGCTTACTCACCTAGGAACACCTCTCACTTCCTACATTTCCTCCAATGTACTGGACATCTGTGTTTGAATTATTTATCTTTAGCTTATCCTCTTCTTCCAAAGATGTCATTATATTCAGCAGAGATGACTAAATTCCCTACATATTTTTTTGTTATTTCTTTGTTCTGAATAGCGCTTTCAGCTCTTATTCAAATGACATTATTTGCAAATATAATTAATGCACTCTGACTTACTCTTGCAGGCCATTAATAAAGGTGCTGGTTCTAGACAAAGAAGAAATGAAGCCTGCTGATGCTACACTGGATAAGGGAAAAAAACCAAACCAAACCAAAACAAGCAACATGGGTTAATTGTACACCAGTGGTTTTGCAACCTATATTATACTGTTTCCAAAGATAAGTCAGTTTTTATTGATTTTTTCAAATGAAACTACGTAAGTCTCAGTAAAAGCCAACAACATGACATGTGAAGTTTCCCTCTTCATCCACTAGTTTCCTATTAAAACCTTTTGTTTTCTCTTATAAAGCAGTGTATTTGTGGGTATTGTACACTTCAAGTCTCATGCGGTTTTGGTTTTCTCTGTCCTTGAAAATGAAAATGTAAACTGGCAGCCTCCCACCATCTTCCTCACTTCTATATGGAATGGTGACTTCAGTATTTCCAAGGAAAGGTTTGGAATAGGTCATGATCCAAAACCATTCACAAGGAAATGAAGTGCACGGTCTTGTTTGATGGTTGGGCACTCGTGCCATAAAGCACAAGAGGCTGAAACCACAAAGGCAGCTTGGATGCCCAACTACCACTTCAGGTAAATAAGTAACAATTAATCACTGAGTTACTCTGATCCTTTGGTCACTTCTTGACTGCCTCTGTATACACCAAAGCTTCTGGGAACTAAATTTACCCCAGAGGATGCATTCCAATCTCAAACTAGGTATGCTCATGCCTATGTGGGCCTATGTCTGTACCAAACTAGGCCTCACAAAAATTTAAGAGAAAGTTGATTCACTTCCTTTTGTTTAGGACACTCTCCTGGAAGTTGTAATGCATCTTTAAATTTATTATTAGCTTTGCTTACAAGCTAGGGCTTCTGTCCAGGTGTCAAATATTCTAAAATTGCACCCTAATTATGGGGCTGTTAAATGTTCTGGAGTAATAGTTTCCTGTTAAGACTCTCATGCTGAAATACATATTTCCTTTTGTCTCAGGACTTCATTATTCACTCTCTTTTTAGTGTTTATGGTAGCCTTGCATAGGTAATCTGCTCAACTTGCTGGTCTCCACAAATTCTCTCGCAGCTTCCCTTGCTCTAGTCAACAGCACAACTACAACTCATGTGGGCAGTGCTGGATGAGGTGTGCAGAAAATCCTCTCCTCAGATTTCTTTCAGCCTTGTTATGACAGGCCTTAGCTTTACAACTCAATGAAATCACCAGCATTCCAGGGTTTAAGGGTTTACACTGGAAACCTTTCCACTCAGCAGGTGGGTATGTTAATATGACTGCGCGTGCTGTAATTAGCACTACGATTCCCTCCTGAACATTCTTCCCTACCAAATGTTCCTCTTTTAGCCTCAAAATGCTTTCCTATTTCAGTGCTCTTTCTCAAAACACAGGGGTTTTGCTTGACTGCTGTGTAACTAGGTAAATAGCAAAATCTATAATTTTATATATTAAGTTTTGGGGTGTGGATTTTTGTCTTTGCTAAACGTTTTAAGATTTGGTAGAAATCTTAAATGAAGAAAAAGAGTTGGGTATACATTTTGAATGGTTAATTCAAGTAAGTCTAAGTGGGGCACATTCAGTAATGGCTGAAACTTTAGGTCAAGGTTAGATAGCATAGTTGCTATAATGCTAAGGGACATAAATTAGCAGGACACATGCAGATCACTCATTTAAAAAAAGTAATTTTTCTTTATCTCAAAGAAATAAATTGGTTTACTTATGGGATGAAGCAGTGTAAGAAAGGATATTGAGAGCTGTGAAGCAAGATAAAGTGTGAGCCAGAGTGCCCACCAAGAGGGTAAGACTGAAGATCACTGTGATGGAAGACTGCCTTGCCAAGCACCACAAAAATTTGATCTGTGTATTGCACCAGGAAAGATTTTAAAAGGTAGCTAACGTTCTGACCACTACTAACAATGGCAGGCTAAGGTAATAGGAGTGTTTCAATCAAGCTGTAGTTTGCGGATCAGAAATTCACTCTCTTTGTATGTATGTCATTCCACAACTGGGCAGAGTGAATAAAACCTGATACCCATAAAGTAGGGAACCAAAACAGATTGGTCTGGCCTGGCTATTTTCCCATTACTACTCAAATTTGAATAAAGTTTCTGTTTCTCTCTTAACAAATGAACCTCATTTTAATAGAACACAAGACTCAGGAAAAAGAAAAAAGCCCAACCGACAGAATTAGTAAGTTTGGTGTCTTGTTTAGAGGAAAAGCCAACATGCTGAAGTTGGATCTGTTCAATGTTATTATTCAGTCATTTTATGGTTTTTTTTCTTTTTTTTTTATTGTGCTCAAGGCTTCCTTCTGACTTATTATTGCTATTATAATGAAATTTTAACTGTTATTAATATCATTGAAATAAACAAGAATTAGTTAACCCTGGCTAAAAAAAACCCATTGCCACATTTAATAAACCAGAGCCTTTGTGTCCAAGAGACCGAGGACAGTTTTGGCTGACCCATCCAGTTCTGACTTAGGTCCAAACCCTGTAAGTCTAAAGGTACCCCAACTGGTTTTTTTCCAAGCCTATCTCTGAAAGACAGTATTTATTATTTAGCTACTGCAAAATAAAATCAGTGTTTTCTTTGTTGTTGCTATCATCATTCAAGTACAACTAGGTAAGAATTTCACTTCATTGCTTGATCCTCTAGCAAATCTCTTTCCCTGTGAAGCCATGGAAGTTAAAACAGGAGGCTGCTATCTTCATTTTTATTTACTAAAGGTTTTTTACCTTTTTCTGATTGTAATGTGGGGTTCTGGCTTTAGGCCTAATTGCCTCTGAAAAGGAAGAAGTGAGGAACTGTGCTTCCTGCTTACAGGTCCTTTTACACCCAGGTTTATGACAGGTACACACAGCCACAAGTAAATCAATACATGAAGAACTCCTTTTCCTCTTCTGGGCTTCTGAACTGAAGGATGGGATAGTCCCTCCAAAAATGTGACTGTCAAACTGCAGGCAAGCAACAAAGAAAGATTACCTTGGAGACAATTTACATCCACGCTGCAGGTATGCATTCAGTGTCCCAGTTGCTGCTAGCAACAGCCCAAGGTATGGAGGTGAAGGTTTCATAGGTCTTGAGGAAAATTCTGGGTGGAACTGAACTCCCACAAAATATGGGTGATCTACAAGACAGACATCAAAGCAAATTACACAATGTAGGAAGAAAAAAGTAGAAAAACTTTCAGGAAAAAACCTTATTGAAGATTTCAGGCAGGTGCCCAGAAGCCAGAGCAGCACATGTCAATTTAAGGGTGAGGCAGCAGCAAACTTCTTTCCACAAAAAGCAACTGACAACAGAGGCAGAAGGTTAGTAGGGCAAACTAAGGAAAATCATCCTATGATTCATAAAAAATGAATAACAGACCTGTACCAACAT
>VXAD01007708.1:0-76228 GCA_013399195.1 Dicrurus megarhynchus | reverse complement strand
GGCGGGGGGGGCACAAGTGGAAAAGTCACGAAGTTTACATTTATCATGTTCTTTTCATAGTATTTCGATACCCGGTATCTATTTATGCATGTCTATTCAGAACAATATGCTGCTTCATCCTCTCTTAAATCTTCACCTCTCTGTTTCTCATGCAAAGCACCTTTCTACTACTGCTTCTACTTCCCTTCTTTTTTCTTCAAAAGAATAGAGAAGGAAAAAAGTTGTTGTACTCTTTCATGCTGAGAACCTGTTCCTTCTCTGTTTTAAAGGAGCTAACATTAACCACTTCTAGTGCCAGGACATTGGACAAAACTAACTGCAGATTCTTGTTCGAAAGTTTCCAAAATAGTTCCAAATATTCAAGGAATTACTCTCCAGTACAAAGTAAGTGATGAGAAGAAATCAAGGGTTTTCTTCTAGGAAGGTAAACTATATAATCTAGTATACTGCTCTTCTCTCTGCTGCTGTATATTAAAGAGAACCTGGATCCTAGATTTATCCCATAACTTCAACAACAAAGCACCAAGTATTTCCTGTGGGGATATTTTGCGAAAAAGCGTTGCCTAAGCTATCTGGTGTACTGTTATTTCTATGCTTCTGCTCCAACCCACTCTACTCCCTATGATGATTGTTTTTCTTTAGTAACCCATCTCCTTGTAGCCCATTGTGAAATAATTCCAGGTTTTACTGCTGCTTTTCTTTCTTTCACAGTAACATGCAATTTAAAATTTCTGCCTGATTTATTTTTCAGTGCTCTCTACAGAAGTTTTTTTCATGCAGGGCAGACAAAATAACCTCCCAACACCAGCATGTGTAACAGAGATAATCTGTCAGGAACAAACTAATCCAAGAACATCCATGACAATTAGTAGTTTACGAATTCACATCTATCCTTTGCTCTCAGATTACTCTCTATGGCACAGTTGCTTGACATTATATGTCAGTCTCCATATTCCAACCCTGGTTCAAAATCACAGCACTCTTCTTCGACATACCATGGAGTATATGAAATGAATTTTCAGGTGCATCATGCCACAAATAGCACTCCATAGGCTAATAATGTATTCTGATGATGATTTTATGTTTCTGTGCATGGAATTTATCTTAACCAATGGCAATTAGGGGTCACATAAGAAAGGGGAATAAAAAAACCTTGTAGAGTAGTCTGCATCTTCAGGTGCCTGATAATTACCTAGCCAACAGTGACTTAACACTAAAGAGTTAATCAAACATCAAACCAAAATCAAAAAGATAGTTTTGAAAAGCTACTCTGTGTACCATTCAACAAACATATACAGCGTAACTCTTTTTTGTTTCAGAACCTTTTACAACAAGTCATCAAATCTTACTTGGTAAAGTAGTATCTCCAAAGTATCAAACACTCATCTCTCTGAATCACTTCTGCGAAAGAAAGGAGCTTGCTTTCTATCTGACTTTCATACTTTTATTTATATGATTCTAACCAGAGGGTAACTGAAAGAGACAAAGTGATTGGATGGCACCTTGGAAGGTCTCTATTCCCTACCTCCAGCTCAAAGCAGGGACAAATTCAAAGTTAAATCAGGTTGCTGACAGCTCTAGTCAAGTTTTGAAGGTCTCTACTGCAAGGATGAAGATTTCACAGACTCTCTAGGTAATATACTCTGTTATGACAGCTAAATATTGTGCCTACATATTTAACAACCTATAGTTTATAGAATAAATATTACAAACAAGTAAGACACTCACTCTCCAGTTCAATAATTTCCATCCTGTTCCCTTCTGTATCATGGCCAACAAATTTCAAACCTTTCTCTTCAAAGCAGTGAGTCAACTCTGGGTTCACCTGAAACATTGAAAGCAACAATAATTGTCGTTCTGTTTATTTTCGGATTTAACAGTAGCAGTTAATTGTAATGGTTTTTTTACATGCATTCAAGAATGAAAAGAATTGGGCAAGGGTTGGGAACTTTTGCTTTCTTGTTTTAACAACCCTGGCATAAATTTGTAAAAGTGGGCATGTTTATTAAATAAAGATATTAATCTGTAAAAGTTACTATGCAACCTTCAAAAATTAAAGCCAGGGTCCCTTCTGCTTGCTGCCCTCCTGAATCCAAGCAGCCTGCATTCCCCCTTTTTTTAAATGGCCCACTAGATGTAGGTGTAGACTGACCTCCCCTTTGAACACTGCATTTCAGTGGTTATGACAAAAGCCGTGATTCAGCTCTTCCTTCAAACTGAGGAGCTCTGCAGTGAGCTGTCTCATTTCCTTGATGATGTTCTAACCACTCAGTTCATAGCCAAACTTTGAGCAGGTTTACCACCATCACATTCTCCTCCCTTTTAAGGAAGGTTAATATTGTCTGAATCAGTTATAGCATGCACATATCTGATAGTTCAGACCCCTCTGGAGACACTGATGGAGTCAGACCCCTTTTGAACTACCTCAGAGATAACTCCAGGAGTCCACCTCTTGCCTGTCTCCTTGAATAGCAATATTTTGAAAGTATTCAGGCACCTTTTCTCAGATGTTTGCACACAGAGGACCCATACAAAGGACATAGAGTTGGATGGTAGGAAGCAAGTGATCTGAACCAGCCTCTGAGCTGCAGATGCCTGAAGTCTGCCCACATTTAGACCACAAAAGGATGTGCACTACCCAAACATCATCTGTGCCTTTAAACAAGCCAAACTGGCCAGTGCATTTAAGCATTACAAGCCTTTACTTTTCAAATATTTCCCATGAAGACAAGCCAGGTAATCTCTGACATTGCTTTCCAAGACCATTTTTCTAGCTACTGCATCTTCTCTACCACAAAAACAGCATGCAACATTATTCCCCTCTACTGAACACTTGCAACAACACCTCAGCAATAGTGTGGGTGGTGCCAAGCCCCTCAGCACAAGAAAGAGATTGACATGAGTCCATAGGAGGTCCAACCAGAATGGTTAGGGGCTGGACCATATGCAGCGTAAGAGGAGACTGGATGAGCTGGATTCGTTCAGCCTGGGAAAGGGAAAGCAAAGAGTGGATCTCATGGCTGACTTCAGCTATCTATAGTATAAAGAGACACTCTGCTCAGAAATGCATAGCACGTGACTGAGACCAAAAAAGAAACACTCAAGGAAGTCTCCTGCTAGACACAAGGGAAAAGGTTCACAATGAAGTGGTTAAACATCGGAACAAATTGTCAAAAGATGCTGTGGATTCTTTCTTCAAAGAGATTCAAAATTAGATGGAACAAAATCCTGAGTGATCTAATTTTACAGCTGGCTCAGCTCCAAGCAGGGAGTTGGACCAAAAGACTTTAATTTCCTTTAATTCAAAATTATACTAGCTAACCGCTACTAAATTTTGGTTTATGTTAATGTAAAAAATCTCCCACTAGCTTTTTTTCTGCCTACCAAGGGAAACACAATTTGTCAAGCTTTACTTCTGAGAACACAGTACATTAGCAGTGCTTACCTCATATCGATGCCTGTGTCGCTCCTCTACAAACATTTCATCACCATAAAGTTTCTCTAAATATACAACAAAAGAGAAATTAATGCCAATGTGTTGCTTTAATAGTTACTACAATTATTTCTTGTAATTTAAACCTCAAAAAAGTCACATTTAACACATGTTAAACATAACAAGACATTATTCATCTCACCGCATTTTTTGGTTTTTCCTGAGTGATGACTAGTTTCTTTCAATTTACTGTTACCTGAGTTTATTCAGGATTCACATTCAACATTCCTTGACTAGAAATATCTTAGGCAGACTAGAATCTAAACAGGCTTTAACTAATTTAAATTGTAAAGCTCAAATAAATGTAAAAATGTCTGAGCGAACCAGCAATGCAAAATCCCTTCAGGGTTGTGCAACAGTTGCACACAAAAGATGCAGGGAAGGAAGCCTTTTAGTAGCATCTGTTCCATTTTAATAGATTATGCATGGTACCTGGCATAATACCTCCAAAGAACAAACTGTTTTTTCTCTGTTTTCCTGATCTCATTATCCAAATGACTCTTGAGGTCCTCTGTGCATAATCTTGAATACTCCACATTTCACAGCAACAAGGAGCAAGCCAGAGGTATGCAGTAAACCAGATTTTAATCATATCTCTCATTTATAATCATGGCTCAAACTTTGCTCTCATTTTACCCCAAGGTCATTAGGATTACTACCTTGCTAGGGGGTTGGTACAAGAACTAGACTTCCAGGAACATCTTCAAAAATTGCAGAATAATCATACTGCCATTTTATAAAAAATGGTGTATGTCTTAATTTTAAGGGACCACCTTTTCAAAAGTATTATTTCCATTCAAGTTGTAGAGCGTAAGAAAAAGAAATCAGATTTCCTGATTAAACTACCAGAGCTTTTTATGACTCTTTCTAAAGAAAGATCTAAGCAGACCTAAACAACTCATAATATTGGTCATGAGTTACAACACGTTAATTTTTATTAACTTTTCCAAGAAGTGTTTAGGCCACAGAGCAACTTGGACATTGTGATATGCATATCTGTATCACATGTAGGCAAAGTATCACCCAGGTTAGTTAGATCACTAGCATGGGCATTTCTAGAAACACAGATTTTTCATTAAATGTGCATATGTATTACACTTTAGTCTCCTGCTGAACTAGATGTCATTTTTAAACATTCAGAAGGATACACTCCTTAAGTTCAACACACCTAAATAGAGAATAGCTCAGTATCAGGGGCAGGGCAATAAAAAAAATATGCACATATTTAATCAATGGACAAGAAACTACATTTTACACATTTGCAGCATGATCTGTATTACTACTGTATTAATTGGAGAGAAGTATTACTTCAATTTTAAAATATACATAGATCAAATTAAACAATTTGTTCTATATTCTGGTTTTTTTTTTATTTTGTTATCTGAAGCATCCTGTTACAGCAAATCATGTTCCTTTCCTGCAACAGATACTTTGCTTTCCCAAAACAAGACTGCTTCCAGGGCCAGGCTAGAAAATAGGAAGAAAGCACTCTGACCTTCCCAAGAACATAATGAATTAAACTGCCATGAAATGAATTTCAGTTTTCTCAACATTTTACTCACTGTTTTTAAAAAAGCACTGGACCCTAACTGACAGTTTCACTGGGAGTTACAGATGTCTCTCATTTCTTTTTTATATTCCAGTTCAGTAAATGTAAATAACAGGATCAGAGTGAATGAGCTCAGGGAAGCTATCACCCAACTGTTTGCTTTAGGTTATAGCATTTTTGATTTTCCATGTTACAAAGCTCCTATCCAAAAGGCAAGTCGTAAGAGCAGAAAAATAACTTACTTAAAACAGAATTTTCAGTTTTGAAAACTGTCCTCCTCTTCCCCAGTCTCATTGTTCCTCCCATATCTCCAGGATTGTGTTCTGGCATGTCAATAACCTGGAGAGAAAAGTCATTTAGAGACTGTTTCATCCAACAAGTAAAAAATCCCTAAAACAAGGAATTGCCTCGCAAGCTGCACTGATGTATAAATGGAACTTTATGTATTTTACCTCCTACCATTCCCATTATTATTTCTCTTTGGTTTTTCTAATGCTTTGTTCTTCAGTACTGGCACTGTAATAGACTGACAATGTTAACCAATTGGTGACAAACTTTTTCAATTAATGTTAAGGTTAACAAAAGCAACTTACTAATTTCTTATTTTAATTTTTGGGATGGAAAAAAACCCCTTCCTTTTAAAAATTATACCTAAATGTTGCCAATAGGCTAACTCTGCCCAAAGCTATTCTTTGTGCTAAGAGTCCACAGATTTTTAAAAATTCAAATTCATAGACCAAAAAAATCCACCAAGTGATAAAGACACCATCTCTGGAAAAACAAAGTCCCTGAATCTCACAGTGTTAGAGGCTGAAAGATTATCCTGAGTAAATATTCCTGTAAATTCTGCTATTTCTTGTATTGCTCCTTCTTATTCTAAGAGGCCCAAACAGCTGTGTAATCAAGTGAGAAGACGACTTCCTTGGGAAGTAGGAAGAGGGGAAGGGCATGCAGCAGCACAGCGAAGAGAAAAGAGGACACTTGTAGCAAGACTGTAATGTTGTAAAACCAGAGTATGAGAAGAGGCGACTCCAGTATGTGTGTGCTATTTCAGATTACAGATGTAACTAATTTATCACAGGAAATGGAAAACCATTATCCCCCCATTCACCTCTCCTAAAGGGTTTCTCAGACTGCTGAAGAGTTCACAGAACACTGGGTTGCCTTGTATGAAGAATATGCTATTTAGCATAAAATTTAAAGACGAGGATACACAAATACTGGGTTTGAGGCCTGAAGCAGATGGGTCAAATGGCTGCTACCCGGGTCAAGTGAAACCCAGGCTGGTGGGATTCAGGGCACGTGAGAAACCACAGCTTAGTGGAAGGAGTGTGCTTAGTTTTGCTCAGTTTGAAAAATCCTGCAGGGTCTCACAAGCCAGTTTAGAGGAAAGCTGTCCAAGAGAGGTAAAACACTTCAAAATTGTAGAAAAATGAGCTGAAGCTTTGACCTACATACTTGTATTCACATATACATGGTCAGTGAGGAATGTAATTGACAAAGAAAAGTACTAAAAATACAAGTATTCACATATATGGGTAATCTAGAATGGATTTTTATTAACCTTAATTTGCCCTCTGGGAGTAATGAAAACAATTTCTGATGATACACTTCATAAAGTGAAGTTATTCAATTTAGGAGGGATGGTGGAAAGTGCTTAACCTTTGGCCTTGTGCCAAAGCATTTCAGCTGTGTAATTATCTCTGTACAACCTTATACCTTCAAAATGTTATTTATAAGCTATATACTCATTATAAAATGTCATGAGCAGGAGTTGTGATCAAACCAATGGGATATTACAAATCCTTCAATTACCACTAAAATCATCAGCAAGACACTGAGCTACCCGCCCCCCAAAAAATTCAAAAAATAAAAGAAAACCCATTAATTGAATCCTTATTATTTTAAAAGCATGAAATTTACTGAATTTATTTTATTTCCTTTCATTTAATTTCACTTTTTTCATGAAGTAATGGCCACAAAAAAAAGAGGGTATCAGAAGCAGAGCATCTGTTCTGCTGAAGGCTTCTGTCATCCTCTGGGTCAGACCCCAACGTGGGGCTGCAAGCCCTACAAAAGTTTGGCTGGAGAAATGGTCTCATAAGGAAGATTCAGGTGAGTTTCAACACCAACTGTGTGTGTGTGTTTTCAGCTCTCCATCTTTCCCAATACTTTCAGATTTATAGTAAGAAATGGACAAGGTTTGACATATTAACTTCTGTAGTCAGGTGACAAAAGGAGCCACTTATGAAGTAACACCTTGGAACTACTTTGGCTGTGCGGCTCAGATGAACTCCAGCAACTACAACAGCACAGCCCTCCATGTTTACATATTACTCGAGTTTCTCTGCAACAAAGTCTGTGCAAGAAGCTTTTGAAACCAAAGTGGCGCTGCTGCCCTACAGCCCAAAGGAAGTAACGAGAATCAGAAAAGCAGCTCATATTATTGAAATATTTTGCCATATTATACAGAATTTATTTGATCAAAAAAGGTGAGCTTTCAAATAGTGGTCATTTTGAACAACTGTGCAACTGAATAGATTCTTCAAAGAGCTTATGCTTCTTGGCATTAATTCTCTGAAGGGTAGAGAACAGCACAGAACAGGCACCACAAGCAACAAAAAATATCAGTAGGGAGGATGCAACAATAGACAAGGCATCAATTAGGTCTTTTTTACCCAAATCTCAACTGCCAACACTACAGGGATTTTATAGAGAACATGTATTATACCAGACAGCCAACATGAAATTAAGAATGAATCACTGTAACACAACACAAAGCACATTCTAGATATAAAGCAATCTGATGAGTATTAAATCATGTTACTAATGAATAATGACTTCAACCACTCATGAACAGAAATCTTCTTTCAGATATCTACTGCTTGGATTGTTTCATTGCTGTTAGAAAACACATAAAAGCTAATGAGAAAACCTTTCAAGCCCTGACACTCAACATAGAGCAGCCAAGGCCCTGAAAACCCCACACCTATCATTTTAGTAATCACCCCAGGACCATTACATTTTATCTTTGTTTTGCCTCATGTCCTGCAATGCCATTTTGAGAAATACATCTACTCTTGGTTACCTTGGCAGGGGAAGAGGGTGTGCGGGGGGTGTCTGGTTGGGTTTTGTTTGCAGACCTGGTTTTTGAGTTGGAGAGGGAGATGAGCATTACTTGATTTGAACAACTCATTGGTGAACAGCTTTGGAAGCATGTTTTTGCAAGTTTGGGGTCTGGGTTTTTTGTCTTTTTAGTCTGCCCTTGACTGATGAGCAAAAGATTTATCAATGCTGAAATAAATTACTACACATGGAAGTGCTGATCAGGAGATGCCACGACCCTGGAGA
The DNA here is from genome assembly GCA_013399195.1 of Dicrurus megarhynchus. NCBI lineage: Eukaryota > Metazoa > Chordata > Aves > Passeriformes > Dicruridae > Dicrurus > Dicrurus megarhynchus. Next base: position 67,835 of record VXAD01007708.1, on the reverse strand, counting down.
TTAACTGAACACTGAAAAGAGGCTCTGAACAGTCAGCACACAAGAGATGTGTAGAGGGAAAGTTGACAGGAGCAGGGAATACAGTGACAGGTACTGATGAATACTAATCCCTGCTGAACACAGCTGTGAAAAAAACCGCAGCAGCACAAACTGACAAGGATTCCACCCAAACTTAAGGAACTCATCCTTTTATTGACTCTTCCATCATTTCTCTGCAGGATTTGTCAGCACCAGCTAGGCTAGATTTGATCTGATCAATCAATCACAAGTTCATCAGTAAACAAACCCAGACACCTACAAATGGGATGCTTATACTAACATCTATTCTGTTTTAGAAACCAACTTAGTACAAACATTTTAAAGAAAAAGTTGACAACTGCAACACTACCAGTGGCACTGAGAGCTTCCAACTTGGCAAGGAAACCAAAACGACAGACTTTCCCTGTTCATTAAAAAAGAGGGTTACATTTTCAGTTACTGAAAGAATGTGCAAATATTACATCTGCCTTTTCTCTCAGAGATACCCTAGTTCCAAGCAAAGCCCATCATTGCCCACCTATCTAAAGCACTCAGCCCCCTAGGACTGAACTTAGCTGCCAACAAAGCCACTTGCAGATTTCAGACTACTCAGTGCTCCATTACTCTGACTGACAAAATGTTGTTTTCAAAAGGATGACCACCATCATGTATAAGATCAAAGCAGACATCATCAACAGCTGATTCATGCAGTTACATACTGATATGAGTAACCAGCTTGAAAAATCCTCTTCTCTACTCTCTTTACTAAACTACAGCACAGTATCCAAACACTCCAGCAAATACCAGTTTAAATTTCTTAAAACTCCTAAAATCCCATAGAATACTACTGTCAATAATTTTCCAGTTTGGGTGATCCTCTTCTCCACAGATTTGCTGTTTCCTATTTTAGAATTAAGTAACTGCCATGGATCATTTATTTATAAAAGCCTAAAAGCTCTCTAAGGATTCTCTCTGATTAAGCAGAAATTCTGCTATAGAATGTTTTGTAACATTTTCTCTAGAAGAATTCATAAAGGGTGTGGCTTCTTTTCAAACAGTGCTTACTCACTCGAGTGTAAGCAGAGTGCAGTGAACCGAGGAAGTTAATGGCCATATTGATATGCAAAGCCCATACAGATATTGCTTAACAGCATTTTGAGAACTCATTCATGTTATTCCAAATGCATGTCCCAGAGCTGGCTTAAAGACTTAATCAAGCAGAAAGTTTCAGACTGTTAGCATTAGTGAAAGGCACAGGGTTTGATAGTGCTGGCTATAGAAATACACTGGAGTGTCAGTCACACCACGCCGCGAAGAGCAGGATTTGCCACAGACTTGAATAACTAAAAAGAATGTGGAAGAGTGTTCTCAGACTTCAGATTGGCCCATCTCACATTATAATTAATGACTGAATACTAATTTAATTTCAGAAAGATCAGCAGATCCGTAGCTAGGAGAAATCCTTCATCCTATCACACACATCTTTAAAAAATCAAAACTCTGTCACTGCCTTTGAAGGGGACTTCTCCAGCTGCAATTCCTAGTAGGTGAAATTTTGCCCTTACCAAATGCCCTTAAATCTACATCAGGTATATCAGAAAGAGGAAGGCATGAAGAAAGTCTGTGTCTCTGAGCATCCTTTTCTTCACAAGCAGAGGGAAGAACTTAGAGAATGAGATAGAGCCTGATGCTCTCGTCACCAAATATCCCAGCCACAGTGGTGAGACAGGAACAATTAAACAATAGCCTGAGACTGTTCGAACAGTAGTGGGCTGGGATGGTCTCTGACTCAAGAGAATTATTATATCCTGTAGGCAACTGCCATGGAAGACTGGGCCACAGACAAGCCCCATTACCTAAACACAAAGTAGCCACAGAACCATGAGATTGTCCCTGGCAGAGACAAAGAACAGTACATGTTTTACCCTCAAAACTGTCCAGTGTTCTATACTTGCCCTTCCCTGAGTTATCATGCCTGAGCAGGCATCCGTTCCAGTTGTTTCTCATTCATTAACAGAGCTGTGCTAGTTAGAACCACTTCATTATCAGTTATCTCTGCCTTCTCCAAGCAAGACAGAAGGAAAATTGCTTACTTGAAGGAAAGTAAGCAGGAAAACTAATTATTTCAAGTGTCACTACTCCAGACCTTCACTGAGGAGAATTACTGATATCAGCTTTCAGGCAATGCTCAGTGCCATGACCTACACTATCCTAATACTTTTTGAAGAAATTCTGTTCATCTGCCATAAAAACCACTATCCTCACAGGGAAGATGAGGAGAACTAGCAACTGTTTTTCATCCCATTTCCCTAAAGTAATCAGACCACCATCAGACTTTTAAGAAAGACTGCCTGGATTCCAACCACTGATCTCTCTCACAGAATGGTGTCACCAATCATTCTGATATTCTCTCCACCTTCCAAATCTTCTCAGTGATGACTTGGTACTTCATAACCAGGGACACAGAAACTGAGGCATTTCTTTTAGAAAGCAAGTGAATGGGCAGCAAGTAGAAAATTACAGATTGACCCATTTTAATTCTTATTCTAGTTGGAAAGTACTTTTGTTGTAGTCTAAAACTTCCCAGCTAAATGCAGAGCTGACAACAAACCCCTGGAAGAAGTCCTGGATCAGCTGAAAGACACCCGTGGACTATTTATTTCATTTACTGGATATGGAAAAACATCCTATCAAAAGCATAGCTATTTGAATAGGGAAAACAAAAAAAAAAGATAAGGTACCTTAGTTGAAAAGTTGAAAAAGAGACTGAAAGTTTTCAAGTAAGAGCTCTACTCACAGAAGAAAGAATTGCAAATGCTATCTAGAGCGTGAAATCCATGTCAGTTTTAAGAACACAAACCCGAACATCTGTATTTTTTTTGTAGTTTTGCTTCTGTTTTAAGAGAAATTACTTTATTCTCTTTTTGGTTCAGCCTGATAAAGTATTTTTACGTTATCTGACAACACAGACTTGATTGAAGATTAAACAACTTCTAGCAGCTAAAATTATTTCACCAACTAGGTTTAGTTGCATCTGATTAAAATATCATTAAATTGAGGTTTTAAACTGAAAGAAAAAAATATACAATCGCACTGGTTGATACTGACAAAAGAAAATGCCTTACTCAAAATTTGGAGTAAATTAATTAAACAGAAAGAAAGGATTCTAGCTCCGTAAGGATTTCTCTGCTACAGATATGTACGAAGCAGCTCAGTACCACTCCTTCTAATTAGGATATCTTGCTTCATATTATGCCCGAAGATCAGTGGCTGACTGTCACTTTAATGGCTGATTAATCACCTTTTGAAACAGACACTAGAATTTAAAATCTGACATTTCTATATTAAAAAGAATTTTCTACTAGTTGGGCTAAATTGGTATCTCTGATAGATGAACATTCTATGAAAATCAGCTGAATAGAAGGATAAACTATACACTCATGCAGGAAAAAAAATACTAATTTTTAACTCTTTTAAGAACAAAATACCCATAATACAATTCAAGATCCCAGGGAAAAGCAAAGTAGTGAGAAAATATCTTTAAATGTGATAAAGACACCACTGAGCAAGCATGTTAAACTGCTACAAGGTATTTTGCAGGCTGTATGTCTTTGGAAAAAAAATCCCACTAAAGACAACTGCAGACAGTTGTGAAAGTAAATCTTTATCTACACCCAGTGCCAAAATCTTGCGCCAATCTGATTGCTTTAAGCAGCTCAGCTGAGTCCACTCTGGAAAACCACACAAAGCAGCCAGCTCATGCCAACCACTGTAACCTTTAATTGAAGCAATTTGTTCTCATGCACACGTCTGTTTTCTCTTCAACTGTTCTTTTACATTTAAGCTGTAACTTTGTAGAAATGAAAATAGATGTAGATAATGAAGCAATGTAGGTAATGAAGGCTGAAGTAGTTCTCAAACTAACTTACAGTATAGTCATGCTTCTTCCTACCTTCCACCCCATTCTTTTCTTCATTTACACTTTTGCATTTTGAAACAGCATCTCACAAAAGATCACAACCAGGAAGAACACTGTGCAAGCTAAAGTAACTGGTGTTGGAAGGCATGCAGGATCACTTTTACTGTTTAAACCAATTCAGATCTACCATGTAGATATCTTGAAATATTTTACATGCATTTTTGTATTGTCCCCCTTCTCTCTTCCTCTTTGAAACCTTCTGGTTTGGTTTAAATCCTGTTTAAATGTCATGCCAGTTCCTTCTGCTACCTACTCCCCATTACAAAGCATACAAAATGAAAGGCCCTCTAGAACTGAAGCTGACCACTCCATTATTTAGGTCCTCCTACTCAATTTACTAATTTGAGAAATTACAGCAATGTTAATCTACAGATTAAGAGCAGAACAGACATATTATAACAGGGAATTTCTAGGCAGACATCACTCTGGCACAATCACTCTAATTTTATTACTATTCTTGTCTTCCATTGCATGCCCAGAACAATAAATGTACTTTGACCTATCAGCTCTTTCATGTCTGTAACTTTTCCTAAATTACAGAGAACATGAATTCTGGGTGTCTTGTTAGGCATACAGTATTGACATTTATTCTTCTGGAAAGCTCTCCAGCAACAATGAATGGGATTTTCTTTCTCCTATGAATTCAATAGCACATTACTTCCACAAGTCCTTACTCTACCTCCCACATATACATCATAATGTTTCTCATTCCAGCTGAAGAACTGAAGAACTAAAGGAAGAGCTGGGTATCATATAATGGCAATCAAGGTGCTCACTTGTAATTCTAGGATTTTCTAAATCCTATAGTTTCCTATTGTAAACTATATTAGAAAAAAAAGATAGCATAGGGGGATAATTACAATGACATAACTTTAAACAGATTATCTTGCAAGTAAGTACTTGGGCATTTTCATTACTGTCTATTCAGCAACAGTAAACATCTTATCAGCTTCAGAAAACCAAAAGGAATGATATATATTAGTATCATAGCAGAGATAATTACCTTGATTACCTCTGCCAGGCATTTCAGGGATGCTTTGAGATACATGCTCTACATTACAATTAATAGCTTCCTGCTTCCACTTTAGAAAAGCTTCAGTTGGCCAAAGACCATTGTGTCTGAAAGAATCTTAATTCTGGTAAAATACATTAATTCTTATAAAAATTCTGAAAAAACCACTTATGACCTACAATCCAATCTTTTTTTTTTATTTCGAGTAGAAACTATGATGTTTTCCTTCTGAGCAGGATCCCTCCTGTCTCACTATGTCCTACTTCCTCCAAACACCTGATAAACATCACTGTTCAGATCACAATTTAATTCTGCACTTTTTGTGAACTTTTCCCCCAGCACATTAACTCTATTTCCTCCAATATGAAATGACAAGAATTCTTAGGAATTTGCTTTCCTTAACTGTGTTTATAAGGTATAATCAGGGGGTCAAGTTCAGACAGCATTTAAAAGGACAAGTGGCTTGACCAGTTGCACCCATGCCACCTAGATCAAACGTTAATCGCTTCCTCCCCCAAAAGGGCACCAGTGAGCACCACTGGGATGCCTGGATTCACGTAACGAGGTCCAGAGCTAACATGACAGTACAGACATGCCTGTGCAGTTCTTGTTTGCTAACAGATCATAAAACCAGAATTGCAAATCTTCAAATTAATTTTTAGGGATAAACATGGTACACGCTTTTAAAATATAAACCAGTAGGAAGAGCTACATGTGAGAAAGTAAGAAGAGAGAAGCAGAGAGGATATGTGCATGCATATGGCAAAAAGCTCAGAGAGGAGGAGAAATGGATCTTCAGATCACTTCTTATTTAGCAACAAGATGGAGAAAGCCTATAGGAAAAATTTTACCAATATTGTTTCCAAGAAAGTAACAACTATAGAATCAACTTATACTAATGCAGATCAAGCAGGTTATTAATCAGCATGACATCAGCCAAACACACCCAGCAGAATAGCAGACACCCTCTGTGAAAAGTGTGGGTGGCTGGGTACAGATTAATTCAACAGATAATGCAGTTATCTACTCAAATGCTACAAATGTTTACTAAGCAACCAAAAGACATTGCCACACAGCCAAAGTTCCAGGCTGTGTCACCACAGTGGCACACAACAGGCACCTAGCACAGCCAACCTCACAAAGGCAAAGTTTTTCAATGGTGCCCGTACAAAAATAATTTTTATCCTTCACCTGCACCCAAGACAGTGTCCAACAGTGGAATGAAGAGTCAGAGAGCATGAGGAAAAATCTTTAAAGCACAGATCTACAGTGAATCGCTGTCAAATCCATTGCAAATGCAGTTCTGTTGTTTAGTGCCTAACTCTCCAGTATGGAACATCATATTATCACATACAATGAAGGATGGGAGGCAAATAAATACAGAATTAAGAAAACCGAAAACCTCATTAACAAGAAGGTCTTCCTTTTGGGAAACTTTCATACTTTTATTCTACTTCACATTAATTTTCTTCCATCAGATTAATTCCGGGGGGGGGGATTGGGAGGGCAAAGTATTTATTAAAAATAAAACTTCAGCTACTAGCTTCTCATTCATTTTTAATATAAATACTTCACAACATAATGTACAAGCTCTTTGCATCTCATAAATTACATGCTCCAATACAACCATTCAGATTTGAATCCCTTGGTTTTTATTGCCCATGCACTTTCAGGCACATGTTCAATTCCAGTTCTCACTCCCGGGTGACTACAAGGCTATTAGGAAAAGGGTGGAAGACCTCAGCTGCTGCACAGACCTTTCTCTGCAGCTACCAAGTCACTTTACAAAAGCAAGTGTGTTTCATTTCCTCCATGAGGTATGGGAAAAATAAGGTAGAATAATCAATTTTTTTAACCTAGCAGAACCAGGACTTCTGTGATACCTAATCTTGTTCCTACACTTTAGAACAAGGCAGCTAAGAATACAGAAACCACACATTCCCTGGTGAGCTTCTAACAAGACCAGTGCCTTAATGTAACTTGGTCCCTTATCTAGGTAAGAGGAACTTCTACAGAAATGGCATTCATGAAATTGGAGAAGATTTCATGGACTTTTCAACATATGAACTCCAGTAATGTACTGAATTATACAGAAATCTGTGAACAGGCAACCTAGTTCATGTTTCCTATTTTTTAATTTTTTTGGTAATACATAATTTCCGCAAGCTTGTTTTAAGGCCAGTGGGTGGAGGAGATGTTTTGGAGGTGTTACATTCATCGATATAATCACAGCATTAAGGGATCTGGACAATCCCTTTCCAAATTTCTTTTCTTTACATTATTAACTTGTCAAATAGGACAATGGTGAGGAACTAGTTCACTAGTTACACTGCTTCCCCTGTGTATGGGAATCATCTCACATAACTTCAGCTGCATAACTTTCAGATAAATAATTTAAGGGAACCACCTGAGTGCTTCTCTCTGTAGGGACCAGAACACAGGGGTCCATACATTCCAGCTGGAGAATCACACCAAAACATTTGGCAGCTTGAAAAGCTCACCTAAGCCGTGAGGTGAGCAGTGCTGTTCTGCCCTAACATGTACTACACACTTGCACAAAAACAGATTTGTGAACGTCTCTTCAACATCCATTTTCTGTCAACACTACATATACCATCCCAGAGCATCCTTAGTTCATTCTGAAGTGACACACAATATATTGCAGCATTACCAATGCAGACTCGGGCATACAGTTCTCCATTAAATAAAATGTTCTCTGCTTGTTAAATGAAACACTGACAGACACTCACCTATGTCCACTTCACCCAGAAAAATGTTTTGTACATAGCATAAATTTCCCTATTTGTTTTACAATTAGTTACATATAATTCCTTTTATAAGTACTGGAAAGGGCAAAGCTTTTTTCATAATTCTACTTGCAATTCTTCTTAGAAAAATGCTTTTTTATGAAGAAGATCTTAAGAAAGGAAAAAAGTGGGAGGTTATTAACAGCAAGAAGGCATTCTTCACAGAACCTACATGTCCAAATGAAGAAACAGAAATACCTTTAAGTTAAAGATATAAAGACCAAATCATTAATCTCATCCCCCAAATATTTAAGAAGTAACTTATAAAAGGCATCAATAACTAAGAGTCAATTATTTTCATTCATTTTCATTTAAGGAGAAAAATGGCATTGTGAAGTTAATCAATTATCAGGACTAAAAGATAAAATTAAACTCATACTCAGAACTATGACCATGGCATAAAAAACAGGAGCATTCTGCTTGTGTGCAGTGTCAAGGAGTTGAAAGACATTCCCAAGCTAAAACCCATCTTCAGGGGAAATTCTGATGTGCCCATCTCAAACTGGAGTGTTAAAAGAAGTGGTTCCAAAACAGACAGCAAAGAATCACTGGAAACAGACTGTACTCATTCAATTTTGAAGCAACTGAAGGGTGAAACAGCTGATCCAGTAGCTGTGGTGAGTAACTGCCCATCGGCCTTGTCACCCAGAGCTGCCCAAGAGGCAAATGCCTCAGTGGAGATACAGAGACCCATAGTCTGAACTACCTGATGGCCGTGCCACGCAATGTAGCTGATGCTTTAACAAAAATGTACAAGTACAGGGCACCTGGGCAGCTATAACAGTTTGGGACACTGCCAACAAAGATTTTGTAAAGGGAGAGACAGGTCGTGGGCCAAGTGGGCCTTTGGTCTAGACGGAGCTGTGGTCTGACCCAGAGTGCTCTTCTTAAAGTAAAAGGGATACCATAATATGCACTATAGAACACACACATTGCCTTTCTGTGGTATAATCATAGGTGTGCTTAGTTCACAAATGTATTTCATCAGCTCAGTTTGGGTTCTAAGAGGAAAGCAGGGTTCTCTCCTTTTAATTCCATATCTCAAATAAAGGTCCTCCCAGTGCTATTTGTCACTTGACCTTCAGGTTTTGTTGAGTTTGCAAGTATGTGGTGCAATAAAGAAAATAAGTCCACTGACAAAAGGACTTTTAGAAACTTTTTCAGTTGTTTAAGTACTGGCTCTCTTAATGCCTCCAAGAAGACAGATTCGATTAATGTCTCAGTTGTTAAGTTTCAGCTCAGAAAATGCAGGTAAATGTGAGTTAAGTTGGGTGAGAAGGTGATAATATAAATATATTCACCACATAATGGCATTAATGATACTAAATCTCAAAAATGGTAATTTACTTTGTATTAGCGAACTCATATAGTTTCTTTATAGTATCACTTACAGTTCCATATTCACAGTGAGAGAAACAACAGGACAACACAAACCTTGCAAGAACTCTAATTATCTCTACTTAGAATGGATTATTCTGAGAAAGATTAGAATATTTCTTTGCCACAAGACAAAAAAGTTGTGCACAAAGTCAAGCTGTGCAAGAAAGCACTGCTGCTGATCTGTGTCATTTGCAGACACAGCATGTCTGCTGTGATTTGTCAAAATTAATTTTTCATTTTACAGATTGAGCAATACTGAGGTTTTGGTGTTTTTTCCAGGCTCTTGGGCAACTGTTGGGCTTCCTTCTCATCAGCGAAGACTAAAGTTAACAGTGTCATGGCAAGTTACATCTCTGAGGCCTACACAGGCTCTCCCTAATTAGCCAGGCCAAATGACAGTGCCAGTGGAAGCCACTGCTAATAAATCCATATTATCTTTCAGCTGAAATGCAATAATCACCAAGTGGTTTTAGACATATATTTTCATTATTTTCAAATTTATAATTCCACATTCTTCACGGCTACATATTACAGCTTTTTAACACTAGGATCCAGTGGGCAATAGAAGGTGACTGTGCAGAGGTGCTGGGAAAAATAGATTTTAGCAATGTCTCAGAGGAAAACCAATGTTTCTCCTTCTTTGACAATTTGGCATAGCATGCACAGGTATCCTGGGGTTACACAGGTCTGTTCCAAACTGATGCCAGCCTTAAGGCTGAGCTCCACATGGCATCTGGTACACAGCCTTACAAGCTACAGACACTTAAAACTTTCCTACAAAATTCTCTCCACTCTTGATTCTGAATCCTAAGAAATTACTTAAGGCTCCAATTTGTTACAGCTTAGCTGTGAACTCCTGTGTATTACAGGAAGAAAAAAAGCAAAGTCCTTTTGTGTTGAAGAGAAGACTAGTCACTAACCTAAAATAAATAAAACTGGCTTTAAGGTACATTCAACTTAATTAATAGTTGGTTTCCTCACTAGCACAGCTGAGAAGTGACTTATGGCTGAGGTGGATAATTTGTTAAGTTCAGTTTACAACAAAATGCAAATTTACTTCTTTAAAGTCCTAGTTTACAGATGTTTCTAAATTCCTCACTTGATGCATTTGTGTAAACTGAGAAATTCCAAACTACTACTGCTGATACTTATTGAACTTAGCATAATTCGGTTTTGATTTAATAATCGAATTGGGTAATTAGAAAATCCAAAATTAAACTAGGTATACAAGCACTATCCTTTCTTGACTACAATTTCTGTAAGTAGCAATAGCTTAATTTCTTTCAATAGGCCATAATCACTTATAAAATAGTTAGAAAACTGATTGCTCTATACTGTTAGTTAGAGAACTGCTACTCCTCTCATAAGCCTCATTAGTCCCTCTAATTTCTTCGATGTTCCCTCATAGCCCACTCTTACTTGGTCAAAACAGAGGATGGGGGGAGACTTTTCTAGCAGCTTCTTGCTTCCCTTGTCCTAAATTCCCATATCAGAGAGATCTGAAAGTTATTAATGGTAATTTTGACAGTTTTCCTTTGGAAATAATTTAGCAAACATCTATTATATCTAGACACTGATACATCAAAATGCTAACAGATGAGGGATTTCTGTGCCAAAGGTAAAGCCATTACTTTGTAGCATCATTTTTGTTATGTCTCCCATTGCTAATGAAACATATCCCAGAATACCACTAATAATCTGATTTTACATGGCATGGCTCACTTGCAGACTTCTGACTGAGAATAAGTAACTTCTGGAGCTCTACTGGTACATATAAGCACCTCTTTCTTTGAATCAAAGAGAGAGCTCCACAGTTCTTACCACTGTCCTATTTATTCCCCTGCCTTTGCATTTTGTTCTGCTGAATCTGATCAGGCCAGTGAGGCTGACCATCCAGGTACACAGTGCGGAAGGTGAAGAAATTGAAGAGAGATTCAGATGTTTCTACCAAAAAATGACCTCCATTTCTTTCTCCCTAAGGGCACCTCTCATGGTTGCTGGTGTTTTTCCAGCCTTACCTTTTCCTGGAGGAATGTAGGTGGTCATTATCTAGCACAAGCTCCTTTAGCTCAGTATTGGGCATTATCTCACTAATTCCCTTCCACTTCAGCAGCAAAGTCAGCACAGCTCCAGCAGGGTCACAGGGACTAAAGGGTCACTGCAGCACAGTTCTGATAAAAGACCTCAACCTCTGATTTCTAGGGGCTTGACCATTGTTAAATGTGCAGAGAGACCCCTGTCCCTACCCAGTGTACATCCACAGAGGAGTGCACACTGGTCCGTGGGGTCAAAACACCAGAGTACTCATTCTCCCAGCTTCTGCTGTTTAATAGAAAAGCCAAAATTGTTTTAAAGAACCCAGAACCCAGAATTCCCCACCTTTCCCACATGCACACAAAGCGAATCAAGAGGATCCTATCATGTCACCATACCATCATCTCAAGCTGTAGGCTTTACAAGAAAATTACACAAACTCATATGGTATCAGACTCCTGTCTGTCACATCATTTAAAATAAATTCTAAGAATACAAAACGGATTACACCCTTCCAGGATCAAGACAACTAGATATGACATTTCTGACTCACCAGTAGGATTATTACATTGACAGACAGTAGTCCTGGATTCGCATGAAAACACATTATAACTATTTCTAGATAAAAAATATGCTGGGCAGGGGAGTTTCTTAGCAGTACATTTCTCCATTTGAGATTAGGCATCTCAGTGTCATGTAATCCCTAAATTATGTGCCCATGTGCCTTATTAGATGCACCTCTAGGCCTCTTTTGAACAGCCGATCAGGTTTGCATTGTTGAGAACAACAATGCTCCGAAAATGAATTACAGTCTTGATTCCAACTCTCCTCATCGATTCTTTTCTTCAGGATGAAGAAAGGTTTTTAGATAAAACTGTGACATCTAGAGACTCCAGGCATCTCCAGTGTCAAAGGACAGCTGAGAAAAGACCTAATCTCACCAGAAATAACAAACTCAGTTGTACAGCCTCTTGTACAGCATCACCTTAGTTATACTTACTTTGCCCTACCTGAAACTCAACCACAGTCACTCCTCCATAAATCCATGTATGTTTTGCTGGAATGGAGATTTACACATTTCTGATCATTCTAAAGAATTTCGAAAAACACATCTGAGTTTAGTATGGAACAAAAAGGTTTAGGGTTTTAGCAACTATGTAACTGTAAATTTCAGCTGTAGCAGTAACAACCATATTGCACTGCTGCACGAGTGAAGGTTCACAAAACGGAAGGATAAAACCTGTTATTGAAACACATTCTCCCTCAAAACTATCTCGTGCAATATAGAATACCTACCTCACAGGGAGTTTCAGCAATAAATTAGTCTGCCAGATGTGTATGTATGGCAGCAACAGCTGACACATATAGCTACAATGAATAACACATCACTGATTTAAAGCTGACTACAAACAATGCATCTTATTAAATCACTCATCCCCGTAGCAGTCGCACCCAGCCCTGTTTAGGGAGACACCTTCAACAGCTCATTAGGTATATGTCACAAGGGAGGGCCTGCAAGAGACTCTTGTCAGGATAACCCATATAGCTCAAGTTTAATTTGTGAGATGAGACAACCCTTTTACACGTCACCACTACAGGTTTTACAAACAATGACAATTTTAACATAGGGAATGCATCACCTGTGACACATAAAGGATTTTACAACTCATCCCAACTTCCATCTAACAGTTCCATCGCTCAAAGCAATGCCATGTTCTCTACAATGGCTGTAGTGCAGTTTGCTGAACTTCTCACCCGTAATTATTTAATCTTTTTCAGAAAGTTTGTTCACTGGATCTTCTTTTTCTCTCAGTCAGTCCTGTCTCCTCCTAGACTAACAGTAAGAACCAACTGACAACACTGAAAAGTTCTACTACAACTCCCCTATTTGCACTATAGAGCTAGTTCCCACATCTGCCAGCCACCACACATCTTGAAAAAGTTATCCATGTGTTAGACTGGCTCTCAGTATCCCAACTTTAAAGCCTTTTCCTTTTTGCAGACAGGTCAGGAACGTCTGAAGATGACTGCCTGCAGTTGCAGGACTGATTCTCTGCAAAACTCACCAAAGCACTTAGAGCTGAAATGGATACACCCCGTGATAGTAGCAGACATCTGCATCTCCTGTGCTTTCATTATTTGCAAATTATCTACAGTACAATGTATCCCATATTTAACTTCAAATGCAGCGTGGGGATTGGTAATTTACACAGGCACAGACACATGTACATTCTTTATACTAGCCCTAGTTCTATACAAATTCTGCTCTGCTTTTTTACTCAATAAGAAACCAAACTTATTTGAAACCTGTGCAAGATTTCTTTGCAAATCAGATAGGACTCATATGTTCCACAGAGTCCCTAATCCAATCCAATTTACTTTAATTGTCCCATCATCTTTCTCTCACTACGGAAAACAAGCAAAGTTAACAAAGGGCTTTGATCTAGCAATGGATGTCTGTAAGCTTGAGATGATGCACAAGCACTATGTAAGTAGAAATAAGTGAACACTAAGCACAAAGCCGCTTCCTGCTCTTTCAAGTGCTCAACATCCACAAAGGTATGTTCTCCATTACAGCAAACTTCACCTTGACAGCAGACACTTCAGTACTGTGGCCAGGCTGTAACATAAACCTCACAGAGATCCCTCAACTAGCTTTAAAGTTGCTGGGGTCACATACAAGCCTGGTGCTGCTACAATAAAATATACCAAAGAAGGTGGAAAAATACTGGAGGGTTAGGGTGTTAACCCATCACCAGGAGATTAAACAGGATGATTTGAGATAGTTGCTGCCATCAGGTGACAGCCCCACCCCTGTGGAGGGTGCCCTGTCCCTTCCAACAGTGTCAATGAATGGCACAGAAATCCACTTGCAGACCAACCCAATTTATAGTCCAGCACGTTAAGGTAAACAATGAGCACAGATCCACATAACATTCAGCCATCAATGGTGGCAGGAAGGATGTGACAAGGGCAAAAGAGACAGCACCTGAATTACCATCCCATTTAATCTATCATTAAATGCACATGACTGTGATGCCATAAACTTACCCCTCCTACCACTAGTGGTGGTGCCCAAACTTCAGTCATACCCACAGCTTGTGCTCCCTTACTCTCCAATGTGACTGGAATTGCTTGCTCCAAATATGCCAACAAACCAGTTTACTAGGGAAATATTCACCAACAGCCAGTTTTGAGTGAATACTGAATCTGCACACACCATCACTGAAAGAAAATGACGCACAACCATCACAGGGACATGTGATGTGCATCCCTAAATAAACTTACAAGACATCACCCATGTAGTCCTCTTTTTGCTAATGGCTTTGTGTCTAAGCTAAAATAAAAATGTCAATTCCAAAAGGATACTGTGCTTACTAATATGACTTCTCTAGCCCAGGGCAAATCCAATTGAATTATGTCATGGAATGATATATTTTCATACATGCAGGAATAATATATTTTCATACAAGCGAGAAAGAGCAGCAAGGCACTGTAACCAAAGCTGGATTGCTGCTTCTACGCTGGAAGCCAGCTTGCACAGACTTCAAAGCTCCAAGTGCTGCTCTTTAGCACAGATAAATGCTGCTGTCTGCTAGTCACACATCATCTAACAGCAGCAACAGAAACACACTATCTTCCTCTGCTTTTGTTCAAATTCTTAGTGAGCAACCAGAATTCCTTACATCGGGATATCATTCTGCCATTGCTGGGCCAGTGCTGCATAAGACGGACATATTTCAGAACAGCACTTAAGTCCTAAGAAGAGGTCTTCTGGAAAAGACAGTGTACTGGGGCCTGTCAAACTGAGTTCTGTGGCTGACTCCAATACAGAGTTCAGAGATGCCACACAAATTATTGGAGGAGGGCACTGCAGGCTAAATGAGAATGAAGAGGACAAAGAGTCAGGAGATCAAACTCCAAATCCCAGTTCCATCAGTCTCTCACTCAAATAGCCTCCTAGATTACAGTGCCTTGTGAATAAAGCTGATTTGAGGACACTGGATTCATCTGCAGACTTGGCACACAACTTTTGAGGAAATCACCCAAATTTCCAGATGCTGGTCTCTCACTTTCACAGGAAGATGTTTCAGTCAAACCGGTTACACTATTTTGCAATTAGGTGGTGTTCTTTAATAAACCCTTAGCAAATTAACAAGTCTAATGTGCTGATTTTCCTGAGTTGTGATCCCTCGAAATGCAGCTTTTCTATACTACCAAGCATCTTACTACCACGTTTTATACTCAGGGAGGTGCCTTAGGTACAAAGAGAAGTCATTTGAATACTTGAAACAAATCTTGCAAATACTGTAAGGTCAACAATACAGATCAGGCACACCAGCTTGCCAGCACTGCTTCCAAAAGGGATAAAGCAGTAAGGATGGTGAGGGTACCAGACAGGAGCTGCAGGGAGGAATTAACAGATCACCTGGTCATGCAGTACTACTAAAATTCCACCACCTACCAAAGGTGGAAAAGAGGAGAAAGAGACAGATATTTATTTTTCATTTTGCTGGCAGAAAGAAAAAGAAGACAAAAGGACTTATGGTTATCTTATCGTCATGAATGACCACAGAGTTCATGCCCCAGTTTGGTGTATGGATAACCCATACAACACATTCCAGGCCATGAGCCCCACACCTGCTTGCACTGCTACTCCCATATCCCATAGCAGCAGGAGAGGTTCTGCTAGTATAGACAGCAGAAGTTCCTGAATTTCTGTAGAGCCAAAAAGCAAACAGAAGAAAGTGTATTTCCAGCTTTGTCCCTCAACTGGACTGGATAGATACTGGGGGATGCCTTGCCGCAGTTCTCTGAACTTCAAGCTAATGCCAAGCTTTTGCAATGAATATGAAATCAGTGTATTTGTCCTCTCCACAACCTTGAAGTGTCAAGAAACTTGACAAAGTCTTCCACTGTTAAAAACCTGTAGTTGGACACCTCCCTGTAAAATAACATAGAGATTGTTTTCATCAACCAAATGGCTCAGGAACTATTTAAATCTGCAACACCATGAGCACCCAGAGTGGTGAACAAGTGGTACAAGTTTGGACATGGCATCTCAGGCAGAATGGGAACCAACTGAAGAAAGTCAAGAAGAAATTACTAGATCTAAGTAGCAGGACTCACAAAGGAAGCCTAAACTAGCAAGGATTTCTGAATAAAAAAAAAAAGGAGGACAGGGAATATTGCTGATGTCAAAGCCCATTTTAAGAAGGAAGATGATAGGTCTGTTCTGCCTGTCTGTGGAGACAGGAGAATCAAAGGGCTTAAGTACAGCAAGGTTTGTGAAAATACAGTCTAACAAAACCCACAAGGAATAGACCAGATAAGGAGGTTGTGGATTCCCCATTATGTAAGACACTTAAGAATAAGTTCAGCAGACATCCAGCACAAATATTGGTGATCCCACTCCAGGGGAAAGAATTAATTATATGATCTCTAGGGACTCTTCTAATACTCTTCGAACACCTGAAAGTCAGTACAAGCACATTCAAACGGGCTGCTAATGCAAGGTGTGTATCTACATAATTCATCTACCAAAGTTTGCCTGGTCTTCTCAGGAAGCCTCTTACTATTATGGAATCCTACATCCATACACCTGCAGTTCCAAAAACATCCCTTCTGCCCCATCCATCTCCTACAGACCCACAAAGCTCTGGGTTTAGAGGTATAAGTGATGCAATGACAACTGATTCTCAAGAAGTGATGGACAGGGTGAAAAATCTAATCAGTGGGCCTGGAGCCAACCATAAAAAAAATTACAACAACAGACAGCAGGCAGATTACAAACCACAAGGAGAAACCACAGCCTGAGCCTGCAACTCAGCAGTTGCAAAGTTAACAGTGCTGGGTCATGAAGCATCAACCACAGGCTGATTATCAGCTCCAGGATGTCCCACAGAGAATCAGTGGAACACGATAAAACCATTGGAACATTTGGAATGGAACATCCAGAACCTGCAGAACACAATACTCAGTTATAAAGGTGTTCCTGAGAAGGGACTGTTTTTCAGAACCTTACATTCAACCTTCTCATTTAGAATGCTTCTGGTTTTTTCCATTAACATCATGGAATGTTTTGATTCTTAACAGTAGCAACCAGAATTTTATTCCAGAGGAAATTCATCACTTTCCAGTGCTAAGAAATAGCACAAAATTTGGAGAAGTGCAATTACCTACTCACACAAAGAGTGAGTAGCTTCTTAATATTTTATTTATATATCTGGATATTTTTTAAAAAACCCTTATATTTGCCATTTTCCAAAAGGCCACTATATTAACAAATGCTATACATCTCTCCACAGGAGTCTTTTTCACACTTCTTTGAGTGTAGTTCATCTTGAAGTGAAGAATACACAAATTCAAGCAAGAAAACCTCTCCAGTATCACCTATAAAGACCAAGTAAATATACATCAAGTGCAGTGGAGGATGATGACATTTCAGAGATAAAAAAATATTACTCATTTCTACTGCTAAAGTACACAATTCCTTTGACTACTGAAAACACAATAACTAGTGCACTGACTCAATGACACATGCTAGTTTCATAATTAGGGTGGAGCACGCAAGCAACTATAAAGGTTGCCCCAATCTGAGACTCTCACTGCTGGATACATCTGAAAGCTCCAGACTCTGAGTGAGGTAAGCATAACCTAAATATATTGGGTCTTTCAAATCCTAACTTAGATAATTTCCTTTCTTAGGAAAGTTGATCAATTTTACAGAAAAAAAAACCCAACTCTTTTCATCTAGGTTAAGTATTACTCATTAAATGGTTAACTAAACAATGAAAAGAGTGTCAGATATATTTCAAAGTCTGATTGTTATTGTCTGCTTTGTTTGTAGTTATTCTTCAAGACAACATCTGAGAAACATGGAACATCTACTCAATGAAAACCTTCTGAAGTATTTTACCCAGTATGCCTTACAGGAGGGCAGCACCAGTGCACTGTCCATTGGTGGGCTGAAGAATCTCCTTCAGAATCAGTTTGCACAGTACCTGAAGGTAAGTTTCACTCTCATTGTATTCCCTTTGCTTCCATGAAATGCATAGGAAAAAGGAAATATAGGCAATGATGGCAGATTACTGTGCCCAAATGGTTTCACTAAATCCATAATTGTTACATAAGGTTTGGCTTATAAAATTTCATTTACATTGATGAACAGTAGCTCCAAACAGATATTTGAGCACAGAGTTTTAACAAAGTCCTATGAAACAAAATGGAAAAAATCTAAGAAGCTGTTCCGTTTGGGTTTGGTCTTTTGGTGTTTTTTTTAATGCAAGCTGAATTTCACCTGAAATATTGTAGCTGAATCTTATAAAATATTTTTCATTTCAGTCTAAATAATTAATCTTGAATCTATAAAATATATCAGAAAAAATTTAAAAACCAAGTAAAACAGTAGAACACATTTAAAAGCAAGAGGCCTCAGCCAATTTATATATAGGTTAAATTACCACCATCAAAAAATAAAATAAGTTTTGCCATTCTACAATGACACCAAGTAAAGAGTTGCTACCAAGCTAGAGAAATACCCATGTCCTGTAACTAGAAAAAAAAAAATCTATGTTCTGATTTTATATATATTCTCTGCCAAATCTTTCCTGAACTGCATTAGGACTCAGTTTAGAGTCTTTTGCTAGACAAATCTTTAAATAGTGTGTTTTGCATATCTCACAAAAGCAATTTTTGCTGAAGGTCTGAAATAAGTGGCACTCCCATAGAAAAATAGAGTATTTTGAGAACTACAGTAATCTAATTTAGTCATTTCAATTAACATGAAATGGCTTATTAACAACAGACTCCCCAAAAAACCCTAATAAAATACAAAGGGTTTTTTCTTTCCCTTAAAGGACAGCCTAGAAATTAATTGCCAAAAATTAATAGAAATGTGATGGCAAATTCAGAAAAATAATGCTTTTTATATTAGCTGAAGACAATTCAGCATCATACCCATTTTCCCAAATATGTGGAAATGGAACTGTTCAGAAAAAGCAATACTAATGTTTTCTATCTGGACCTCAGACATTTTCAAGCAATGAGTCTGTTTGCAGACATTTATGGCACCATAATAAATCAATATCAAAACATAACAGGATGTTACAAAACATGCAGAGAATCACGGTATGAAAAAAAGAAAACATTTTAAGAATTTAAATTATAACTCCAGATTTGGTTTATATTATTTAATTAGCCTGATCAGGGTTGTTATCAGAATATTCACTGCATCAGGATGCTACATGCACTCTTACCAGACACAACAAATAAAAGAAGCTAATAATCTAAACTAGATTTAATACATTAGTAAGATTTTTTTCAACAATGAATACAGTATTCCTACTAAAGAAGGGGAAAAGGGAGGGAAAGAGACCCTCAGATCCTGGCCCAAAGCATAAAGACAGCAGCAATACGTTTTCAAATAGTGCATGCAGGGCCCAATTTAGTATCTAACAAAGGAGTAGGTGGTATGCATATTAATTTTTATTGGTTATTATGTACCTGCTGCAGTTATTTCACCTGCTCCCATATTGCGTCCCATA
Organism: Dicrurus megarhynchus; assembly: GCA_013399195.1. Taxonomy (NCBI): domain Eukaryota; kingdom Metazoa; phylum Chordata; class Aves; order Passeriformes; family Dicruridae; genus Dicrurus; species Dicrurus megarhynchus. The sequence goes on along the minus strand of VXAD01007708.1, from coordinate 48,059 downwards.
TCCCAAATTTACCCAGAAGACTGAAGTAACCCATCTCAGTAATACTTCATATTTCTCAAATGGTTACATATCTTTGTTAACATTTTTGGCAGGCAACAGCAGACAGTGTCCTACTAGTTTAACCAGTCAAACTAGTAAATACAACACCACCAGTAACGCCTTCAAGTAACACTGACTGTTACTGACTGCGTCACTTCTTGGCAACATTCTTCATAGAAAAATGCTCATGGCAATCTAATTATATATTGTTCTTTTTTTTTTTTTAATTCTCGTTCTATACAAACAGGATCAATTCTCACTTGATAACATAATTAAATCGTTGGACAAAAATAAGGATGGATCTGTCAGCTTTGATGAGTTTATGATGATTGTAAAAAAGATAACTAGTACAGGACAGTGAGGCATCTGCAAGAACGAGTATCACTGCTTTGAAGAAGAGCCTGGCGTTTGTTTACATTATGTGTACATCTAAACCCACAGATTTGTTATTATTTTAAAGCATATGGAATAAATATTTAACAGATAACACAGTATGTCTGTATTGTGTTTCCTCCACAGTCACCAGCCACACATTCCAGCTAAAATGCCTTCCAACTAGTTCTGAACTACTGTTTCTATTTCATGCTACATTTGAGATGTTATTTAACAAACCCTGCTTTACCTGGGCTATTATTTGGACCTCTAGAGAAATTCAAATCACACAGTTTCTAAAACACACAATAAGAGAGGTGCAGCATTCTATGTCAGGAGTGTTTCCCAGTGTATACTATCCAATTCTCCTCCCAGTTCAGTTTCATCATTCACAAAAGATGACACTTCATACAACAAGCAATACATACAACAAGCAATACATACAACAGATTTTTAGAAAATGAAGTACTTATTTTCAATGGCAATGTAACAAGGCCAAGTATAATTGCAACATTAGATGCTCATTTTAAATTGTATTTACGTAAGTATATACTTTTTTTGTTATGACTCTGTAAATGGGAACACAAATCTATAAACTGTTGTTGTAGTTAAAATTCATTAGCTTTATTTGGTGCAGTCTTAACCTTTTCATTGCATGATTCCTGTGACAGATGTGTTTTCACACATGTGATTCATAGGCATTATTATTTACTTCAAGAAGAAATTAGTGAAAGAGAATTATGAAGAACGGACATTTTGAAGACAAGTAATCAGTGGATTAGGCACTAATCCTACTAGATAACGAATTTTGGACTGAATTTTAACACCAACATCATCCGTTTTCTTGATAAATCACTTAGATCTCAGAGTTACTCAAGGACTTAAAGACTCAGCTTAATTACAAAGCCTGTCAAGTGCATTCAAGATCCCATACTGCTGTGGTTCCTCTCCCTGAACTTCTCCTCCATGAAATGAGAAATAAAGTACTCCACACCAGTGATGCATGAATAGAAGCCTTAAAAAATATTATTTTTAAACATGCTATGAATGTCCTAACATGCTCCCAGGCCATTCTTTTACAAAAGCCCTTTAGTGGTTGAAATGTATTATTTCTTGGAAGAAAGAAAATCGAATTTATTACTTTTTTCTGGTTTATGAAAATTAACAATATGCTATGATTTCAAAAGTAAATACACTACATGCACATTATGCTAACTAAGCTCCACTAGCAACTTTACATACACACCTAAGTACAATCACAGAATTTTAAGAGGTGTTTTTGCATGTGTGAGACATACATTCCTTTTCATTTCTTAGACAATCTGAAAAATTTTGGAATTCAATCATGTTACTGACATCCTGAATAGGAAACATGGGCACCAGGAAACTAACATGTTTTAAGAGTGCCACCTACTGGCAAAATATACTTCTGCACAATTTCTTGAATATATAGAAAATCCAGTTATTTTACCCAGTGCAGTAACTTCAGGTTCATGATCCTATACAAGGATCATGTAATCGGTCATGAAGAACAATAGTCACAATTAAAATTAGCTTTTTTTAATCAAAGAAAAAAAAAAGGGAAAATTACTCCAGAAAGAGTAGTTTTTTCTTCCTGAACAGTATTAGATGCAGTTGCAAAAAAATTGACAAAGAACATAATTAAAAGGATCATTAAAAAAAAAAAATCAAGTTTAATAGTAGAGGAAGACGAGGGAAACGGAACAAAACAAATAACTCTTCATCCATCCAGTGAATCCACTTCACTAGCAGTTCAGACTATACAATTTCCCTTTTAAATGAGTTATTTTTGAAATTACCATTTGCATGAGAAAATTCATACCAAGCTCTACGCTCAAGCAAATGTGTTACCCTTCTGAACAGCCATTCTCCTGCAAAGAATACTAAAAATTTTTAAAAGGCTAGAAAACAAAGCAGAAAGCTTAAAAATACATAATAGGAACATCACCTGCAAATAACCAACCAAGATGAGAACAAGAACTTGGGCTGTGCTCAGAGCTCACGTACCTCCCTCATCTTCCCTACTGAACTAGGGCAACACTCCAGGCTTGGGGAAGAGTGGCTGGAAAGCTGCCCTGGGGAAAAGGACACTGAGGTGCAGGAGCATGTCCAGTAAAAGGCAACAGAGCTGGTGAAGGGTCTGGAGCATGAGTCTGGTGTGGAGCTGCTGAGGGAGCTGGTGCTTATCTTGGAGAAAAGGAGGATCAGGGGTGACCTTATCACTCTCTGCAAGTGCCTGACAGGACATCATAGCCAGATGGGAATCAGGCTCTTCTCTCAGGCAGCCAGTGACAGGATGAGAGGAAATGGCCTCAAGCTGTGCCACAGGAGGGTCAGGTTGGAAATCAGGAATAATTTCTTCTCTGAAAGCATTGGAATGGGCTGCCCAGGGACGTGGTGGGGTCATCCTCTCTGGAGGAGTTCAAGACATGACTGTACATGGTACTTAGGGCCATGGTGTAGTTGACAAGGTCATATTTGGTTTAAGGTTGGACTTCATGATCTTGGATGTCTTTTCCAACCTAAACGATTCTGTGATTCTGTGTAATACTGAGTTACGTGAGTACTTCGTAACTGCAGTTTTTATTTGCAACAAAAAGGTTCAAATTTCCATAGATGCAGACAACAAAGGGAAACAAAGGAGACCGAAATATTTTCTAAGTGCTTTAGAGGAAAATATCAACTTCAGTAGTACAGTTCTGAGTACCTGAATGCTTAGCAAATTAAGAAGCAATGTAAGTAGCTGCGTATTTTATGATGCCCCTCAGTTCCCCTGCCAAACTACATTTCAAGTTTTGTCTCTTTTTTAAAAAATAAAAGGAAATGTAACTACGGCCTCACCAGTACCTTTCTTCTCCCTCTTCAGTTTCCAAAGGATGGGAAACAAAAAGAAAAGTACACTGCTTCAGTCATAAGTTAGCACACAGTGGCATCACAACATATGATTAGTGCTGATATATTCCAATTAACTTTCTTGGATAATGAAACATCTACATCAGTCTGGTAGTTCACAAGCTTCAGTAATCTGCTTCTCTCCCAACTGTTTTTATTGATTATATAGAATATCTAAACAGCTTTCAGCACAAGATGGACTCTGCTAAGGCAGATTATTTAGCAGCTGTAATTATTGGTAGTGCAAATCTCCCACTTGGAATGATTTACATCTTGTCCAGAACTGAGGTGTCAAAGATCAGATTAAGATGCTGAAATTCAATAACCAATTTCAGAACCTTAATGTAGCTCAGAAAAACAGAATATCCATTATACATACTGCATTACTTACTACATTAATAATGTACTAAGTAATGTAATAAGTAATATAAAGTAAGTAATGTAGTAAACTACTTACTACATTAATAATGATAACACTTCCATTGTAAACAATGTATTAATCGTCTACAACACATACACTCATTCCACTATTTTCTTAACTTTATGTCCACATAATTTTCTCTTTAACATATCTACCTTATTTGCCCTTGAATGCAAACTGTAAATCACCCAAATACAATTAAATAAAACTGGGACTCAAAAAGCTCTAGAAACAAGGATGCCCCAGAATCAGTCTTCTACATTGTCTTTTCTTACAACCTAAAATTTTACAGTAAGCTTTCAACATCTTCCACATTTTACAACATACTGCTATTATTGACCCCTGCAGTGAAAGAGTACATGTTTGTACACATTCAAGGAGGAAGGAAGAGACCTCTAACTATGGCAAGGCCACAAATTTGATGCCAAAAGCAAAGTTTACCTTCACAAACCTGAGGACTTCTCCAAACATCACCAAGTTTTAGCAGCAAGTCTCACACTGAAACTCTGAAGGTCTTTAATTTACCTTCAAAAGTTCAGACTAGATTATCTTTTCTGTGCAAACAAGCAACTTTGACAGGGCAAATGCTCTGAAAACCCTCCTATTTGCACATTTCAGACCAAGCAGACATGAAAAAAAAGTATGTTTTACTTGCAAATCCCAACAAAATTCTTTTGAAGGAAATTCATACAGAAATAGTAGGTCACTGTGAGCAACCTATCAAATTTGTCACTAGAGCAGATGTTTACATCTCACACCAAGATAATTGCTTTATTTCTCATATTTATTTATCTTCATTTTCTTAAAAACCCTCTTTCACTGATCACTTTTAAGTTTTACTACCTTAATAATGTGATGAAATCCACTCTAAAATCCTACCATCAGCCTTTGACGCAGAGAGCCCTGCCGTATCTGGGGCATTGAAATTTTTGTCAAAAGGAGGACCATAAGATGCATGGGGAGGAGGGGTGTAGTGGTTATTTATACTATACATGTAAAGGAAATAAAAGCATTTTTTAACCCATTCCATTTAATCCTTATCTTGTCATATAAATTTTTATTTTGGTAATAGTTTTGTGCTACACTTTTCAGCTCCCTTTTGCATGAGTTTACAGACAAGGAAACTATAAGAAAAATTACAAAAATAAAGCTAAGGCAATTCACAGACGCAAATAGGAAATGGCAAGAGACTATCAAACAAAAATACCTTTTTAAACAATATTGAGTAAGGACAGTTACCATGAGATACCACCTCATGTCCTACCACATAAAAATATAGATAGATTTTAACTAACACAGAGGTAACTCCCTTTTAACAAAGATGTATGCTCACAAAACACATGCAGGAAAAAAAGCAGTACTTACAACAGGGTTTTTTGTGTCTGGGTCAAATTCTGTAGAATTTGCATCTGGAATAGAAGGTCAAAGTAAACACAGTACATTTGCTCTACATGCACTACAAACTCATAAGAGCTCTGTGGCATTTCAGGGCTTGTCCACATTAATGTTACAACCTCATGTGTTGAAACGCGTCCTGCACCACTTTTGAAGCAACCACAGGAAGCATATGACCTCAGACACATATGTTCCCTTTCCTGCTTTACCAAACACTTTCCTCTCAGCTCTTAGTATTAGAAATTCATTGATAGGTTAAATCTCTTCATACTACTACTGCAAGGGCTCTTGTTTGGCTACTCTGGGAAATGAAGGCAAGTGAAAAAACCACTTCTCACATTTTACTCCTCACCACCTGCCCACTTCAGAAAGAGACTACAGAGGTGAACTCTAAGCACACTTTCTTCTACACTCTTTAGATCAAGAAGCAGGTTTCAAGCAATCTGCATAACAAAGAGTTCTTACTCCCTTGCACAGAGAGGTAGCACAGGGTACTTAGCTGAAAAACATCTTGCTGCAAGAGCTAAGTATCTAACAATCAGAGGATCTGTAAACAGTTCTAATAATAGACATACATTTCACATATAGAATAAAAATTCTTCTAAATACATCATTTTCACACTAGCATACTAAGCTCACCTTCCCAATTCAAACAGTTTCTTGCGAATTCCACAACTGCTAACTGCATTCCCAGGCAAACTCCTAGAAGAGAAAACAAAAACTCCAGAATCTACCAGGACAAAGAGTAGGAATGACTAAGTACTTGCTTCTGTCTTAAACGTGACTGCTTTGAAATCTTGATATTCATTGCATATACACAGACTTACAAAAAGTTAAACCAAAAGTGGCTGCTCAATGTAAAACTCACACTTCAAACTTGGCACACTATAAATACATGTGACACAATTATGTGCTTTAAGCCCTTTCAAAGGTATTTTTTTCCTCTCATCTATTTTACCAATAATTACTGCAAAGACAAACAGAAGCTGAAAGCCTGGGTATATCCAGATTCAAACTTTGCTTTGGCAACTACTCAGACACTTAAACATAAGTAAGAAATGTGGAGTAGGAAGCAAAGCCTCAGAGGCACTTACACAAACAGCACTTGGCTTATAGGCCAGATGACGTCTTTAGACTTTCCCATAACAAAAACCAGTAAATCAAAAAAACACTTAATATACCAAAAGTGGTCCAAAGATACCGTGTTTTCTGCACACTGTTTAATAAAGAGAATTATACTGATTTAATTACAATGAAAATCAAAGACTCTCCATTTTTGTACATAACAAATTAAACCTTTGCAGTAGAGATTGTCTTTTTCCCTTCCTTAAACAGCAGACACAGCACACAACTATGATCCTGGGGATTCTTTACATGGCAGATAGTCACAACGTCACATATACTTCCCTAAGAAAGGATCCTTCCCTAATGTGGAAATTTGGGGGGTTTTTTAATCAAATCAATTAGTTTGCTATACATCTCCTAAACACGGTCATTTCTCACTCTAATAATCTTACCAAGAAAAGGTTTTTTCTTTGTTCTTGCCCAGGAGATAGCTTGGAGTTTGCCTTCTGTTCCCCTAATTCCAAAACCTCCTGGGACCAGAATGCCACTGTAATGACAGCCATATATAAAAGAACCAACATGTAGAATTAAGCCAGCAGAGGAATCCATACAACTTGAAGGCTTTTGAGATTATAACTAAGCAAGCACAATGCATGAAAGGCATGTTTCATATGACCACTCAGAATACAAAGAAATTAACTCTAAAATTGGAGATTCGTTTCATCTACCCACCCTGATTCTCATCTGACCAGTATCACACTTCACAGTGAAATTCCCACTGCTTAAATAAATACTGCTCAAATAAACTAGCTACATATTCACTGTTTAGAATCTTAACACCCAAAGTTTACATCTTCTAATACCAAAAAAACTAAATGCATCTAGACAAGAAACAACATCCCTGTAAAAATGCAAATTGAAATCCTGGCAATGATCCTTAACAGACACATTTGGAGAGCATAACTAGCATTTACAAGCACCTCTCACTATGCTGCACATTGACAACAAAACCTTTGTCAACTGACCTGCACTGTAAAGAAAGTCCAGATATTTCAAAAAGCAAAACAACAACAAAAAAACCCCAAAATCCTAAACCAACAACCTAAAAACTACAACTTGTCCAAAGATATTAGGCAGAGTTTGAGGATATGGGTTGATACTTAAATTTGCTGAAGCTTGTCACCAACCATGCAATCTATCCTTTCACGTAAGTAACAGGAGTTTGGATGCACTGAGAAATTATTTGATTTACTGAATCATTTTTCATCACATGAAATAAATATCACGGTCTGCACTTGGGATACAGAATGCCCAACATCACTTACTCTGCTTTGCATAGTTTGTGCCATGCCTGGTGATATTTCACTGAGTTCTCTGCTTCCGTGGAACGTTCAAGTTCTGTTGAATCTATGTACTAATAAAGAAAAATAAGCAATGAAATGGTCTCTTCTTCCACAGAAAGAGCAGCAGACTATATAATCAAGCAGTAAGAGAAATTATTAAGAGTTTCAAGTGAATTTGCCAATAAACCTGTAACAACTTCACTGAAGACCCAGTACTTGCTTTTAAGACCAAGTGTTTGCTCTAATTGCAGCAATCTGCCCCTTTCTTTGCACATAGCTCAGGAGTTCTGCCTGCCTACAGCCCTGTTGGGCACCCTCCAGGCGGGCAGACTTGCTAGAATGCTTTGTAACTGAGAACCCAGATTATCCTCCTAAGGCAACCAGGGCCAAACAAGGAGTGGTGCTGACCTTATCCTGTTATCCCAATGGGATGTGGCCAGGACGTTTGCTTTCCTTGCTTTTGGGTGCCACAGCTTATCCAATCTTATTATAAGACTGGAAAAATCTGCATTGTCTGTGAGAAAGACGTTCCTGGGGACTCTTGGGTTAGAAAGGGAGACAAACTCATTACCTGTGCCCTACTAGAAATACTGCATTAGAATCCCTAGTGTCATTAAAAAGCACAGCTCCTGAGGCACCCCTAGAGTGAAGTGAGGGGACGATGCACTGCACTGGGGACACAAAAGATCAGAGTCTGATTCTGGGTTTTGCCAGTCTTTTTCTCAGATTAACATAATTAACCACATCCTGATGTAGAGTCCATCCTCCACAAAAATGAGATCATCTGAAATGGCAGAACTCACCTGTGTGCTGAGAAATGCAACTGACAAGGAGATTGCTGAAAGTTTCCCAGACAGGACTGCTTTCTAGCAAATATTTTCTACTTTTTCCACATTCCAGAAGGCGTCAAAAATACAACAGAAAAATAACTACTTTTGAATGTTGCTATTCTATACTAGAAGAATATTACAGGATCAACTAAAAGGACACTAGGATATTGCAAGGTTGGAAAGAGAAACTAATGACAGTTGGAGTTAATTGTATTTTCTTTGCAAACATATTGAGAAGGCATATTTATCAGTTCAAGAAGTATCAACATTTCATCATTCAGATTAAGCAGTTCCTTCAGAGCTAGGGATTATACTGAGAGCCTTTGGGCATAAACACTAAAATGAGGTTTGGACACGCAGGTAAGTACAGTGGGAGCTGTGTCTGTTAACATTTCAACACTGCACTGGAGCTCAGCAACCACCAGTTCTCATGCTTGTTAATGCAGAAGCCCCACCAAACTTAAGACCAGCTGCACATGAAGCTTGCTGTGCATTTGCAGACAGGGCACCTTTCACCATTTTGCTATAAGCAAAGCTATTTTTCATATCATAAGAATTTCCCATTCTGCAGCTGTCAGTATGACACACTACAGTGACACAATCACGTAGGTCAGAAAGGACCTTGGGAAGTCTCGAGTCCCACTCCCTGCTCAAAGCAAGTCAAATTAGAGCAGGCTGCTTAGGGTCATTTCCAGTCAGGATCTAAAAATCTCCATGGATCAATTCTGGCTGTTCCCACTTTCTTGTTTTTTCATGCACAAAGAACCAACTTTTTGGTGTATTTGACAATAATCTTTTAGGGAACAAGGAAAGGCTGACCACCTGTCATTTCCCCAAATCCTAATTTTTGCACTTTTTAAAGATTGGTACATTTGCCCTTTTCTAGTCATAGAATAATTACATTGGAAAGGATCTCTAAAATCATTGAATCCAACTGTTAACCCAAGATTGACAAGTTTACCATAAAACCACGTGTCATGAAAACAAGTGAAATCTAACTTTGATAGTAAATACAAATTTGCAGACAAAGTCTGCTTTTTCATCAGATCCAGTTTTGGGTAACTTCAGTGTTCCTTTCAGATAAGTTTAGTTACAAATAAAATAATTAAATCTGTAAACATTTCTTTTAAAAAATGAGATGCTTGGCCAGTCTGTATTTATCTGCATGATTCATTTTCTAACTTTCAAATGAATTAAAACTGCCTCATATGATGGGAACTAGTAGGTTACCAGAGAGTGATACAATAGCAGATTCAAAGTATCCTTGAAAGCAAAAACCAGAAACATCCTCACCATTAAATCCAGTTTGTAATTGATTGCCAGCGCAGAGTGTTCCAGAGCTTTGAAAACAGATGCGTAGCAGTCACTCAGTTTTGTGTACTTGCCAACAAGAGCTATGGAACACACCTTCAGCAACCTTTCATATCTGACAAAAACGAATTCTTCAGTTACTACACCAAATTGCACAAAAAAACCCCATTTTAAGAGTGTTTGCTTTTCCTTTAACTCCATAAAATACCTCCAAAAATTTCTGAACTGCCAAAGGTTTTAAACCCAGGCCATTCACAGGTGTTGATCAGCACTATCCCCTGTCCAGTTTGGTGACTTCATAGTAACCTAATTGAATTAAAGCACTTCTAGAGCAAGCAGCAAGATGTGGAATACCTGCAAGCCATTTTCTTCCACTTCATTAGAAGATCACTTGGCTGGTCATCAATAGGTAAATTTAGCCTCTGTTTAAAGTACTTAATGATGCCTTGCTCCTCCAATAAGATTGGTACTCGGTAAGTAGAAGAAACATCATGAATAAATATCACCTAACCAAAAAAAAGCAGAACATAAAAAACTTATGCAAATTTTTCACAGGAAACATGCATTCTATCTTTGGATATTACATGCATTTTTTTATTCCACACACATTCTGATTTCTAAACACCTTCTTTCTGAATGAGCCCGACAGCACAGCTAATATTTAAGGTTCCATTAAATCTACAAGAAAAAAGTTACTCAAAAAGCAAAAAAGTGTTTTGCTTCTCCTTCATAACATCATACAGGCTTGTCAAGCCTATCAATGCATCAGTTTTAATGCAAACATCTGGCCCCATAAGCACTCATACTTGCTACCACTTCCTCCCCTCTCAAACTTGAACAGTATTAACCATGAAAGCAAGAAAACAAATTAAACCTAACAAAACAGACCCAATTTGGTCGTGATAAAATCTCCTAAATGTATTTTGTTAGTGAAGTAGGCTATGTAATTACTGACTACAGTCCATTTAAGGACCTTTTTGTTAAGAACACATTTATAAACTGCATCCAAGCTGCCAGCAATTAAGCTGATTGTGCTTGGCTTACCTGAGATCACAGAGCTCAGAATCCTGAGCATAAGTGTTCTCTTCCCTGACAGATACGAGCAGTAGAGGATACTCGCTTTGTTGCCCTTGAGCTGCTTCTGCTCATCACATAACTCTGTACATGTGCATGCTGCCCCATGCCTCTCTATGTGCCCATTCAATTTGAAATGCCACACAACTACTTGCATCTGTTCTACCTTTAGTATTACCCATTACATTGAACAGTAAAATGCTCTCACTTGCAAAAATATTAAAGAGCAGCAGATTAATCAAAATTAATATTTGAATAGCAATTAATTGCAAGCTGTTAAGGGAAAAATCACACATGAATTACAAAAGGACATATACCTACACAGTAGATGCATGTTTAAGGGCATAAATAGCCTACTACATATTATCACAGTAAGAGTGTTCATGTGGCTGTGACCATCTGTGGACACAAGAAAATCACTTAGCTTTAACCACATTTTGTTCATCCATTATGATCACCTGAGATGATTTATGGGCAAAAACCAACCACAGTTGTGAAAACTATGCAGTTTCATGCTATGCAAAACAACTAAGCATGCACTCAAAATCTATTCCTTTTATTAGCTTTTATACAACATGCATTTAAATTATTAATGACCGTTTCACATAAAATTTAACATATATGCTCCAGATATTTTGAAAATGCTATAGCATCCATAATAGCAAGATAAAAATTATAAGAACAATTACATATTAACGAAGCAGTTTGAAGTTGAAAACAGAAATGCACAGAAATATTTGGATACTTTCCCACATGTAAATTGAAGTACAGACCTGCTCAGGCTCCACATGACAAAACATGGAAATCTTCTCCTTCACAGCCATCTCTATAGGTTTTGCACTTCTGCAGACTATCTGTCATAACAGAAGGAAAAACTTCAAATATTTACTAGGCAAACCAATAGAAAATCCTCAATACTTCAATAGAGAAAGTCATCTCCTTTGGAAGCAGAGCACAAACAAATGTGCTTTTTTTTACTCTTTCCCCTCTTCTGGAGTTCTATGATTTATCATAGCTCACAAATACCTACCTAGCAAGGCAGAAATTAATCAGCCACCTGCCCGTACTGACCCATTTTCATTCATCTTTCATTGACATTCTCTGTCATCCTGCTTCCTCACGTTCTCCTTTCTTGCAGCTACTATTATAATACTCTGCCTCAAGTCTAGCAGCTCTGTAAGTATGAACATGATGAATCAAAAGGAATACTGTAATCTTATCAGTAAGATCAGATTTAAATTGAGAGCAATAATGCTTAGCTTACCTGCATGAGTATTTCAGCATCTTTTTAATTTACACATCATGACAAAAAGGAAGCCAAAGAACAGAAAACTAGTTCATACTTGTATGGAGTTTTTACTGGCGCAATTATTCTGCTAGTATTTTGCTGATACATTTAAACGCCAGTAATTTTAGAAAATATTGATAATTTTTAACCAACGAAGAAAATAATTGTATGTTTTGGTATTTGCTGGAAGGGGTCTTTTTTTGCATTATGTAACTCCAGGCAACTAGATCAAAATGCAGAACTGCTCTATCAAAGTGCCTATTGATTACTCAGTCTACTCCCTTAAGTTATTTTGAAACCTGAAAGTATAACAGAAAGTAGGATGATCCTGTTACGAGATTAGTTCACTACTTTCCCCATCTTTCTAGCAAATGCAACTGCATTAAGCCCTTTTGTCCAGAAACTTGTAGCTGACCTTTGATCACCTTGCTAATGCAGCTTAACTACACTCATACTGATGGAGTCTAATTAACTTACCCTACCCTCACAAGTAATTCCAGAAACAGAAAAAAATGCTAAGTATAAGGGAAAATTAGCACACATTCAAATCAAAATGTAATTAGGAAACAATTCATACATTCTATTCGCTTAAGCACAAGTCATACTTAAAAATTTGGTACAGTTTGAAGCTGAAGGTATAATTCATAAACCTTGACAGTGTGAGCACATGACTAAATCCACTTTGAAATCTATTGTCCATCTTGTGGAGACAAATTTAAAGTTAATGCAGACACACAAATCAAAATCACAATCAGCATGAAAATAACAAAACCACAATAAGAGAGGCAGAGATGCACCACAAAGGAACATAGCACACAGAAGACAAAGAACAACTGATTCCAACAGGGCAGCGCTGACAAGCACATACTCAAAGTGCTGCATCAGAGCACATGATCTCTGCAGCTACTGCTTGCTCGTTCGGCACTCACAACACCCCACAGAACAGGATGAGCCCGGCTCAGCCTGGCAGCACAGCTCACGAAGGAAGCTTTCCTGGCTGCTGCTGTAGGAGCTGCCCCAAGTGCTGCCCTGGCAGCAACCATGTAAATATTGTCCTGAAGCAGCGCTCAAGGAACTTTATGAGGGAGCCAAGAGGCTGCACCTCGAGTGAGGTCTGTCCCTGCTTCAGCTATCAACAGCAGCAGTCAAAAACCAAAAATGATACGGTGCTCCTGGCAGTCCCAGAACCGGCCCAGGCAAGGACTCAAGATGCAACACAGTGACTACCTTTGTCTATTCTCCTTTTATTATACAAACGTACTTAACAGGCTCTTTAAGAAAAATTTATTTTTGGAGGGGAGGGAGAAGTCAGGCACTGGCAATTGCCTTAAAGGCCTTCAAAATGCACTTGCAACTTTCCCTGTGCAATTAGCACTTCAAGAGGGATTTTGGAGATTAGGCCCTCAAACTTGGAATACAGTACAGCAATACATTAATAAAAGTCTTTCCTTCCACAAGCTGGTTACAATTACCATGTCACAACCATTTGACACCAAACACATCTTTCACATATCCTGTTTACAAATCCATTCGTTTTTTAGTTTGAAAAAACACACTCTCATAAATGTAAAATGCAAGAACTCAAAAGAAAAAAAAAAACAGAAAGAAGCATAAAAAAAATTCTGAATGTTAGAAGACAGAAACATTCTAGGTCTTCCTACAAAGTGAACTGAGATTTCAATTATTTTTAGCAGTGAAGAATTATTTTTGTAAAAAGATGCCTTAAGAAGAACATAGCTACAGTCCCAAGATATTGCAAGAAATTAGTTGAACTAAGCTAGCTTAGAGTGATTTTAAGTAATTTGATTTCCTGTGGCTTTAATGGAGCTATGCAGCATATATTTTGCATTTTTTATAGAAGTATCTCCTGAGAGACTACGGCTTGTTCTTTGAACACAGGTTATGCAAGGACATTTCTAGATGACCTATAAATACAAATCTGTATTTATTGACTCACCAAATCTGGAGACAAGCCTAGACCCCTCAGTGCTCGAACACTGTTCTGTGTTGGTTTTGTCTTCTGTTCACCAGTAGCATTAGGCTGGAAAGGCACATTTTGAAAGCTCAAATATCAACTAACATCTACTAACAAAGCAGTTACAGATTAAAAGAGAAAATTCATTGCAAGTAATAATATTTGCAGGAAATAAACATATCCAGAGAGAGCCATAATATGCCAGAAACAGAAATGGCACCACTGTTATTACTCGTATAGGAAATACTGTGAATAAACCAGAGGGTCCCAGGTCAGGTCAAGTTTATTTTGTTGGTTTTGTTTTCAGAGAAAAATTTCCGTATAATTGGCTCAGGTAGAAGAAGAAGAATATTCCAAAAGTTGGATTTGGCTAATAAAAGGAGAATGTCCAACACAGCACAAAGCCTCCAGTGACTCTCCTTGGAATACTCAGATGTTGTAAATAATTCTGCTCTCAATTACACAGAATTAATCCTACCAATTGCTGTTCAATCCTCTAATCCACAGCTGTAGTTGGTAATTATCTTTTTATCTAGAGGGTGAAATCTATCATCATTACAAACTTTTGCTTACCGAAACCCTCCCAGTGAGTAGTGAATTAAAATTTAGAGTTCAAATGAAAAAGTACTTTTAGCCCTGTACAAAGAATTATAGTGGTCTTGACTTGACTCCAGCATGAAAGGGTTAATTGACAAGTAAACAAATATAAAGCCAATACAGAGCAAAATTTATTTTATTAATTCTAATAACTTACCTGTGGCACTAGGCTAACATGGATATTACAGAAGTTCTCTCTTTTTGCTTTGAACTGAAACTGTCTAAATGCTTCAACAAATGGCATTCCTTCAATATCTCCAATGGTTCCACCCAGCTGAAAAGGAAATGGATATGTCAGAGTGGCAGAAAGCAAACACAAAAGAAAAAAAAAGTCTTATATATTTCAAGATGTTTTCTGAAACTTTTATCTCAAACCCCTGACAACTGAAATTTGCAAGCATACTCTACGAAGTGTTTTCATCTACTCTGCACATTTTGTTTCTTGTGGAAAACATTAAACAATTTTCCAGTTTTGTTATGTTCACTTTACACCAGATACATAAACTTCCCACGGGAAGATGTGTGGTGCTGCTGAATAATACATGCTTTACACTGCCTTCAAAGTGGTGAACCAGCAACCAACAGTTAAGCTGATGGGAAGATTTTCATATGGAAAAACTTTATTTCCTGTCAGATTAACAAACATTTGTGATTAACAAGAGACAGACATTTCTCAGTATTATCATGGCTTTCCAACACCAATAATTGTTTATTACCAAATCAAACTGCAAGGCTAAGTCCATGCTGGAATTTATTTATAAAGACAGAAATCAGATGCCTTTCAAAGACACAGCAAGCTATAGCAGACTAAGCACTGAATAAAGCAGTTTTGCACACAAGTCTGATGAAGTACTTGTATTGCAGAACGATGTTTTTGTGCCACCAAGTGGTTTTTGACAGAATTACATATTTCTGTTCATCCAGTACCAGAAAAACTGACAACTACATTTGTACATCACACACATGTTTAGTCTAACTCCTTCAGGATTTTACAACGGAAAAATGTTACAATTATTTTTAGAGTACTGAAGAAAAATAATTTTATCAGGCTAGAGGGGTAAGCGTGTAACAAAAAAACCAAAAAAACCCAAACCAAACCAAAAAAACCTGAAGTTAAAGGACTGATATGGCCATCACTTTTAATGTTCTTGTGCGACTTTTGTATTTACTTTTTCATATTTGTTTTAAATGAAATATTTGACTCTCACTGTGCACATCATAAAAAGATCTATAGTTATATTGGTAAGTGTATTTCAATAAAGGCAGATTCTTCTGAGTAAGAAACACAGCAATTCTGTTGCTGGGTCACAAAGCTTATGGCACTATTGATTACAGCGGTCACTTCTGGCATTAAATCTGTGACATATTCTTTTGTCAAATCCCCAAGTATAATCTTTTTCCATTATTTTCTGCTGTAATAGTAATACTAGCAATTACTGGCTTTCATCCAGTTGTCTCAATGCCCTACCAAGGGTGGGTAAAACTCATTGTTTCCATTGTGCAAAACATCAGCAGGTTAAGTGATTAACAAAGTTGCCTCCAAAGATCTTAAAGATAACATTAGAAAGCGGGAAACTAACTTACACATTGTTTAAATATATTCCTTTAAGCATGACCACAAGCAACAAGACAAACATTTGAAGTTCTATGGAAAGCTAGAATACGAAAGGTTCTCCTACTGACCATAGGAGATTTCAGGTATTACACAGGTTTTCTCAATACTGTTAATAGTATAAAGCTTCAGTCAAACATCTGGATCTTGGAAGAGACAGTTCACATTACAGTAACTGTCTGCTTTAATTCTCTAAGTTAATAAACTCTTAAGCAGCTCAATTTCAGCCGAATTCTAGAGTGGATTTAGTCAAGTAAATGGAAGCTGTAGAGGTAAGACCATGCCTATCCCTTTCAGAACAAACCAAAGAATATAAAATGTGTCTTTGAATTTCTACTCTCCACAAAACTTCAGTCTGACCTTTTTACAGTAAGGAGCAAAGACAAAGCAAACAAGCTCGTTGTATTCACTGCAGATATACAACCTAAAAGGTTCCATACTTACCTCAATTACACAGATTTGTGGCTCTTTTCTATCATCATCCACTGGAACTTTTGCCTGATTCATTACCCATTCCTGAACTGCATCAGTAATGTGTGGAACAACTACAAAACAAAACCAGAGAAGGCAAGCATAGCTTACTTTAGGCCATATACTAATTTTTGCATGCAAAAGGGGTAAAGAGAACAGAAAGCCAAGAGGAAACTACTAGGTCCTTTCTCTAGTTCTTCTTTCATCAAGCCCAGAAGCCAAACACCACAGGAATATGCCCATATCTTTTGGAAGGGAAAAAGGAGTAAGGTGGTGCAGCACAGAGCAGCCTGTTTTGGCTGATCCCATCTTTTGTGAAAACTGAATGGACTAGTAGCCCACAAAATTAAAAATATTACCTTGAACGGTTTTCCCCAGATAATCACCATGTCTTTCTTTATTAATGACATGCTGATATATCTTTCCAGTGGTGATATTGTTATCTTTATAAAGATTGATGTCCAAAAATCTCTCATAATTTCCCAAATCTAAGTCAACTTCTCCACCATCATTCAATACAAAAACTTCACCTGAAAAAAGAAAGTGAAAACAGACAGAAAAACAATACAATAATCAGAAATTATTAAACACACAGCAGGAATACCACAGACATTGTAAAATAGAAAAAAAAAAATTTAAATTATATATGGCAACAACACATCAATAAAGCCCATACTGCAACTCAATCTGCACTGTCATTCTGTATGACTTAATAGCCAAGTCATTAGTTTTACATCTAATGTCCATCCCTCAGACACATATAGTTTTGCAAATAAATGTAAATTATACTGCCAAAATATTTAAGCAACATAAATATTTAAACAGCATTTCAACAGCAGAATAATCCTTCACAGGAAGAAAACAATCTCTAGGAATCATAAATTGGAAACAAATAAAATATTAATTCACTTGCAGGAGACAAAAACTATGCTTTTATAAGCATGAATTATTATACATGCTCAAAGTGTTACACCATAAATTCTTGTTGCTTGGATCTATTTTAATGATTAAAGCTTGCATCAGGAGTAAAGTTATGATGAACATAAATGCTTCAAACGTGATCACCGTCTTTGAGTTGGTTGTTCCATCCAGTATATTTGGTTCACTATGTCCATAGCAAGGGTTATTTCTGACCCTGAAAAATCTACTTAAAATACCCTTCAGGTTCAGACTTTTCTTAGCCCTCTAAAGAGTCTCTGAACCTAGTCTACTTCTGACAGAACTAAAGTTGCTAGATCTTGAGGTAAGGCTAGAAAGCTCTTCAGAAAAACTCTAAGTATTTTGCTGATGCCATGATGATTTTTTGCTTTTTCTTTTATACCCCTTTTATACCTTTTTATAACTTCTGTATTCTTAGCGTTTTTTAGCCTACATTCTTGGACTTGTTGGTCAAGCTAGGAGATTAAACATTTTAGAAGCTTCGTAGTTAGGGATCAGAAAGCCCCAGACACCAAGGTCCTCTCCAGAACACATTTTGTAAACTAGGATAGAACCATCCAGGGGAAGGTTCCTTGGGGAGGGGGGCTCACTCGAGCATCTCACTGGGGAATCTTTGATAGATATGGTAATTAGTAAGACCTATAATGATCTACCAGATCTATTGTGTGTGGGCATTGCTGTGTGCATTGGGGTGCATTCCACCCGGACGTAGTGCACCCAAGGATCCTTAAAATAAATACCAAGGTAAAATCCCTTTTTCCCTTCTAACCGTGTTTGACTCTTGATTTTAAGGCCAGGATAAGGCATCATTGGCATGACCCAATAAATCAATGGCTAAACAAGTTTTGTGACTGATGCACACAAAAAAAAAGTGGACTACAGAAATGTATATCCCAGCAAAGTACAACACTACACTTCAATGAACTGCCTAACAAATCACCCCAATGTGTGCAACAGAGTGGAAGAATTATGCCTGGTTCTGTGAGGCACTTGATACATCCTACTAAATCATCATTTAAGCCAACAGAAGCAGAGTGGAATCAACAATTCTCTTAAGCAGGCCTTGGAAGAGAAGAATAAAAAAATATGTATTATTAAAAAGCCTCTACAGTTAACTGGGAATCACTAAATTAATCATATCAATCATATTTCTGTCAAAATGTTAATGAAGGAGGCCTGCCATTCTGGGTCATGTAACTTCCACGTACTACCCAGCAACCCAGTGTTTCTTCACAAGAAGTAAGAAAATTTTCAGTGAAAAAAAGAATTACATGCCATAGTGTTCCCTCTCTCTCCCCTGTACCAGGTCTAGGGAAGGAACACATCCTCCCAGTCTCAAGTCATCACAGGAGTCTTATGACCCATTCAACTGCCTAAGTAGCAGCAGATGTACTCCTTAAAGTGCAGGAAACTTTGCTTTTTAAGAGAGGTCTGACGTGCTCTGCTCTTTCTCTACTTAAAAAGCAAAGTAGTGGTTTTGCAGTTAAGGAGATACACATATTTATCTTCAGTTCCAAAAACTGTGGTGTGGACTAAAAGTAAGCAAATAAAATCCACAACATAAAAATAATTAGAAATGTCTTCTGGCTGAAGGCACTTTGAAAACCATTGCTTTTAATAAATGTACAAGTAAAAAGCCACACATCTGAAGGAACATTCAATATTACAAATGCAATGTCTTCTAACTCATCAGGAATAGTCAATAATAGTCAACCAATGTGGCTTAGAGAACCAACCAACCAAACACTGCATCTACTTTAAAATTGTATCATTAGTAGGCTCTCTAAGCTTCACTGATGTTTTTGACTAGATTATTTTTTACTAAAATGAGAACTTAAGCTAACTCTCATGAAGGCACTTACATTAGAAAGCACTGATGCCCAGAGAACAGCATTCTCAAGCAACTGTTAAGGACTTAAGTTTCAAGTAAGTTTTATAGCACTATTTAAAAGGGAGTTTTAATCAAGTTGAACTGAAGATAGCATTAACTGAACAAGGCTTACAGCTAGGATTTTCCCAGTAAAGTGGTATTTTACAGAAAGGAAGCATCTGCTCATAACAGTGTCTTCAAAAAAACAGGCTTCTGTTTCCTAACTTAAAACAGACAGTGCCCTTGAGAACACACAGTAAGCAATAAACTTTCAAAACAATGATAAAACAACTAGCAAACACCATACTATTGTTTTTTAAAAACAAAACCAAAACATGTTATTGTAAATACAAGCATTTATGTGAAAGGGAACAGCACTAATCTTCATACCATGTTCGTAAGGTGAAAAGGTTCCAGCATCTATGTTTATGTAAGGATCAATTTTGATTGCAGTGACACGTAGACCACATGATTTCAGAATGGTGCCAATGCTGCTTGCAATGATCCCTTTACCAATGCCTGAGATGACACCACCAGTTACCAGGATGTACTTCATTGGAAAATCAGCACACATGCACAGACCTTGAGCTGGAAACCTAAAACAACAAAGATGTACATCTGATGAACATAAATTCATGTCTGGGAAGATCACAACTCAATCTGCAAAGAATCGAAATTGAAATGACCTTCAGGAACATACAATAAAAATGACCATTTTGGAATGTGGGAGCAGGATTCACCTCTCCCAGCTTGAACACCGATACATAAGATAAACACTCTATGTTGTCCCTAAACAGGTTCTGATGAGGCTGATCAACACACATAGTTGAGGTATTAATTTACAGTTCTACACAGAAAGGGCTGCTGGGTGCCAAATCCACAAAAGGACTACCAAAACTTTTCACTACTTATACATTTTAGCAAACAAAGGCACCAATGTTCATCAGCTACAAGCTGCATTTTTCCACCCATCTGAAACAGGTTGACATGTGTATCTCATCTGTAAATGAATTCACATTCCATTCAGATGGCTGTGGAGGCTAGTCACTGAACAGTTTTTGAACAATGGCTCACCACAGAGCAAGAACTCTAGGGTCAAGAAAATCTTGCTTTACTTAAACACCCAATTCATCCAAAACATGCAACAGCACGTGATTTAATGGCCCTCATACAAATATGTGTGGTTCTTCAGCTGCTGGTATGAAGCAGTAGCTAGTCAATGAACATTTTAGTGCTTCCTTTTACTATACTAAAGTAAAAAAAATAAGGCCTGGATCTTCAGCAGACTGAGTTCAGGAATGTAACAATGCTTGTTATCAATGCTCTTACATTTCTGGTAATAGGAATTAATAATTTTAATTAATTAAAATAATTTAATAATTAATTAAAAATTAATATTTGCTTGCCAATGTGGTCAAAAGGACGACCGTAACCAGCAAATGTATTTAACTCAGGAGAAAAAGGAACATCACGGATTAACTTTTCCCTGCCATTTAATTTTAATATGTAATTTTTTTTAATAGCAAAGATTTTAAGACTTGGACCCTACTACCTCTGTTTCAGGCTATTCCTTCAGACCTCAGCCAACTTAGTTGTAAACGTTAACATCATAAACATCTAAGCCATTTTCAAAGCTCTTTTCAGGAAAACTGGGGGGATAATTTCAACAACGGTATAAATCTTGAATACATGCCACTTTAGAACTCCTAAACCTTGCTTCCAGGAACCGAAATGAAAAGCTCGCTGTGATTTTAGCAAAAACAACGATTTCCCAGCAGCTTCAGGAAACGCGTTTACTTGAAATAGGTACAGAGAACTCCAGGTGGTCTGGTAAGTCACTTGTAAAAGATGAAGGAAACAGGACAGGAGGAAGAGCTGAAAGCGAATACTGGAAGAAATCATTTCGCTGGGAAGTGGCACACGAATTACTCTGTCCGGCCTTATCTACAGGAGCTGCCGCCTCCAGCACGGATTTGCGGGCGCTGCACCCCAAACGTGCCGCACCACGGGAGCGCTCGGGGCGCTACGGCCGAGCAGGGAGAGGCCTCCGACTTACGTAGGTGTTAAAGGCGGCTNGCGGAAGTGGCGCACGCGGAAGGAGCGCGGAGCGGCCGCCCGGGTTTCCGCAGCAGCGCCGGCACGGCCCGAGCGCGGCCGCCGCCCTGAGCCATGTTGCGCGGCCTGGGCAGCTGGCTGGGGCTGGAGCGGGCGGGCGAGGAGCAGCTGCTGCCCGCCGGCAAGAGGGGCAGCCCCGCGGAGCAGGAGCAGGACCAGGAGGAGGAGGAGGCAGGGCCCGCCGAGCAGGAGCAGGGGGAGCTGCCGGGGGACTCGGAGGCGCTGCTCAGCCCGGCCAAGGGAATCGGCAGTGAGTGTCCCGGGGCTGCCGGCTTTCGGATGTGAACTAAGGAAACAAGGCTGCAAATGTGCCTTTCGGTTATCGCCTCTTTCAGAGCTGTTATTAAAGGGGCAGCATTTCTTGAAGTATCTGCTCTGTTGGCACTATGGGAGGAGGTCTGTCTGTAGAGAGAATAGGTCTGTCTACGTAGAATAACGTACTTTATGGATTGCTGTGGGGTTTTGTGATTTTTTCATATGAAAATCATGGGGATTGATGGTTTTGTTGAACATGTCTGCACTCTTAGAATCCTAGAATGCTTTGGGTTGGAAAAGACCTTCAAGATAATCTCGTTCCAACCCCCCTACCATGGGCAGGGACACCATCTGCTGGACCAGGCTGCTTAAAGCCCCATCCAGCCTGGCCTTGAACGCTGCCAGGGATGGGGCAAAGCTGTAATTTGCTATGAGTAAAATTCCTGCTTTACCGTAGTGGATTCTTGGATAAAATTAATCCGAAGTGCAGACCTAAAGGTTTTGGGTTTTTTTTAATTGATGCTCTGAAATTCTTGATCAACATCACTCTGAGAGGTTAGTCTGAGCTGGTTCTTTACTGTGCTTTGTTTTGGGCAATCTGAACTGCAGCAGTTTAGTCTGTGTAGTTTGGTCAAATACGTTATGTCTAGTTGTGGTAAATTGATTCTGATCTTCTGATTGCTCTGGTTGTTCAGGAAGGAAAAAGGACTTTGAATTTCAGGGAAGAATAAGCATTGACTATTATCTATATAAAGATCCATCCCATAATTTTCTCCGTAAGTGAAAATTTGGTTTAGTGGTCTATGGGTTCATTGTCTGTGGGTAGATTGTGGTGGAAGGGCTTTCTTGCTGTTTTACCACATAATCCTAGAAACCTCTGCATGCCCTACAACCTGGGTAGCTGTGTGAAAAGAATCCCCTGGCAGATAAAGAATTTTACTGGTAAAACCAAAGCCTTACAGACATTATTTTTTGGTTATTATCATGCCATTACAGAAATTATGAGTGTTTTGCCAATGTGAACTAATAATAGAAATATTGCTAGATACACATTCCTGATGTAGGCATAGACTTGTACGATGGAGAGTGAGTTTCTTAGTCGTTTGAAAGTGTTATTTTCCACCACTTTTTTAAGACTAAGTACCACCCCTTCAGCAGCCTTATAAGTACCTTAGTTCAAAAGAATATTTGCACTTACTGGAAATAAAAAGCATTTTGCTCTTCAGCCTGGTTCCAGGACTGGCAAAAACCACTTCGTGCAATAATGCCAGAATGTCACCAGACTGCATATTTTGCACCTAAAACAAATGTATATGAGAGAGTTTCCAGGGATACATGAAACAACCAATAAAAGCTGGTATGGAGTAAGCAGTCTGGTTGGCTGCTGCTTGCTCTGCTCTCATAGGGGCAATAATATATGCGTCTATATCGAAAGTGTAGAAGTTAACGTTTTTTTTATACCTGAATCATGTGATGGGTTATAAGCCCTAATAACAGACATAAAAGATGCTAATAAGTACTTGAAGGATTTTGGTTATCCCCATTCTGTGACTTATAAGTGAAAGTTACATATAAAAAATTGTCTTGTAAGGATTGGCTAGACTTCTGCATATTTTGTTAGTGATTTTGTGATATCGTAACAAGAGAACGTTTTATCCACCACAGAGAATACTCAGCTTTCCAAAAGGTGACATCGGTGTTCCAAAGTAACTCATTCTTCCAGTGGCTAACAACCATGTGTTAAAGGAACTTTTTTTTTTAATTCTTTTTTTCATTATAAGATTCTTTTTTACATTTCTAACTCATAGGGAAGCTGGATTTTTTGAGAGTTCTTGAGAAGGAAGGTGGTTTTTTGTTTGAAACAAAAGTGCTCGATTTTGGTTTGTTTGTTTTTGTTTGCTTGACAACCCCCGTATAAAAGTCAAAGGTGATTTTCTGGAATAACTGAAATATGTGACTCATTGAGCTGACCACCAAGCAGCATCCCCTTGATCCCTTTCTGCAGGGCTGCCCTCCAGACACTCCTGTGCCAATTTATACTCATCCCATGTGCAGAATCCAGCATTCATTCTTCTTAAATTTCATGCCATTGATATTTGACCAAATGTTCCAATCTATCTAGACCCCTCTGCAATTATTTTATTTACTATGGCACTAACACAGTGTATGTACTGGAGCTGAGGCACTGCAGTCATAACCATTCAGATATAATAAAGTGCTTGTGACATGATGTCATCTGAGAAATAGTCCCAGTGTTTTAAATAATCAGTCTATAAGCTGATATTTAATGTTTCTGAAGGTTTATGATGTACATCTTGCTTCTTTCAAGTTTGTTCTCCTTAATTAAAATAGAATACAGTGCAGATGGCCATGCTATGTATACGTAGTTCTTTCCCTGTCACCTCTTGTCACTTCAGCACTGCTAATATAAAAAATGTGAGTTTTTCAGAATATTTGTCATTGTTGTTCTGACACTGAATATATTCAGAAAAATGAGCCAGCACAGCCACAGTGCTTTTCATGGAGCTAAAGAGAGGAAGACAATGCAAAATAGATAAGGGCAAACATCAAGAGCAAGCTTCTGTGCTAAGGCTTTTGAAGGAAGTGTTAACTTCCTGAAATTTTTTGGATTTACTGCCTCAGTTTATGAGACTTTATTGTGCATGTCGATTTTCTTAAAAAATACATAATTCTGTTTTAATACTGTGGCTAAGTTACTTTATAGCGTAATGTCTCCAAAATACTTACATGAAATCAGGAAAGACACATTGCTTCAGAAAACTCTTTGGAAAGGAGTATTTCAAGGACCATTAGGAATGTTTGATTTAGTAAACAAGGTTCATGTATAAATACTTGATTTACAGAAAGTTGTGATCATCATCGTCGCCATTAAATAATATAAACTAGAGAAGGATAAATAGAATTCTAGGAGTTTTTTGTAGGCCAGAAGCTGGGTTAAGTTATTTTGAAAGAAACTTCTAAGTAGGTATCCAAATGTCTAAAGAGAAGGAAAAATAAATGTAGAAAGAGAACTGGATGTAAAGAAATCTATTCTCAGGTCTTTCTTTTTTTGTGTGTGAAAGGTTACCTCTTCAATTTTGCCTCTGCTGCTACAAAAAAGATATCTGAATCTGTTGCTGAAACAGCACAGACAATAAAGAAGTCTGTAGAAGAAGGAAAAATTGACAGTATCATCGATAAGGTAATTTATTTCTAGATACTGGACCTGAAAGATCTGTTTGTTTACCATTGTTATAACATGTGGCAAATCTGGCATTTGATAACATTTCTTTAAGCTGTCTTTACATAGTATGTCTTTCAAGAGATATTATGCATCTCCTGTCATGATGATGTGACTGAAATGTTTATTCATGGTAGACTTGCCACAAAATAGTCACCCTGCTTTTCTCAGTGCTGCACCTGTGTTTGTTCAGTTCCATCAGGACGCTGATATGCTGGAGAAAGACCAGAAGAAAATATGAAAAATGCTGATGTAGGTGGAAGGGCTGGAAGAATTTGAGACAGGCAGTTGGGGAATATCTGTCCCAAGATGTGTAGACTGGTTTCTTTTTGCCCCACAGCTTATTTAGTCGGAAAAAGGGATGAGGTGGCTTGCATCTTAAATGCATCTCTTCAGCAAAAGTCAGAATTAGCTCAGCATTGTGGATACCCTAAGACCCATGGGGTATACAGGTACAGTTTCCTAAGAGCCAGTGAGCTAATGGAACACCTTGTTATTGTCCTGTTCCTTTCCCCACCCTCACCCTGCCACATAGTTCTCGCCCTCTCTGTTCCTGTCTGTCAGCTCCAGTTGCTTAACTTGTGCCAGCAAGTGTTCTTCCAGTGCTTTAAGCCACAAGCTTGGCAGAAGGCAAAGAAAAAAAGAAAAAGGGAGCAGTAAGTGCCATGTAGTGTTCTGTGTTTGCTGTTGAGAGCAGCTTGGAAGGGAAAGGAAAGGGAACTGGCCAAAGCCATCCCAGCTGTAGTAGGACTATGCATCCAGGAATGTGATGCAGGCAAACCCCTTTTCCTGATCCTGTCTCTCAGACCCTGCTTCAGGGGAACTACAGCGTTGCCTGGTTTTTTTTAATATAGTAGAATTCTGTTTCTTGATATAATTAGTGTTCATGTTGTCTTCCAAACAAATCATCGAATGACATCAAATGAATTTCTATTATGATTACAATTTACATTTTGTCTTCAGATTTCATTGACAACTGTCTCTATAAAAATAGCAGAGATTTATTTCTTTCTACAGTATATCAGACTCTAATTTTGATCCACATCAAAGAGGAAAAATCAAGTAACAAGTTATTTGTTAATACACTATCAAGAATGCTCCTAAGAAACTGTAGCTAAGTACCTACATCATATTTTATGCCTAAAATACCATTTTATTTTCTCTGTGAATGTCTTAGAGTAATATGAATTCCCTGTTTTGATTAATAAATATTACATATAGGAGAAACAAGATTATAGTTGTATCATCATAAAGCTTTCTTCTTACACCATATAAATTGTTTTATTGCATAAATAGAAAGAAATCACAAAACTTAAAACCAAAAGGAACCACAATGATCTGTTGTATAACTGACACTACAGTAGTTCTCTCATTGATAGTAACCTTAACCTGAAATACTGGGTCACTGAAGGAAAAAAAAAAGTATAGGAATTTATCAGGATTTAGCTTAAAGATTTCTGTGCATTTTGGCAACTTGCTGGTCCATATACCTCACTGCATAAAATTTGTATGCTGTGAGTGGTTTAAGTATTCATTTCCAGCTTCATCTTTTTTACTTCTGCTTTCAACCACAGAACATTTGCATTCTTACTTCTAGATTATGGCATGCCAAATTCTGAGACCGTTCTCCATTTTTGTTAATTCTAAATTCAATGTAGGATATTTCTAAATATGATTTCTTTAATGAAAATTTGTCAACAACATAAATGGAGAAGTTATTTTGTTTCAACTAAGCAGTTGGATTCTGAAATCCAACTTTACAATTTTGGAAGTCCAGTTTCTTGAAATGGATATATTTCTTAGGCAACTCTTGAAACTTGTGTAAGGCCAAAGGTATCTTTCAGTGTTTAGTGCTTTAAAAATACTTTTAAATAAGTCTAAACAGTCTGTGTTGTCTGTATTTGATATGGTAAAACAGTAAGGGCGTATGCATAGTATGCCAATGTTCAAATTATCAGCTAAGATTTTCCATCTTTTTTCCTTGTTCCCTGAACTTGATAAAACTATAAATATAATTCTGAAGCATACACAGTAGTTTTAAATGCAAAATCAAATGTTTCAGTAAAAGGAAAGGTATGATTGACATGAAAGACCTTTAACTCACAAGAAGAGACACCATGGATGTAAGAATATGCACTGTATTTAAAAGCACTTTCTGACTGAACATAAAACAAGAAGAGTGAAATTTTTTTTAATTGTGGTTCCCTAATGTTTATTTTAGACAATTATTGGAGATTTTCAGAAGGAACAGAAGAAATTTGTGCAAGAGCAGCAAACTAAAAAATCAGGTAATGTATACTTTTTTTGGTGATGCCTGACATCACATAAGTGAGACCTTGCAGAAAGGTGGATAATTGAGCTATATCTGAAACTAATCTATCAAAACACTAGATAATGAAACACATTATGTCAGAATTTAACGCATATGGTGGAATAGGAAGATCATACAGATCATATTTTTAAGTGAGGTTAGTATTATGTTACCTAGTGGGTTTAGATTTGCTTTTTTTAACCAACTTCTGCTTTATGAAATAAACTCCAAGATCACCATGCTAGCAAAGTTGTTTTCTCACATTGTGTTTCATCATTGGCTTTTATCTTTTTAAATGTGTTACCTGAATGCAATAATTTCTGACAGTCTGAATATCTAGTGACTCTGCTAATCTTGAAAATGAACTGGTTTTAAATGGATTGTGATAAAATTTTTCATGCAGTCTGTACTTAGTGTGTTAGTCTGGTTTCTTCTTGCAAGATTGCCTTTGGGATTGTGTTGTCTGTATTTCTGTCTTTTTGTCTGTTAGTAAACTTGGGCTTCTCTTGATGTATTTCTGAAAGCTTCATGGAAATAGGTAGGTAGATTGGCCAAAGGAGGAGTAACAGATGAAAGGAGCTTTAGCATCAGATGTGAATCCATGTTAGTGAAAGATCTTGCTGACATCAGCTGCACAGGCAAATAAGCACTGTTAGTTTAAGGGCACAAGAATTATTCAACTGCTGCAGATGCATCATCTTGTCTCTGTAGGCTGAATTTGCATTGACAGCGTAGAGATTAATAAGTATCTATACATCTACCTTATTTTCCTCTCTGTACAGCCTAAAGAACTATTTTGAAAATATCTGTATAAAGATAGAAACAGCTGAACTCGAGTAGGCTTCCTCAGTGTATAATGGGTTGTAATTCATAACAGATTTATAACATTTTTCTCCATTGTTAAAGAATTGGTGTCTTCTGGGTGTAAGTTACTTTGCAAACTTAATTTAGATAAAGTTTACACATTTAAAGTGAATCTGGAAATACTATTTGCAGGCAACTTAACCAGTTATACAGCACTACTTCAGTAGCTAAAGTAAGAGGCACCAAGTTCTGACTGGTGCACGCTGCAAAGAAATCCCCCCAGTTTTATTTTTACAGTAACAGAGATCAGCAACTATTTAGTTACTACTTTTTTATCTCTGATAAGCAAAGATCCATTCCTAGGGTTTCTCTCTTATGCCTTGGACTTAGTTTAGGAAAAGAAAGGCACTGTAACTTGGCCTACTGGTGTAACTGTTTACTTTTGGGACACTATATGTTACATTAGGTAAGGTCTGTTACTTGGAGTGGGTTTTTTTCAAGTGATAACACATGCAATTATCTTCCTTCTTTCACTACTAGAAGCAGCAGTGCCTCCCTGGGTAGACAGCAATGAAGAAGAGACAATTCAACAACAAATACTGGCCTTATCAGCAGTAAGTATTTAATTTCCTGTAAGATTTGAAATTTTCTCTTGGAGAAATTAAAACTACTGGGGTTTTTTAAGTACGTTTATTAAATTATGTGTTTTCAAGATACTTTTAATATGTCTGTCACTGCACCAATCATGTGCAAGAGTAAATAGTTCTATCAGTTTCAACTTGAACCAAAGCAGATCTTCAATATAGTTTTTATTTTTATAAAGGCTTTACAGATTGCTTTGCTGCTCTTGTGTGTGAACTAAGGTATCCTTTTTCTGATATCATTTAATGACCATAAATATGTCCTTCAAAGGATAAACGGAATTTTCTGCGGGATCCTCCAGCAGGTGTGCAGTTTCATTTTGACTTTGATCAAATGTACCCTGTTGCACTGGTGATGTTACAAGAAGATGAGCTTCTTAATAGGATGAGGTTTGACCTTGTTCCCAAACAGTAAGTAATTTCTGCTGGTAACTGTATCATCATGCTTTTAATGTGTCTGTAAATACCCATAAACTACTCCCTGTTCTTTTCACTTCCTTCAGTTCTTTATGTTCTTCTGACATGTACCTATACTTTTAACTGCTAGTGTCTAACACATGGGGTATTGCATGTGCATTGCAGTTTAGCAGTTGGAGGTAAGAAAAAAAGTTTATCTGTGAGACAGACCTAATAAGGACCTGTTGACTTCAATATGGGAGAGGCCTTCAGTATTTCCATGTCCAGTGTGCTAAATTAATTTTTTTTTTTCCCCAAAGAAACATAAAGCAACAATAAAAATGTTCCGATCTGTTGGTGTAACTGACATCCCAAAAACGTGATTACAGATAGTCAGAGACCCCCCCCACCCCAAGAAATGGTAATAGAATGTGTCACGAAAAAAGCAGCAATGCAAGCAAGAAAAACTGGATTTGGATAGGAAATGGGAAAAGCTCTGTGTTGCAGAGCTTTATTCCAGAGCTGTTATTCCTTGTCTAGTCCCAGGCTCTTCCCCTAAAGGTTGTTTCACAAGTCAGCTTCCTATTTAAGTGGGAGTTCCCAACATTAGTCTCCTTCTCTAAGGATGAGAACAGGAAAGAAAATCTTTCCTTGTGACATGTTCTGTCTTAAATCTCCTCCTTTTATAAAGCTTCCCAACTCCTCGTTCTATTTACCTTCTTCTCTGTTGTCAGTTCTGAAGATCTGCCCCTATTATCTGATGCTCTGTCTTCAGCCTCTGGCCACGCTATCCTTGCCTTTTGTACCACATTGCTTAATATTTTTTTGCCTGTTCTTAGTCTCAATGGTCACTGTGTGCCTGAATAGGTGTGAAGGTAACTTCACTCAACCTACACAAGTTCCTCCCCACAGATCTTGCCATTTCTGCCTTCTGTTGCCTCTGGGTTAAAGTTGGGTCTTTTCGTTCTTGCTGGAGGGATTTCTGAGGGAAATGTTGCCTGAGGTAGGGGATAGTGTCCCACTTATCAGAGCTGGTCATTTCCACGATGGCAGTTTCTAGTTACTAAAGGTTCTGTGGACGTGCTGAAAGACATGCAGATAGTGAAATAGTACTGCTGCAATCTAGGAATGGCTTCTGCCACCACAGATGTTCCAGTTCCACCTGATGTCTAGGGAAGATGTAGACAATTATAGTTTGACAATAATAGAGTGTTTGGCTTAGAGGGGAAGAGAACGGGGTTGTTTGGCTTGTTGGGTTTGCTTACATAATTTGTCAGGAAAGATGGAACAGGATAATATCTTTCCATGCCATGTATTGCTGCATGCTGTTAAGCTTTTCCTAAAGTTACAACATTACTATTATATGTTCAAGTCAATTGCAAATGCCTTGTGAAAGATCAAGAACTTCTAAAATGATGGACTTTTTAAAATGTGTTAATGTTACAAATTTCTTTTTTAAGTTTTTACTTAAATATCAGCTATGTCTACTCCTCCTCTCTGCATATTTAATTTTATTTTACTGCTAGATGGTAAAAGGAACGATATTTCAAATGTAATAATAAAAATCTGTTTTTTCTCTCTAGTGTAAAGGAGGAGGTGTTCTGGAGAAACTATTTCTACAGGGTGTCCCTAATTAAACAGTCTGCACAACTCACCGCGCTTGCAGCTCAACAGCAAGCAGTAGGAAAGGAAGAGAGCAAAGGCAAAGAGGATAATGAACTGAAAGGTATGGGAAACATTTGTTTTAGCACAGTTCATTAACTTAGTGTCACGCTGTTGCCTAAAACCAGAAGAAAAATTTTTCGAACAATATTAAAATTGATAACATAAAGAGCGGTCTTTTAATGAAAGCTTTCAGTTGCACATATAATACATATATGCATGTGCAGCATCAAATTTTCACAATTTTTATAAGTTTAATTAATTAGCATATCTAGCAAGTACATCCAGTAGGAGAACAGTTGCCCTGGTAACCCACCTTTGGATCTGCTGCACTGGAGGTCCTCCAAGGGTTCTTAGCCCTATATCTTGTTATATCTACAAAGTATCTTATTATTTCGGCCCAGGTGCTGATGCAAAACAGGATGTCCTTGTTAGAAACCCTTTTTCTTGAAAATAAGACCAAACAGAACTTCAGTAATGTGGCATAATATATGAGGAAGGGTAACTACTGTTCTAAAGTGTGAGGAAGTGCTAGAAACTGTACAACTATATATTAAAAATGCACAAAGCTACAAATATTTTTAAAAAGCTAAAAATTTTTAGGTATCAACAAGTAGGCATTGTATACATCAAGTGCCATCATGTTTTTATCCTGGATTGCCTATTAAATCAGGGCTTCTCTCACCATACTTGGTGTCTTTGTGTAGATTGGTGAAGAGGAGGCTCCTGGTGCTTTTAAGCTGTTTTCCAGTTTCAGCCAATTTTGTCAAAAGAGTGGAAATCTCAAGAGGAGAAATGTTGTACTTGGCTTATGACAGCTCATGACTGTTAGTGGTCTCAGGTGTGATTTTTGACTTGTCAGAAAGAAGTAGGAGATACCTTTGGTTCAGCTGATCAAACGACAAGTACTAGCCAACCCAGTGAGCTGGCATATGGCTTGCTCTTGGCTTTTGCTCATCCCTCGTGCCAAACAGAAGTTAGTGAGTGATACAGGGGTAGAACAACTGTGGTGGTGGAGGCAGAGACACATGCAGGGTGTGGAAACAGAAAAAATGGGGACCAGGAGGCTACCTGGAATACAGCCTTGAAATGAAAAAGCTGCTTCAACAAAGGTATCTTCAGTTACATTGATCAGTCCCTACAGGTGATTCTTGCTGACTCTCTAATGAACCACTGGACCTCTTCGCATGTTAACAAATTCTGCAAGCAGGAATATTTGCAGCTTAAAGAGTATAAAGCAGTTACTGGCAGAAACGCAAAAGATAACCAGTAGCTCATTAAATCTAGGCTTAACCTAGGTACAGTCACCACTCCTGGTAAGACACCTGAAGGATCTTGGCAGGCTGGGTAGGCATCAGGCAGAAGGAGAAAGCCTTTGCTTCACCTTGGAACCATTCTCATATCCCCAATACCAATGAATCGTCATCCATTAAATCCACTAATACTTAGGTCCTGTTGACACTGCTGGCCTGACTGACTGCCAGCTGATCACTGCCAAGTTAACTTCTTTTTCCTCCTTTTTGAATATAATGTCTTTCTATATAGGTATTTTTCCTCTTGAGTTACCTTTCTTATTCTTTTTACAGACTTTTTCACAGGCCTTTTGCACAACTTAGTAATGTTCTGCACAGTCTGAGCTAAGGTTACTCAGCTGGGTCTTGGCTCCTTGGATGGGCAGCTGAACTTTGGGGTGAAGGGGAGGCTACAGATGGAATTACAAAGCTGGGCTTCCATGTCGCATATGTGCCTTTGTTGTCAGTTTGTCTCGTGTTTCTCGAAGATTTTGTTTGGAATGTGCCTGTGTCAGCCTAGGCAAGGTCCCCACCTACAGTGAAAAAAGTAGTTTTCTAAGAAGTAGGTTTTTGAGTGTATATCCAAGTAATACTGACAGGACAGACTGCTCCAGAATCTACTGCAGACCAAGAGGCACCAATTCCCACTACTTTTATGTACAGGACAGTTGTTTATTGTCCCAAAACTATGGCTGTTTTAACTGAAGTGTCTCAGCTTTACAGGAGATACGACATCTGACCCTATTGAACAACAAAAATGTTATGTTTGAGTCATCCAAACCCTTGGAAAATACCATTCAGTCAAAGTGAAAGTTGCTGGATTCTAGTAAAATTCCCAGTGAGACTAAAGCAAAACATATCTTCATTTAAAAAAAAAAAAAAAAACCCACTGTCTTTTGGCCTGTTGCAGCTTTTCTACAGTTCAAACCATCAGTGTGGGATATGCAGATAGATTTACTGTCCTAGTCACTGTATGTTCTATAATGGCAAAGATACATGTACCAGACTGTAGTAAATGCATGTTTTGTTTGACTCAGAAATTGCATAGATTTGGGAAGCTCTGAATAATTTGTGTTATTTTTGGTTTAAGTAACCTTTTTGAAGGTTGGATTCCCTAATTGGAAGCTAAAACTGGAAGTAATTGTCTGTTGGTAGTTCTTCATAATGTTCAGGGTTTCTTCTCAAAGCTGAGTGTCTATAAAACAGAATTAGCCTTCCATTTCTCTGTCTCCTCCTTAGCTGCTCTTTTCAGAAAGTTAATGTGGTTGATGTGAAAGGAAGAGAGAAGAGACAAATGGAAGACATTCCATGTTCTAGTGTAAAGTCTATACAAGATCTATAACAAAATGCCAAGTCCTAGCCCTTCTCTAGGTATTAGGTAGCTCTGTAGTTGGGAACTAAGTTACCTTGGGATGAGAGCACACCAGCAGTGGAGGAGATGATGCCAGGCCAGTATGTCTAGAATAATGCTAATGGTGCATCAGTCACATCTGACTGGGGTGTGGCCCAGTGCAGGGCAGCTGTGTCCCATCTGCATGAGAGCAGCAGGTGGGACCTGAGGCACCCCTCTTGAACAGCAAAATGTTACTGCCATGTCCTGCAGCTTCCCCAAGGAGGGAATGCTGGAGCCTCTTTGGCTGCAGCATTGGAAGTGGTGAGAGATCCTCTGGAGACTGAGAAGTGGAAGGAAGAGAGAAGATGGGATAGAGCAGTGGGCATTGAGTAGATGAGCTGTAAAAGCAGTGACAGCTACCAATTAGGGAATTATTTTAATTAAAACTGGTCTTAATTTTAAAAATTAAACACAAAAAAATTCCCCATTCAGAAATTGCTGAGTTATCAGAAAGAGTCCACCTGGGTACCCTGGAGGAAGCAGAGCTGCAAGCTCAGGACTGCTTTGCATGTTGGAGCAGAGAGAACTGCTAAGCAAGCACTTCACCACTACCACAGCCTCCCCTGTATGTTAATTGTTCTTGCAACCAGCTGGCTCTTCACTGTAACTCCTCTCTCGCAAGAGTTGCACGAGGAAGAAAGCTGGGGTGTTCCTTTACCTGCCAGGAAAAAGATCTAACCTTGCTTGTAAACAATCGTTGTCTTCCTAGCACCATGCTCTAAATACAGAATGCACAGTGAGTTTTCTTAGGAAATTGGGACCAGCTTCTAGGGTTTGTTTCTCAGTGACTTCCTTTGCCTGTGTGAAACAGGCCTTTGCAGAACACTGCTCTCAGGTGCACTCAGCGTTGTGCATAGTACATGTGCAGTCTGGTGTGCCCAAGAGCTAACTGGTGCCCGTGTCAGTAGTAGTATCCAGCCACGGGAGTTTGAGAACTTCTGTGATAGACAGTGACTAGATTTCAGGATCAAGTCTATGCATTTGTGACTTTAAAGATCTTGGGATGTCATTTTGAGGTTCAGAGGGGTCCTGTCCTTTAAGTGGAGTCATAATGAGGAAGTGGCTTGCTAAATTTGTCTTAATTAAGAATAGAAAATTGCTTCTCTTTGTTTTTGAAAATGGTTCACCTGTGGCTAAATTCAGCCTTTTTATCCACAAGGTTTCCTTAAAATACAGTATTTCCTTGTATATTTAATAGCTATGCAAATTAAGTGAGATTTTTATATATTTAAATGTAATCTACCTTATTTTTTTCCTCCTTTGACAGAAACAGTACGGCCAAAAACACCACCTATTACAATAAAGCCTCAAATAAAATCACAAGAGGTAAAAATGCTGTTATATTTTATCTGGTATTTAGTATGTGAAGCTGTTCCTTAATAAGTAATTATGCATCTTTGTGAGTAAGTTCTGCTATGAAACCATAATAATATAGTATCTGACAGTCCTAACCTGCTGCTGTTTTGCTGTGTTATTAATTTTTAGCATGTAAGCTTGAAACTCATTTTCAGTAGCAGAAACAGTAGTTTATCTGAAGAATGCTTTCCTTAGTATCCTGCACATTATGATAAGATGTGATTTTACTCTCAAGAGTGAAATTCCCAAAATGTTTAGAGTAGAAGGTTAGCATTGCATTGAGACACTATTTCATAAAAATATATTTGTGTTCCATGTTCTGTCCAACTCTTCAAGCACTGGTCAGGCTGAAGTATAGAAAATCTAAATGATGCATTGCAATAGCAACACTGTTTTATTTCACTTTTGCTTGGTGCTGCAAAAACCTTTACTTTAGACACATAACGACCCTTGTTCATTTCTGGATTATAAAATTGGTGTCAGAGAACACTCTTGGCAGAAGCAGAGCTGTGCATTCACTTGCCAATAATATGCAGCGGGCAAAGATTTCCAAAGAACAGTCCTCTCTTAACCTTACTTTGGTGTAGAAAACCGTTACTGAATTGTGCTCAAATTTTTAATATTTAGGTCCTGTTCTGAACTACTCAGGAGTTTATTATTGTTTTTGAAGATTACAAAATCAGAATTAAAGTTGTTAAGAGAACACAAAAAGACAGCCTAGAATGTAAAGCAGATCATTTTCAGTACAGCTATCTAACATTTTTGTTTGTACAAAAATACTCTTAAGGAAAAATAGCCAATAAAGAAAAATAGTTGTGAGAGTAATGCCGTAAGTTTGGGCTTTGCCAGCTCTATTTGAAAGCAATCACATGAGTGGAAGTATGTATTGGTGATGTTTTTCACCCTGTCTGGATAAGTTTATACTAAAGTGTCTTGTTGCAGGATGAGGAAGAGATTTCCACAAGTCCAGGTGTATCAGAATTTGTGAGTGATGCTTTTGATGCCTGTAATCTGAATCAGGAAGATCTCAGAAAAGAAATGGAGCAACTAGTGCTAGACAAAAAGAAAGAAGAGACTTCAGTAGTAGAAGGTAAAGCTACTATTACCTCTGTTTCTTACATAGAGCAATTCTAAGACAGGTTGATTTAAAAGGAAAAAAAAGTTGCAATTCAGTTTAGGAAAGTAGATTTGTGACAGTTTTTTCCAAAGTGTATGAAACAACCTTCAATGAGATATTGCAGAAATTCATGATAATTTTCCCCATGGTCAAACCACATCTTACACAGAATGTTAACTGTGAGTGGTTTAAATCCAAAGTACCTAAGAATTTTAGATTGCTCTTCTATGAAAGGGAGTGTGGGGTATTTTTTTCTGTTTATCTCCTCCTTTCCTTGCCTTCTCTTTCATAGGTTCTTCTGCATATTAATTTTTTTCTTTAATTGACATCCTTGTAGGTAAAGTACAGTATTTGGAAGTCAGGCTCTGTTTTCTTCTTTTGGCACCAGCTATAAAGGCAACATTTGCACCAGACTATGAGCCTGAAGAGGCCTCTGCCTATAAAGGTTTACAGTTAAAATTTAACAAATAGTTCTGAGATGATGAGAAGAAGTTAAATGGAGCTTAATATTTAAAATAGTTCAGAAGAACTAATATCAGTGTAAAGAGCATAAAAACAGTCTGTGATGATGTGGCTCTGGCCATACACAATTTACTATGACAACATTTGTATATGTAGATGCCTATCACAACATTCGCAGAACTTTCTTAAAATGTGCTTTGGATTTTGCTGAATCATTGTTTTCTGATTTTTTTTTCTTCTGTCCAATACATAGCCAAGCTTGAGGAATTGTAATGAGTAATATCAGTTTCTTGCATCTAGTTCTTTGATGAAAGTGTTTCAATAGGTCATTAATGTGTTATTTGTTCAAAGAAATCTGAGCTGGCCGTACTGACTTGGACTCTGGAATTGCTTATCTAGGCTGAAGTACCAACCAACATGTAACACATCAGATGCCCATCTCCTCCCCCACACTCTTGCCTATGATAGGTAGAGCTAATTAAAACAGAGATTAACAACACAGGAATGCCTTCTGACTCATTTTTTGCCCTGAAGTATGAAATATGATTACCTTTAACCCCGATTGAGCTTGCAATGAGCTTGCCTAGCTACAAAAGTCAGTGAGGAGAGCACCTCCTTCTTTGTTTTAAACTAGCCACAGTACTTGATCTTTTTTTTTTTTTCCATAACAGTATATCAACACTACTACAAACTTCATTTTTTATGGAGATTTAAAATTGGAAAAGGTGATTCAGTTGATAGTAGAGTGAAAGACTGTAGAAAGTGATCTTGCGAAGGGACACTCATAATGACTTAGCTGTGTATTTGCTCTTTATATCTTTATTATAGTATGCATATACGAATATAGCCTTGTATATTAATTAATTACTACTTGTGATCAATAAGAAGGTGACATTTCTGATCTTGAAGTTTCTTTAGTTTTTAAGGAGAATAGCCCATGAAGTTTAGGGGATATAAGAGCGATTCAGTGCAAATTCATCTAGTTTTATATAAATAAGCAACATTCAGTATTATCAGTTAAATTCTTACGCATCATTTATCTCTTGTAGAAGAAACTGCTGATTGGGAAAAGGAATTACAACAAGAGCTTCAAGAGTATGAGGTGGTGACAGAATCAGAAAAGCGTGATGAAAACTGGGATAAAGAAATAGAAGAAATGCTGCAAGAAGAAAACTGAACATTTTCACAAAATCAGTATAACCCAGAGCTTTTTTGGAGGACTGACATGGATTTCTGCTTTCATATTTTGCTTACAAAAATATCTTCAGAAGACATAAAAGAATCTAAAGTCGTTATAATTCCATATGGGAATACAACCAGTATTTCTGTTCTTTATATGAGCAGTTTCTGAACTTCTACATTCTTCAAAAGAAAAAAAGAGAGGAGGAAGACACTGCAGGTTATATGTCTTAATTAAAAGTGATAACCTTAATAGATGAAGCAATGGATCATTTTGAGGCATTTTTAGGTGATCAAGAAGCTCTTCAAAGATTTCTAAATCTAAGAATCGCATTTTTTTTTGTCTACAGCCTTCTGTTTGGGATGTAAAAATGGATGTTGTAAGTAACTTAGTCCTTGAAAACAATTCTCTCTTGACATTTGCACTCTGATCCCTGTATAATCTGTAAATGTGTACTATTTTTAAGGTACTTGTAGCTGGTAGATTTCACATGTATTTAACTTCCTTAATGTATGTAGCCAAAGAATTTATAGAAAACCCTATCAAGTAACTTTCAAGGATTTCATAAAACATACTAATGCAGACTCCAAAAGAAGCTGATTATTTATCAGTCAGGCAGCAAACGTTTAAGCATTTAAATTGGGATAGAGTTAGTAACTGCTTGAATTAAATTTGGTTTTGTTAATCATATTGAGATACTGCCTTTCCCCAGAGAGGAATGCATTCTTTCTGCAGAAGGCTGTTCTGTTTCCATTTAATTTTACTGTCTGAGCTGAGAGCAAATTAAATGCTTCTTCTTATTTTAAGTGCTGAAACATTTATGTAAAAACTTTTGCTGGTTTGGACATCTTTATTAAATACTGTAAATATGTATAAAATTGGCTCATTCATTTGGAGGGAGGGCAGTGAGGAGCAAATATACTTCAGACACAGAATTTAAAAATACAGTTTTTCACAGTGCTTAAGACATAGAATTTAAGTTTAAAACTAGGGGGGTTTTCTCTGCAAGATTTTTGATTCTTCATAGGCATCTGGATGTTTCCTGTGGTTATACCAGTAAGTCAGTATCTTTACATAGAGAAATGAAAATTTTATGTTCTGTTTGTCATCTCTTTCATAAACTTCTATGACAAAGCATTCATGAAATTCCAAAAGGAAAGGAACAAATTACAAAGGAAAATGGGTAAAATTAAGGAGGTCAGAGCCATTAAGCACAATTGAATTATAGGCATGTTACATACAGTAAGCTCTGTCTTAATGACATAATTCTGCAGAAAACTTTCGTAAAGAGACTGAAGAGATTATAGCTGTAATTACTCAGTCAATATTCATCCCGTGGGAAATGAAAAGAGCTAAGTAGTTTCAACTGCTGTTATTGTAAGAAAGGACTATTTAAAATTGTATCCATTAGCAACTTGGACAGAAAGTTCTCCTCTATTTCTCAGTATGGAAAAGGAATTGTTTTAAACCTGCATACATTTGGCTTCTCAAATTAGTTTATTGCCATACACTTTCTCAACTGCAAGCCATTTTAAGCACAATTTGTATTTTTATAGTGTTTTTCACTTAGTTAACAGATGAAAGGTAAGTCATGGTAAATAAGAGGTACTTAAGGAGCTTTTTATATCTGGGATTAATTAAAGGCCACAAAAGTTAAATCTGTTATGCTCATAAAAATAAGACTATTCACAGGTCAGTGGTTACTCTTGACAAATACAACTGCTGTAGATTTAAGCTGGAGACATTAGGATCTGTCTACTGTACAGTTTGACATGAAGCCTTCTAAAACGATGGGCAGTTCTATTCTGATTGTGGCAAATCTTCCCTGGATGACTGAAAGCTCCAAAATCACTGCTCCAAAAGTCCACTTTCTTAAAAACAAGCCTGATCATTCCTAGCGTTTTCAGGTGTATGATGACCTTATTTGCATGGGGCCTCAAGCCTCATCTTTCTTTTCATGTGTGCATAACCTATATAGTGGTCATAGATATTAAACTCCATTTCTCATAAAAGATGGTTCCTTCATATAAAATTTTCGTTTTTCAAGTGTCATGAAAAGCAAGTACATCTATAAAGAAAAGAAACCAACCCACTGTTTAAATTTGCATTTAAAAAGACAATAATGTAACAAGGCTGAATATGACTTGAGCTCTGGTATTTAAAGTCTCTTACCAAAAGTCATATTAATATTTTCAGATCTGGGGATCTGATTTTAAGCTGGAAAACTGAAGTAAATTCTCCACAATCCTGCAGTTTTCAGGCCTGGCCTATGCCTTTCATTTTGGCTACAAGTGCCTAGCAGTTCTTACTGTGCATGAGAAGAGGGAAAGTTTCTGCATTCCACTTGCCACATGAGATGAACACAGGTAGACCTGTTCAAGTTCATGGTGAATTTTGCATGCCTTTGTACTCAAGTGTGTCATAATAGTATATTGTAGAAGCAATATAGAATGGTGGTCTGTTTTTTAACATTGTTCCAAGCACTGGGATGGTGCAGATGCTAAAATCCAGCAAAACAATGCTGTGAAATCAGTGACCAATGAAACCAAAAATGAATGTAAATACCATCATCCTGTGGATACAGTGTGACAGAAAGTACCATTGTTCAAAACATTGAGAAGAAGCAAACAACCAATCAAAAGATTGTTAACAAATTTTCTTAGAAGATAAACTTGCAGATTTTTTAATTAACCTTTGAGAAATGGGGCAAAAATCACCCAGGAATCATGTAGGTTAGCTTAGAATAGCTCTGAGATACCAACATTGTAAGATTTTTTCTTTCTCCCTGCCTTCTGTGTGGTTCTGCCCACGACGGCTGGGACGGTGATGAGACAGGACGGACGGGACGAGAGATCTCTGNTTTTCCAGTTGTTCAGTAACTGGGGTTTGGTATCTCAAAGCTTGTTTTCATCTCAATCTTGCCTAGAGTTTCCATACTCTCAGCATCTTTTGCTAGGCATTCATAATTATATGGTTTTCTTATTTCATTGACCCCAACAAACATCTCCAGGTATTCCATGTGCTGAGGACTCACCTCCAGCTATTAGTTTATAATTCCAGTTGGTATTAGTTAATACCTGTATGGGTTTTTTGGGGGGTTTTTGTTGGTTGGTTGGTTGGTTTTTTTGTTTTGGTTTGGTTTTTTTTGGTTTGGTTTAGTTTGGGTNAAGAAGAATACAGGATACAGAATAGAACAGAATAGGGTACAGAATAAAAGTACAGAACAGAATCACAGAGCAGAATTACAGAATAGAATAAAAGTACAGAATAGAATTANCCATGTGCTGAGGACTCACCTCCAGCTATTAGTTTATAATTCCAGTTGGTATTAGTTAATACCTGTATGGGTTTTTTGGGGGGTTTTTGTTGGTTGGTTGGTTGGTTTTTTTGTTTTGGTTTGGTTTTTTTTGGTTTGGTTTAGTTTGGGTTTTTTTGTTCAGTAATGTGTCTGGAGGAAGAGGAAAGGTTGTAAAATCCTGGAATAAGAAAAGTGTAGTGAAAAGCTCCCCTACATTTTTATTCAATCAGTTCCAGCTGATCTCTTATCAAAGTTAATCAAAGCTTTCAGTTTCCTGAATTGTTTCAGTAAACTTTGAATTTTTTTAGTTTGTTGCCTCAGTATTTTTTTTTCCTTGCTGTTTGGTGACCTTGGTGTTCAGTGGGGTGATGTATGTACTACTGAAGTGCAGGATGTCAATTTTAACCTCGTGCATTTAAAGAATAACCCTATGTGCAGGAGCCTGTTGCTGGACTGTGAGATGCATCCTTGAACTGTTGGCCACTCACATATTATTGACTTTCACTTTGCAATATCTATTGCATAGAAAGGAGCAAAGTGTGACTGGTTACTTCTCTGTGCACTGCCAAGCATCAGCAGCCACATCGGGCCCTCAGTCCCAGGGCTGTGTCAAGAGTGTGGTTGTACATTGACACCTTTTTCTCTGATCCTAAAAATACGAGCCAGACACAGTTAGGGTGATAAAAAGGGGTACCTTTATATAAGGATGCTCAGGTGCACAGCTCGTTAGGTGGAAAACGACGAAATGCTTACCCCGTGTGACACGTGTACAATTTTTATAGATTCTGCACATTAGCATATTTGACAAGAGTCCCCCAATTAGCAACATGCCTGGTGAAATAATCCCCCCCAGTTCTAGTGTCTTCTGAATTCTCCCCCCCTTCACTGCGGACCAGGCCCTGTTTACAAAAATATGTCTCAAAAAGCTGGTTTCAACCTTGGTTTCAAAGGAGAACCAAGATAGCTTAGGGGTCCTGGAATTTTTGTCTTTTGCCTAGGAAAATGCTGAAGCAAAGCTATAAAGCTGCAAATATATGTGTAAAGAATACAGAAAATATATAAAAGAAAAAAAGGTAAAAACCAAAATGGCCTCATTTTCCCCATTTTTAGAGACTAACAAGACTCTACCTTGTCCAGTCTTTATTTCCACATTTAACCCCAGCACCATCTTACACAACCAGCTATCCCACCGGCTATCACACAGATGCCAACTGTAACTACAACGATTATGAATGCTTCTTTTATCCAGGCCCAGTTTGGTAACCATGAGGTGAGGGTGTGGAAGATATGGTCAAAATTTAAGGTGTTATTTCTGGAAGCTACTTCATGTAAAATTTGAGTTCCCTTCCAAATTTCAGCCAAATCCTTCCTAATTCTTCCACTCTGGTCCACACAAGAACAACAGGTTGTATTAATAATAGCACTTACACCTCCATGTGCAGCAAATAGGAAATTGAGAGCTATCCTGTTCTGCATAACCACAGACCATGGACTTATTCCTGTAAGGCCAAACTTGCATCTGTAGTATGCTGTTCAATATGTTCAATAATGGCTGAGATGTTTACAACTGCCCTCTCCAGTTCAACTACTCCAAAAGAGGGAAGGAGAGCTCTGACTATGGAAAAGTGTGGGACATGCGACGAGGGGATTAAGAGATCTTTTCCTCCTCCCATTTGGATTTTCAATATGATCAAATATTGTTATATTTGGAATTACAGCCCCAAGGGCACAAGCCTGATCTTTTTCTATGGGTAGGATTTTCCAGGCCTTATTGTCACATACCCAATACCACCCTGTCCTGAGTGGTAGACCTAGTCTCCATGATGTCAGTTCCATCTTTCTCACAGTTCTTGGGCTTATTCTTTCCCTGTATCCAGTCTTACTGCAATATGAAGGAAGAAGGGCCTTTCCTGTGGCATTTATGAGTGCGCAGGGAACTGTATCATTCCCATGATCTATTAAGCTGCTCAGGGGTATAGGAGGCAGAAGGGTCTTACTGATTCATTCCCACTTTTCGGTACAGTTCACTTCCATTAAAACGCCAATCAGTGGCCAGTTACTACTCCCATCTAGAGGTGGCACTTGGGTACAAATCCAGCAATTGTTGTTATTAAGAGCTTTGGATACATTTTGGACTAAATTCCCACGCAGATCATGGGCCAACCCTGAGTCACGGTTACCAATTGGGCAGATAACAAACATGTAAAGAACAGTTTAAACCACAACATCCTGATTTGTATCAGTCTCTGTTTTCCCGATGGTTTCAGGAGCAGAAGCCTTCTTCACTCTGGAGTAGTGGATCCTCAGTCCTTTGCCAGCAACCTTGACTGCAGTAAGAGTGGTCAGCAAAACTTGGAACGGTCCCTTCCACTTAGCTTGTAAGGGTCACTGTCCCACCACTTAACATAGACCCGGTCTCCAGGCTGGAATGGATGAGCAGGTGTGTCCAGTCCTACCAGTCTCGATAATAAGATGGACCTCTGGAGCTTCTGCAAAGTGTAACTTAAAGCCATTAAGTACTTCTGTAAATCATTTCTACCCTTCATATGAATTTCCCCCAGGTATGTGGAACCTGATACTGCCTGCCATATATTTCATTGGGACTTACGTTGTCTCTCCGCCTTGGTTGTATGTGGATTCTCAGTAAGGCTGTAGGCAAGGCCTGATCCCATGTTTCTTGGCAGATCTTACTAATCTGGGTTGTAAGGATTTCATTCATACGTTCAACTTTGCCACTTGGGGCCCGTATGGTGTGTGTAGGTCCCAAGTAATTTCCAGAATCCTGCTAACTTCCCTGACCGCTGTTGCAACAAAGTGTGGTCCCCTATCTGATGACATCCCCAAAGGAACGCCAAACCCTGGAATTACATGATTGAGCAAAGCTTACCCCCTCCTTTGCTGTGTTGGTGCGACAGGGGTAAGCCTCAGGCCATCCACTGAAGGTGTCAACCAATACCAATACATACCTGTATCCCTCCTTACGTGGCATCTCAGCAAAATCTATTTGTCAACAATCTCCCAGGAGATCTCCTGTTTTTGTTATTCCTAACACGACTCTTTTGTTCATGTCAGGGTTGTTCCTACAAGAGATTTCACACTTGCTTGTTATAGATTGTACAGTATCAGCCATTCCTCTCCCTATTATTACCTTCCTCAGACTTTAAAAGATTTTCTGTTCCCCAGTGGGTACTTACATGCTCTCGCTGTGCTACTTCTTTAAGGAGCAGGGGTGGAACTACAACCTGTGCCCCTGGGGTGACAGCCCACCCACTTTCTTTAACCTCAGCTTTAAGAAACTTAATTAACTTCTTGTGGTCATCCTGAACGTATTTTGGGGTAAACTCTGACAAATCTATTTCTTTCTGTGGTATCACTGCAAGAATGCCTTTTTCTGCAACCCCTTTTGCTGTTTCATCAGCAAAGCGATTTCCCAGTT
The DNA here is from genome assembly GCA_013399195.1 of Dicrurus megarhynchus. NCBI lineage: Eukaryota > Metazoa > Chordata > Aves > Passeriformes > Dicruridae > Dicrurus > Dicrurus megarhynchus. The sequence continues at coordinate 3,585 of VXAD01007708.1, read as the reverse complement.
TGGGAGGTGTTTTCCCCTTTTCTGCAATGCATAATGGCTACCTCTGAAGGCTTCCAAATACTCTGCAGGAGTGCAAGGATCTGTTCAGCATACTTAATTTCATCACCTTGAGCAGTTAATAGCCCCCTCTCCTTCCAGATGCCTCCATGAGCATGGACAACACTAAAGGCATATTTGGAGTCAGTCCATATATTCACCTACTTTCGCTCGGTCAGTTCTAGAGCTCTTGCTAGTGCAAGGAGTTCGGCTTTCTGTGATTATACATCTGATGGCAAGGCCTCTGCCTCAATCACCTTATCCGTGGTTGTCACTGCGTAGCCTGTCACTTGCTTACCATTTCTCCTGAAGCTACTTCCATTGGTAGACAGTTCCAGTCTGGATTCTCCAGAGGCACATCCTGCAGGTCTGGTGTGCTGGAATAGGCCTCTTCTATTGTCTGTAAACAGTCATGCTCAGGCATGTTGTCAATTAATGTAGATGACAAAAACATTGCAGGGTTTACAACAGATGTTTTTAGGGTAGCATCATCTTGTTCCAGCAACACAGACTGATATTTAAGCATTCTGCTAGGGGATAGCCAGTGCCCCCCCCTTTTGCTCCAGTACATTTATCACTGCATGGGGAACATACACGAAAATGTGCTCCCCAAGGGTGAATTTATGGGCCTCTTGTATCAGGATGACAGTAGCCACCACAGCTTTCAAACACCCAGGCCACCCTTGGCTAACATTGTCTAGCTGTTTTGAGAACTAGGCCACAGCCCTTCGCTGGTCTCCAAGGTGCTGTGCCAGTAGCCCCAGAACAACATTCAGTCACTCATGTGTAAAGAGTTCAAAAGGCTTAGGTAAGTCCAGCCGCCCCAGAGCTGGGGCTGACATCAGGGAATGTTTCAGCTGTTTAAATGCAGCCCTTGCACTCTCTGTCCACATGATGGTTCCCTTTTTGGCTGCTTTAAGGGCTCCATACAGAGGTCTTACCAGTAGTCCATAATTTGGTATCTATAAGCAACACCAACCTACCATTCCCAGGAAAGCTTGCATCTCTCTCATGGTGTGGGGCTCTGGAAGATGGCAGATGGCTTCCTTCCGTGCCCTGCTCAGTTGTCGATGTCCACAGAAGATTTCTAGCCCCAAGTAGACTACTGTTTTTCCAGCAACCTGTGCTTTCTCTCTCAAGGCTCTACACCCACTTAGTCCCAAAAAGTTCAACAGACAGTGAGCTGGATGCTGTCATCTTGCATTTAAGCTGTAATTAGGATATCAACATACTGAAGAATAACCCCTCCTGGTTCTTGTCTTCTCCAGTCCTCCAGTTCCTTTGCCAGCTGGTTTCCAAATATTGTTGGGCTGTTTTTGAATCCCTGGGGTAGAACTGTCCCAGTGAGCTGGGTTTTCCTCCCTGTCTCAGGACTATCCCACTCAAAAGCAAAAAGTTCTGGGCTGTTCTTATGCACAGGAATACAGAATAAGGCATCCTTAAGATCTAAAACAGTGAACCACCCTAATTCGTCTGTCAGTATGGTCAAAAGAGTGTAGGGGTTTGCTACAATTGGGTGTATATCCTCTGTTATTTTGTTAATTTCCCTTAAATCCTGCACTAATCGATAACTCTCTTACCATCAGCCTCCTTTACTGGCAGGATGGGTGTGTTATATTTGGATTCAGATTCCACTAATAACCCAAATTTAAGGAACTTCTCAGTTATAGGTGCTAATCCCCTACGGCCTTCTAACTTCAAAGGGTATTGTTTCTGCCTTACCAGTGTAGCCCCTACTTTGAGTGTGATGCTAACAGGCTCAGTTCTTTTGGATCTCCCAGGGAAATCATTGGCCCACACTATTGGAATGACAGCATCTTCAACATCTTTGGGAATTTATCCATAATTCTCCTGTATGAAAATAGCAGCTGCTTCGACAAATTTAATTTCAGGAATTATAACTTTCACTCCCCCTTCTTTGGAAAATTTGATTTCTGCTTCTAATTTCTCTAATAAATCCCTACCCAATAATGGCTTTGAGGAATCTGGCATATAAAGGAGTTGGTGAGTCACCCAGTGTTTTCCTAACTTAAATTTTAAAGGTTGGAAGAAAGGCCTTGTTTTGCTTACCCCTGTGGCACCGATCACATATACAGTATCTTGACTCAGTTTCCCTTCTAAAGTATTTAACGCAGAATATGTTGCCCCCATATCCACTGGAAATCTGGCATCATCTTTCCCCAGCTTAGCTACCACTGAAGGCTTTGCTAGGGGGGACGCCTGCAGTCCCCATCAGTTCCCATTCACAGCTAATTCAGGAGCTGGGGGCACCTTTTTCACCCGCATCAGACACTCGTTCTTCCAGTGTCCCTTCTTGCAAATAGCACATTTCTCTTTGTCTAGAGGAAAAGGAGGAGGAGGGCCCCTTCTTGGTGGGCCAGATGACAGTCCCTGATCACCCCTTTTCTTGTGCTGGTGTCTATCCCTACTGTTGAATCTCTATTCTGATACACTTCCCAGGCTGCATTCAACAATTTACATATGTCCTGCATCGCATCCATCTTTTGCAGCTTTTTTCTTATGTCACCTGCAGATTGGCATATAAACAAATAAGCCAAGTAGGTCTGTCCTGCAGGCGCCTTGAGGTCTAAATATGTATATTTTTGTGCAGCTTCTTTAAGCCTATTCAAGAAGTCTGTAGGGTTTTCATTTCTGTCTTGTCTGACCTCATATAATTTGGACCAACTCACTGCTTTAGGGATGGCATGTTTTAGGCCAAATACTATCCAATCCTGATAACGTTTTAACTTTGCCATTTGTTCTGCCACATTAGGGTCCCACCCTGGGTCATTTAAAGGGAAAATATCATTAACTGGCCCTTGAAGACTTCCAGCTGTAATTAGAGTCTCTATAGTAGATATAACAGCCTTATTAACCATTTCTTTTTCTGTTTCATCTGGTAATGTGTCTAGCATTACATTCAGATCTTTCCAGTTTGGGTTATTTGTCTTAATAGCCCTTCTCACAAGATTAGCTACCTTTTCTGGATTGTCGCTATACCGTCCAACCAAGGCTTTCCACTGCTGCAGTTCTACCAGTAAAAACGGTGTCGTTACGTAAATCACACTTTGATTCCCCACAGCCTGCTTTAAAAATGTTTGTATGGCAGGCTCCTCCCTTTCTGATTCCCCCTTTTTAGATCTGGTTTGTTCTGCCACTGGATCTGGTGCTTCTGTGGCCAGAAGAAGCACCCCGGCTGCTTTTCCCATCTTCCTTCTGGCTACAGTGGCTGCAGCAGCTTTGTCCTCAGTTTCACCTTCTGAAGAGCTACGTGTGTCAGAAGCACGCTGCTCGCCCGTACTCGGGGCTGTCCCGCCGGTACTGGGTGTTTCCTCGGCTGAACGCCAGCCGGGGCCCCTCCCTTCGCCCTGGCCGTGACCGTGTGGCGGGGCGGCGGCAGCGGCCGGGCCCCGTCCCTGTCCCTGTCCCCGCCCCTGTCCCCACCCTTGGGGCAGTCGGGGGCCGTGGCAGAGCCGCCTGTGTGTCCGCCCCCGGCTCCGCCGCCGGGGCAGGTGGAGGTGGCCGTGTCGGGTCTGCCTCCCACCCCCA
>VXAD01007707.1:1190814-1261174 GCA_013399195.1 Dicrurus megarhynchus | reverse complement strand
GATTAATAATATTAATTACAGCTCATTAATACATCCCACCAGCAAGCAGTGACAAAAATATCCCCACCCAGGGAAGCAGTTCTTAGTTCACTGTGGATTCACTTCGTTATCCGTGGTTTGGGAAACCTTTCTCCCTCATTTCATCCCTGAAATTCTGCTCCCTGCGTGGCCAGGACTGCAGTGCTGAGCTCCTGCCTGGGGTCAGGGCTCTTTGTAACACGAGGTCAGGCCAGTGCAGGCCCTTCTGTGAGCAGCAGCTCACACTGACAGTTAAGCAAAATATTCCTTTTTCTTTGCCAGCTGGAGCTGTTTTCAGCTCATTTGTTATTCATCAGAGCGTGGATTTTTCTAGGAACATCAGCAGATGCTGATCACGAGGGGCTGCAGGAGGGAAAGTGGGAGAATTCTCTTCAGGCCCCAAACATTCCTGTTCTCCCCCTCCCTGGGGAGTGTTGCTCCCTGTTGGAGCACACAAAACCCTTTTTTTAGCCCACGACCCACAGAGAAAGCACAAATTTTCAGTGCCATTCCCACAGGAACCACGCAAGAATGTTGGGTGGTTGCTTTTGTTTGCTTTTCCCCCCGAGTTGGGAGCTGAAGGGCTAAATCTGTAAGTGCTTTTTAAAGGAAGGGCTGTGAGGGTTTCCTGATGCCTTTCACATGGGCCACCGAGGAGCTGCTCTGTGGTAAATCCCATTCCCTGTGGCCTGGGTTTGGAGCAGTGCCCTGCAGATGAAAATCCTGCTCCTGGTGCCTTGAGCCATCAGATATTGGGTCCTTCTCCTTTCCCCACCTCTGTGCAGAATTCCCAAATCCCAGCAGGGGAAGCTGATGGGGGTGTTTTGTTCCAGTGATGAATAATAGGCTCTTAGCCCTGAATAAATAAAGAGTTTTCATGAGAGGTGAGGTTTCTTTGGGACAGTCACACTGGTGGTTGTTCTCTGTGTAGCATCTCTTAGCACAGGTTTTGCTGTAGTATTTGTTGCCATAGGTTGGTTTTGTGTTGTTTTGGGGACTGGGAATGAAGCAGTGCCAGTGTCCTGAGAAATGGAGCAGAGATACTGGAAATAGTGCTGAAAACAACATTTCATGGAGGCTGAACAAAGGAAAGGAGAGAAATGCTAGGAATAATCCACAGAGGTGAAAAAAACATTTAATTTTGAGCCCTGGGGAAGGGAGCCATGTGTTGTGTGTTAGGCACAGCCCTGCTTTAAACCAAACATTTCAGCAAATGAGTGAAAGGAGCAAAGCCAGGCTGAGGTGACTGAACAAGGGGAGTGCATCGTGTTGTGCAAATGAGCTTTACGTTCTCCACGTTGTGGGTTTTATGCAACATCCTGCAACATCCCTTCCCTCCTGACAGCTGCTGGGAGCCTGCTCCTTCCCAGAGCTCGGGCTGTGCATCCCTGGGTGTCGGCTTGGAAAATCCCAGCTCCCTACCAAGGGGAATCCAGGGCAGACAAAGCAGAGTCAGCTCGGTGCCCTGCCTGGCTCCCCTTTCCCCGTTACACCATATGGATTCCCTCCGTGTCATGTGTTCCGCTGCTCCGAGACACCAACCTGCGCCAGGAATGTTTTTGCTCTCCAAATATAGTCAGGATGACAGATCCTGCCTGCAGTCCAAACCAAATATCCGCGCTCCAGAACCTCTAAAGTTCAGCAGAGCTCCGGAGCTGCAGCATGGGGGACGTTTCCAGCGCTGTCACTGAGGATTCTGTGCCCTGGTGGCTCCAGAGGCACAGGGACTTTATCAGGAGTGTTGCTGGTGGGCACAGCAAGGACTTCCTGAGGCTTCCTCAGCTCCTCCAGCTGCTTCTGGGAGTCCTGAGTGCCTCAGCAGAAGAGCTCTCCTCATCTGACTCTCATTGCCCTAAAAACTGAGGTTTGTCTTGGCCTTCCTGCTGAGCTGGTTTCTCAGCAAATATTTGGCTTCAACTTGAATCACTTTAAAAGCACTGCTGCAGCCAGGGGTTTGGTGGGGTTGGGTGCACTGAATTTCGGTGTGGATGGGCACATGAGGGGAGAGAAAGCAAAGTACTTTCCAAGAAACCCTGCTCTCACTGCTGATCCATCCAGGGATAGCCTGACAGGGGAGCAGGATCCTAAAATGTCGCAGAGGTCGTCCATCATCTCTGCAGCTCAAGATTCCCATTCAGCCAGCACAAGACAAAACAGATCGTGTGCAGTGTGGTCTCTTCCCATTCAGAATCGTTCAGTGACTCATGGAAAAGGGTTTTCTTGGCTGTGCTAACCTTTAGTAGCTGCACGGAGAAGTTTTCAGAAGCAGTGAGGTCCTAAAAATGCACTTTACTAAAGCTCTGTGCCCTCGCTTTGCAAGGGCAAAGCTGTGCTGAGATGGATTTTACATTAACTTCCTTTACATTATGAAGGAAATTCTTGGTCCCCTCAGGCTGTGCTTGTGTGAGTCCCCAGTCTCTGCTTCAAAGCTCAGGCTCCCGTGCTCCCTTTCACAAAAAGGAGGCACCGGGTGGGTGCTTGGAGGGTTTCAGGTTCCTGATCTGCCAGATTCCACAGCGACCTCGGGCAAGTCTCTTCAGCTGCCCAGAGCTGGGCTCTGAGCCTGTCAGAGGTGCAGGACAAAGCCCTGCCCTGGGTCAGGACTGGGGGGCATTAAACTGCCCCAAAGGACCGAGATGCTGCGGCAGGAGGAGAGGTGGGTGTGCAGAGCATAAATGAAAATCTCCCTCGAGCACTGCTGAGTCCTGCTGGCTCTGGGAGAGGCAGAGGCACTTAAAGCTGTTCCGTGACTGAAACTCAATGTTCTTCCAGCTCTGTGTTTGATAACAATATTTTTCTTTCAAGCCAGTGCTGCCTTACTGGAGAAGAGCTCTTGGCTGGAGGTTTGGAGCCCCATTCCAAGGCAGGTTTTTCCTTCAAGACTCCCCTCTCAATCAGCCTTTCTGTTCTCATCTGCAGGCTCTAAAAGACACTTTGAGAGTTCGGGGACTCAGGGCATTGATCAGTTGAGTTTCTCCCTTCGTGCTGTGATTGCAGCTCAAACCACAAACGGGGCTGCATTTGCATCTCTCAGAGAGCAAATGGAGCTCTCTGGAGCTCCAGATGAAGGATTTTTTCAGAGTCATGCACAGGCACATTCCTTCTGCCAGTGGTGCTGCTGGGGAAGGAGGAACCATCCCTAGAAAGCTGCAGCAAGCAGCTGAGGGGAGCCAATTCCACAGGAATTGGGAGAGCCCTGGACCCTGGCTTTGTGCTCTTCCTCCTGCTTCCAGCTTCCCTTTGTAATCCTATCCATTGCTTCCTTGCCTGTTACTCCTTATCCTGTCCTTTTCCTGGGGTCTGGATGACTGCTGCACTTTGTGGTGGTTTTTCTTGGTGAGAATTGTAAAGGAAAATGTTCATGAAATCATACACCCAGACTCCCTGGCCTTATTTATTTATCCTGAGTTGTTTAAAAGCTCCAGGCTGGCTTTAGTCTGAAAATATAAGGAACTTATAAAATGCTGCAGGCTTGATTATGAACTAGGGTGAAAAAAATTCCAATTAAAGCATTTTCTCATTATTAAAATTACGAGGCTTTTCTGAACCCTTTCAAATGCCTCAGATGCCCCCAAGGAATTTTTACATGACCTTCCCCCTCCCTGGCATTTGCTGGTGGAACTGGGAGCTCGCAGAGTTCTTTTCCTCTGCCTAGGCAGAGCTGGGGTTGGGTTCACCCCACCTCAGGACCAGAGAGAAAAGTGCAGCAGTCTCTGAAAACCTGAGACTTTCTGAGGAAGCTTTTTTAAAAAGTCCTGAATTGATTCTTGCCTGGAGATGCCTCAAAGAACCTCCCAGCTTAAGACAAGCTGACAAACCCCTCCAAGCCAGTCTTCGGGACCCAAAATCAGCGTGATTCCAAAACCACTTGATAACCCCAAGCACACCAGAAACTTGCAGATCCCCAGCCAAGTTTGATGGAAGAGGGGCTGGTGTTTACTTTTGTGTGAGTTTGTCAACTCCCTGAGCAGTTTCCCAAGCAGACAAGCCCAGCCTGCTCTCCAGCATCTCATTTTCCATCCCGCTCCCGAGGCCGGCCCGTGACAAACGACGCTGAGCATCCTCAGTGACACATTCCAAGGGGGTGATGTTGCCCTTCTGGATTCCTCTCGCTGCCCCCTCCCCCCGGGTTTTTTGTTGGTTGTTTTTTTCATTACATAAAGCTGACAACTGCAGATTTGCCCTCTGTTGATGACACAGTTAAAGAGAAGAGTTCATGTCCACCCCAGCTTGTTTCACTTTGCTGCTGTTCCTCCGCCAGCCCAACTTTCAGCTGCAGTAACATGATCCCACTTGGCAGAGCCTGAGAGAATCTTTGGCACATTGGAAAGAGCCTTAATGTAAAGTCTATTTTTTTTTTTCTTTTTTTTTTTAATTTTTTCTTTTTTTTTTAGAGCTTTTTTGAAACTCCACTGGTTCTGCACAGCTCTGGCAGTAGCTGCAGGGCTACTCACAAACGCTCCAAATGTGAGCTCAAGGATTACAGATGCATTCTGTGCAGGGAATGTCTTGAGTGCCTGTCCCATCTCCTTCCAAAAACTCCTAAAGGACGACATGGATCAGGCAGAACAACTTTCTGCAGGCAGAAGGAAAAGCTCCCTGTCCCTGGACAAGGAAAAGAGCAGTGGCTGGAGAACCACGGTGGGATTTTTGTGTCTCATCCCTGCGCTGGCTTTGCTGGCGGTTGTGGAATATCCAGCTGGAGCTGCAGTTCAGGAAATTCAGGTGAGGAGAAGGGATCTGGTTCTCAAATGCCTGGGAGGGGGAGTGGGGTGTGGGGTGTCAAACAGAGGTGATCGTGTGTTGTGGTTAGGGGCTGGAATCTAAACAGATAAATATCTAAAGATCTAATCTAAACAGATGAATATCTAAAGATCTAATCTAAATATCTAAAGATCTAATCTAAATAGATAAATATCTAAAGATCTAAATAGATAAATATCTAAAGATCTAATCTAAATAGATAAATATCCAAAGATCTGAATAGATAAATATCTAAAGATCTAATCTAAATAGAGAAGGAGATAAATATGTCAATATCTAATCTAAATAGATCAATAGATTTAAATAAGTCTAGAAATAAATCTAAAGAGAGGAATAGGTCGAAATGGATCTATAGAGAAATGGATCTGAATAGAGAAATGGATCTGAATAGAGAAATAGATCTAAATAGATAAATGGATCTATAGATTAAAAAGATCTGAATAGATAAATATCTGAGAAGGCAACAGGATGTGTTTAGGGCTGTTTGAGCCCCCTCTTTTTGCAAAGGATCCCAGAAGGTGATTGTGGATCCCAGTGGAATCAGGGGGCTGGAGCTGTGTGTGCAGCCAGGGAACTCACCGGGGGCTGGGGCGGTTTCCCCTCGGAGCTTTGGCTGCTGCTGTGGATTCCCCGCTTCCCCAGCCCAGGCTGATGTGGCATTGCCTGGATTGGGATTTCTGGGGCTGGGCTGAGCTTCCCTGCACTCCAGGGCTCGTGGTGTGGGGTTAAACTGGGACCTCTCAGCTGCCTGTGTTTTGGGGTCCCATCCCTGAGCGGGATGTGCTGGGACGCAGAATCCAGAGGCGACCGTGGCAAAGCTCTGGGGGCTCTCAGGAATTGATCTTCACTTTTTCCTTTGGCTTAATTTTAACCTTTAATTTTAACCTTTAATTTTATATATAAAAAAAGACTCTTTAGGCACCTCCTCTCCTGGTTTTTGTGTGTGAACATCCTGGCACTACCCCCCTCATTTGCATCAGGCTGTTATTAATTGGTCCTAATTCAGAGTGATGTTGCTGTTTGCCTTGAGGGGAACTGCATGGCTGGGAGGGAGAAGGGAATTAATTACAGTCATTACAGCTCAGTGGAGTAAATTACTGGAGGTCTGAGTGCACAGGGTGAATAATTCAGAGCAGGGTTGTTGGCCAGTGTCTCCCTTTTTTTTTTAATTTTAATTCATATATATATATATAATTGGTATTAATTTTTATATAATTTACGATAATTTATATATGACATTGTTTTCATATATAATTTATACTATTTTAATGTATTAATTATATTATTTTAATATATTATTTCATATATAATTTATATTATTTAATATGTTAATTATATTACTTTAATATATTCTTTATGTCGTATATTTATGATATAAAATATATTATATATATTTTATATTGTTTTAATACATCTATAATTCACATTATTTATAGATATAAAATCTATATTTTGTATCTGTATATATAGTTGAGAGAGAGAATTGAATACCTGTCCTTCCAATACCTCCCAAACATTTTTAGTATTTGAGTCCTTAACCCACATCTCACTGGGTTTCTTCCTGGGGGTGTCTGACCTTTTCAGTTCCGTGTATCCCCAAAATTTTGGGAGCTTTGGCACCCAGACAGATCCTTTGCTTGTGGATTTTTAACTGGGTCATTGCTCTGCTGTCAGAACGTGGTTCCCCACCCTGCCCCGATTCATTTTGCAACATTTTTTTGGTTAATTAAAAGCATCTTTGTTGCACCAGCGGGGGATGAAACAGAGCCTGGAGGAGAGCAGAGCCCAGGTTTGAGCGAAGAGCTCGAGCCTCTGCACCTCCCTCGATGCAGCAGGTCAGTGATTGATGCTCTGATCACCTCGCTTTGGATTTTGAGAACTGAGACATTATTTTAATTTTCCCCCTTTGTCCCTTCAGCACTAATGGCTTTAAGCTTTTATGCTCAGTTTTGTAGGAGAGAAATCATTTGCCTCCCTTGGGGCTGCAGTTTTCCTTGCAGAAGGAGAAAGGAGCAGGCTCCATCTGGCTGGAATTGTCCCAGGGGGCTGGGAGAGCTCAGGATTCCCCCTGTGCTGGGGGGATTTAACAGCCAGAGGAGACAAACCGGGCTGTGCCGCTGCTCCCTGTGCTCCAAAAACTGNTTGCAGAGGCTGGAAAGCGAATCCAGAGTGTCCCGGCTTTGCCAGAACATCCAGCAGCAGGACAGAGAAATCCTGAGGAGCGTTAACACCTCGCTCACCCCGGCGTGAAGTTAACAACTCTCCTGAGTCAGAGTCTTCTGGAGACTGACAGAATTCCCTGATGCCAGGATGAATGTGTAACCAGCCCCGATCCTGGCACGGGATCCTGGAGAAAACAACAAAGGCAGGGAGGATTTGCATAATTCTCTTCTACTTGAAAGGACTGTGAGAAAAAGAAAAGGGGAAAATATCTTATTATGCTGTAATTCTGAGCTAATCTCCTCCAGGCTCCAGCAGATCCTCTTGTGCTGCCTGTGCTGCTCAAAAAGAGGCAAAGTTTTCCTTTCCTGTTCCAAAAAAATGGCATTGTCAGAGTAGAAGCAGAGGTAAAACCCTCTGGAGGTGAAGGGAGAGGGACGGCAGCCAGTGACCCACAGCCCATGTGCCCAGGGAGGAAGGGGCAAGGCCTGGAGCTGAGCGAACCAAAAAATGTGATCCAAAATCTGCAGGGATCAGCAGGGTTGGCTCCCAGCTCTGTCACAGGGATGTCCCATCGTGGTCCTGCAGAGGTGGTGCTGGTTTCTGAGGGTGAGCCAGCTGCAGGAAATGCTGAAATCTGTCCTTGGAGGAAAGAAAGATGCTGAGATTGGGTCAGGATGGCACAAAACAGACATGAGCAGGGGAAGGTTTCCTGCTGGGAGCTGCCCAAGCCTGTTCAAGCCGTGGAAAGGTGCTCGTGCTTCGGGCAGGACCTGGAGCTGTCCCCTCGGGCTTCTTCCCTTGCCCCTGCCTTGCTGGGACAGCAGGGATGTGCTATTTTGGCTCCCAGGGCCTCAGTTCTTCCATGAGGAAACTGGAGACAGTGGAATGTGCTATGAGGCTGGACAGACTCTCGTGGTGCAGCTTCTGTGCCATGGCCACTGCCCGTGGCTCTCGGTGCCTCTGGAGCCCAGAGATTTTCAGTGTCTTAGCCCCAAAAAGGGGAGACAGAGCAGGAAGCCTCGCAGAAAACCCTCTTGGGTCCCATTCATTTCCCTCCAGGTACTAAAAGGCTTTTCTAGCTGGAGTCAGACGTGTCAGAAAATGGGATGGCTTTTGCTGTTTGATGCTTTAAAGGCACTCCAGGGTTTCCAGGGCTCCTGTTTACTTTGAAGGCGTTTCAGATGCGCAGCACAGCTCTCTGAAAGAGCTCCCTGCACAAAGAGTTGCCTGTTTTAGTCATTTCTCCAGATTTACATTTCTTCTGTGGCGAAGAGAGGAGGAAATGAAAACTTTCCAGGCAGAGCTGCAGCACTTGAAGTGGCCAGAAGCCTCCTGAGGCCTCGTTGCTGCTCTCCAGGAGGAGAGTGGCTGTTCTGGGATGATGCAGGACCAGTCTCATCCCTTGCATACCCCCAAGGCAGAACCAGCGCTGCTCCCCAGCCCCCAGGTGTCCTGTTTCATGCAGTTTTTAGAGTCTCTCCCCTCTCCTCCAACCTCCTGTTTTGTCTTTAAGGAAGATGCCCCAGCCCTGCACATCCCAGCTCCTCCTCGGCCCCCGGCGCGGAGCAGACGCTACACGATCACCCCGGGGCACCTCAAGTGGGACCACTTCAACCTCACCTACAAGTAAGGCCAGGAATCAGCCCCAAAAGTGATCCTGGGGCCTGAGCTTTTTCCTGCTGTATCCAATGGCTTTGGATCTTGGCCCTGGGGCTTTTGCTGAGCCATGTGCCAGGGCAGGGAGAGCTGCTAAAGCCACTCCACAGCGGGAGCATTTCGACAAATGCTGCACCTCTCGCTGGAGTGAAACTGTTCAGGGCAGATTCAGGCTCCCCACAACAGGGACCTCCCTGAGGAGGTCGTGATTGAGGATTAATTCTGTCATCCTGGTGGGTTTTTAAGAGTTCTATCTGAACCTAAATCAGCACTGAAGGAAATCACTGGTGGGATGTGATCTCAGGATTCCTGTGACTTCAGGGCTCTCAGTGCCGAGGGATTTTAGGAATCTCCCTCCCTGTTGTCTTTGGGAAAAGGCTGCTGACATATAAACAATAAAAAGCCCTTGATGACAGTCCTGTGGTGAGGGAAGGCTCTGCCCCTTCCCCTTCTGCTCATCCCAAACAGGCTCAGCCTCACGAGAGCCTTCATTGCCCAGGTTTGCCCTCATGAACAGCCTGGCTTGATACAAAACCTTCTGCTCCCTTTAGGATGTGCTGGGACGAGGGGAGAACATAATCAGCATAGCTAAAAAACATCCCGAGGGGATAGAGAATATGCCCAGCTTTTCCCAATTGCTCCACTTGAGGCAATTCCCTGAATGCCCATCTTCCTGTGGGATGAGGTAAGTAAATGCACAGGAGCCACCTGTGCATTTCCATGGTCCAAGCAGGGCTTCTGCCAGCTTTTACCAGGAGTTTTCCCAGAGTTTGCCCTGTGGCCTAAGCAAAAACCTCTTTTGAGTCTCTATCCTGAGTGATTAGAATTTTTTTCAAAGGAAATAACTCGTTTTCCTATAGATTTTTTTCCCAAGGAAATAACTTCTTTCCCTATAGATCTTTTCCAAGGAGATAACTTCTTTCCCTATAGATTTTTTCCAAGGAAATAACTTGTTTTCCTATCAAACCTTTGACATCCTTTGGAACTCTTTTGGAAGTTCTACCTGAGAGTATTCCACACCAGTGTGTGCACATCCATGGGGAGCCCAAGGGTCAGGAACAAGAATTCCCTGCTGCTGGAATGCAGCTCCTTCTTCTGCTGGCAACACTGCACAGCAGACTGGGACATAACCAGGATAAAACCACTTTTCCAAGAGAACCTGTGCTGGAGAGGAGCAACAAAAGCTGGAGTTAGTCCAGAACATGTGATTGTAAAGAATATCAGGAATTTATTCACCCCTCTGAGGGGGGTTTATTAAATATTGTTAACATCCAGCTCCAGCTTCTCCTGATCCGAACCCCTTGCAGCGAGTGCTTGAAACACCGGAGGAATCCTTGATTGAAGCAGCCCTGAGAGCCTCCAGCTGTTTGAGGAGGGAGGGGCGTTTTCCTGAGGCTGTCCCGTGTGTCCCTGCAGGATCCTGTCCTTCCCGAGGAACCTCCTGAGCGCCAGGGACACGCGCCGGGGGCTGGCGGCCGCGTTCCGCATGTGGAGCGAGGTGTCCCCGTTCAGCTTCAGGGAGGTCCCACGGCACCTCCCCAGTGACCTCAAAATTGGTGAGTCCCCCCCCCCCGGGAGCCTGCGCTGGGGCAGGGAGCTGTGGGCTGTGCTAACTCCAGCAATTCCAGCGTGGAATGCAGGATTTGGGAGGCAGGAGAGCCCTCCTGTGCTGTGCGGGCTCAGCAGCGCCTCGTGGGTAAGGTTTGGGGTGTCCTTTGCCTTTAGGGAGGCAGAGAAAAGCTGCTTTTGTGTGCTCAAGGAAATATTGATGTCCCAGTTAACACTTTGTGTGAATGGTGGTCGGGAAGTTTCAGGCGTTTGCCAAGAATGAACCCTCGGATTCCGGGATGGGATCCCAGAGGTGGGGAAAGCCAGAGGAGAACAGGAATCCACAGGTTCTTACTCCACAGATGGAGCGTTGGGAGGTGGAGTGACAGCCCCAGGGTCCCACAGAGCAGCTGAAGGATTCCAGTTGTTGGTGGGTTCAGTCTCCCTTTTGCTGATCCCACTGGAGCAGTCATTGCTCCATCCCTTCCCTCCTCCCCTCAAGTGCTCTGTAGCTGCTCCTGAATTTCCTGGGGCCTAGAAAAGATCAGGGCTGAGGCGTTTTCTGCTTAGCCTCAAGCCCAGATGTCAATTCTGCCTGGGATTTCTGTGTGTGAAGCACAGATTCCCTGTGCCAAGGGCACAGGCAGCAGATTCACCCTCATTTCACACCACGTTCCCCCTCTGGAGCTGCAGGACGTGATGTTCCTCCCAGGATTCTGTCCTGCCACCACCTGGAGCTCCAAGTGCCCAATTCCAGGGATTCAGGATCCACTGTGATCCTGCTGCAGCTCTGACTCCAAGGCATCTGCTTTTTTATGTTCAAAATGGAGCCATCCAGGGGTTATCAGCTCTGTCCAGCTTCTCCCTCAAAAAGATAATTTCCACGTGGTGTTGCAAAAGCAGCTCAGCATTCCCTGCTGGAAAACAAATTCACTTGTGTCCGCTGGGAACAGCTCTAAATCCAGGGCCAGCACGGGCCCGAGTGTGGCCATCAGTCCTGAGAAATGCTTTGCATTTATCTTTCATTTTGTGGCTCTGGAGGTTGGAAAAAAAACTGGGATCCCAGCAGAGACCTTTGCAGTGATCCCGGGGTTTCCTGGCAAGGCTGATCCTGTTGGATACCCCTCAACCTGCTGCTTTTTCCACAGGTTTTTACTCCATCAACCACACGGACTGCCTGGAGTCCCTGACCCACCACTGCTTCGATGGCACCACGGGGGAACTGGCCCACGCCTTCTTCCCACCCCATGGAGAAATCCACTTTGATGACCACGAGTACTGGATCCTGGGGAACACCAGGTTCAGCTGGAAGAAAGGTAACCCAGGGAGCACGTGGTGGATGCCTGGGATTTAGTCTAGGATTTGCCTGATCTGGGAAAGAGACAACAGAAACAGTTGGGATTTTATTGTGGGTTTGGAAGTTGTTCCTCCAACTGTGCGGTGGCAGGGCCGTTTCTTGCTGGAATTACTGGAATTAGTGGAATTATTGGATAGTTCAACCACATCCTTCAGTTAAAATCCCCGTGCTGGATGCTGCCAAGAGGCTTGAGTTTGACTCCAGGCTGTGAGGGATGCAGAGGTCAAACAGGAGCCTCTTTCAGACTGGAATCTTCCCAATCCCATTTCTTCAGCTCAGGGCTGTGGGAGCAGAGTGAGCACAAAGCTGAGGAGGGTCACTGTTGCACTGGGTCAAATGTTGCTGGTCCAGAGCAGCTTTCCTGGAGCCTGGCACTGCTCTGGGTGCTGCTGTGGAAATTAGAAGCACATGGAAATAATTGGCTCTGTTTGGGCCCAAGCAGCTACAGAGAAGATGAAACTGGGGCAACGTTGCCTGTTCTAGTGCTGCAATCTTTCCCCTGGTTTTCCACCAGGAGGAATTGTGGGATGAAGCAGAGCTGTACACCAGTTGGACTTTGACACGACACACAATTCCAGCTGCTTTTCCTTTCCCCCCCAGGAGTTTGGCTCACAGACCTGGTCCACGTGGCAGCCCACGAGATCGGACACGCCCTGGGCCTCATGCACTCCCTGAACCCCAACGCCCTCATGCACATCAACGCCACCCTGACTGGCAAAAAGACCATCTCCCAGGATGAGGTGTGGGGAATCCACAGGCTCTACGGTGAGGAACAGGGATCTGCTCTGCAGGGCTTTGCCTGTGGAGCTCTCGTGGTGTCACATCCCACCCCCGGCTCTTGTGCTCCTGGCTTTAGATCGTTCCCCGTCCCAGCTCCACGTTGTTCCTTCTGAGCACAAATTTCACCTAAATTGGGTCGTTCAGTCTCCCCCAGCCCCTCTGACACCTCCTCTCCTCCTGTTTCAGGCTGTAAGGACAGGTTATTTATGTGCCCATCGTGGGCAAAAAAAGGCTTCTGTGAGAAGCGCAGGAAGCTGATGAAGAAGCACTGCCCGTCCACCTGTGACTTCTGCTACGGTATCCAGGGGCTCTCTGGGGTTTGGGGTGGGGGCTGCACACAGGGAGGAGCTAAAAGTGAGGTTGGGATAGGGAGGATCTTAATTTCACAGCAGAACTCAGTGGACACAAGTGATCGAGCTCCAAGCAGCACAACGGAGATGGTGTCTTCTGTCTGAGCCCAGATCCAGGCCTGGAACGAGGAATAATTAAACATTCGTGGAGTGGAACATTAAATTGTCCCGTTCCTCTCTGGTGTAGCTGAGCCAGGGAATAGCCAGGCAGAGAGAGGGGCTGCAGAGCAGCTCCTGAGGCAGGGAGGGGACAGAAACAAGAGAAAGGACAGCTCCAGCACAGCTGGAGTGGAGCTGCTCCACAGAACAGGAGATAAGGGATGTTAATCACCTTATCCAGGCTCAGGTTATGGATCCAGATAAGGAATTAATGCAGGACCAGGTCAAGTTGCTGCAGCTGTGGAATTAAATTCAGATAAATCCTACTGGCCTTAGGATGTCCTGATACCAGTGCCTCTTTCTTCAGCACAGAGGGGTTTTTTTGGGCCACGTTAATGAAAGATGCAATCAGATAATTACAAACCCAGATATTCCGTGGGCTTTTCACACACTGGACTGTTCATCTCCTCTTCCATAGCTGTGAAAGGGGCAAGGTGGATTTTTATCCACTTCAGTTCACACACCACGGAATTTTTATCTTTGCCCATTAATGATGTTATCTGTCTATCCAAAAACTGCTCAGGACAAGGCACTTCTAAATTAATACTTTCAAGACTCCTTAAATGATGATTCTGTGGAAGTGTTTTGGGGTGGCTAAAGCTCATTAACTTTGCCATTTCCTTCTCTCCCTGGACAGAATTCCCATTTCCAACGGTGCCCCCCACTCTGCCCCCACCGAGGACCAAAACCAAGACAGTTTCTGAGGGCAGGAACGTCACCTTCCGCTGTGGGCAGAAGATCATCCATAAAAAAGGCAAAGTCTAGTAAGTGCTCTGTCCCTTCTCCCAGGCCTTAGGAGATTCCACGCATCAAAATCCACGAGGAAGGATGACAAAACAGGGTAAAGAGGAATGGAGTTTATAATCTGGAGCTCAAAAAGGATAAAATCCCATTTTTATCTATTGCACAAAGCTAATTCCTACCACCAAGCCAAACCCCCTGGCTCCATTCTGCAGAAAAACCTGAAATTTAAATTTGCCCTTTCAGGTTTTAATTAGTTGTTTGTTACTAAAGTATGAACAAGTTCTGGATGTATCTAAAATTTAGGTTGGCTCAAATCCATGAGTTGGTTTAGACTTCAGGACCCCAATTCCCATCAACTTCTAGAGACACAACCTCCAAAATTACTCAGGACTGTGCCCTGTAAAACCTGATTACCCACCTGAAATGCAGACTAAAACTCAACTGTGTTTTGTTAAAGTCTCTACACTTATTCAGCAAAATTTCTTAGTAGACACAACCCCTACCACAAATACTCACTTTACTTTCTATTATTGTTTTTCTTCTGCCAGCTGGTATAAAGATAAGGAGCTTCTGGAATATTCATATCCAGGTTATTTATCCCTAAATGAAGATCACATGAGCATCATTGCAAATGCAATTAATGAAGGAACTTACACTTGCATAGTGAAGAAAAAAGAAAGAATCCTGACTACTTACTCCTGGAGAATCAGACTGAAGCACTGACACAGCCCTGGAATGAGCCCTTCAAGTTCCTGCTGCTTCTGTTTCCAGTTGTTTCTTTGGCATTTTATTTTTAATCTCCAGTAGTGCAACTGAATTCTCCATCAGCTGCTTCGGTACCCCGGGCAAAAGAGACTCTGAGACTGTTACTGGGATGTCAAACTCTTCCAGATTCGTTTTAATGATAAAGAATTTATCAACTATTTGCTGTACAGAGAATTAAAAACCGTGGTTTTTTTGTAAGAAAAGTGTCAGATGGAGCTGTGTGGTGCACTGTGAACTGCTGCAATCCAGGAGCAGACTCTGCCCCAGCCCCTGGAACACTGGGATGGCAGGAAAAGGACAAGTTTAATACTCTGGGAATGTTTTCCTGCCATTTTTTTTACACTCTGGTGCAGTGCAATAGAAGAAATCACAAGGCTAAGCCTTAATTTTACTTTTCTTTCACTGGTCAGGAGGATGAGGATCACACAAACCCTGCTTTGCTCCTCAGTTGTCCATTCCAACACATTCAGTGCAAGGATCCACAGAAAAGCTTTTCCTCCAAAGTGGCTTCCTGTGGTCTGTGGGTTTTCCTCTTACCCCAACAGGCATTTAGTGCTCAGAGTTTGGTCCTTGAGGGCTTTGAGCCTTGAGTCCTGTGGGAGATGAGGGAGTTTCCTCCTCCAGGCACCCAGAACGAGGTAAAAGTGCCACATCCAGCTGGAAAAGAGCTTAGGAGTGGCTGGCACAGCTGGGGGCAGGGAAGCTGGGAAGGGAATAATTCCATGTCATAGGCAAACTATGCAGTGGGGTCATGGTTTAATCCTTCAGAGCTTCCCTGCACTCCTGCTTTTCCTGGGGAAGCTTCTGGAATCAGGAATGGTTCAGCTGTTTCTCCTTCACAGGGGAACAGGGATTTGTCTTCCTCCACAGGAAAACAACCAGACTGCTTTCCCAACTCGCCACAACTGCAGCACATCCACATTCCAGCCCCACGGCCTTTACCCAGGAAAACTCTCCAAAATGTACTGAAACTGATAAAATGTTTAGGGTTTGAGTTGAGCCCTTGCTGGCCTGGTGCCCAGCTGTGGTTGCATGAAAATGTGGTGTTTTCCAGATCTCCCTGTTCCCAGAACAAAGTGACAGCTTCACAAATCAGGGGCTCCAGAGGATGAGATTCCAACATGATTCCTCCTCTCCTCTTTCCCCAGAAAGGACTGGAATGTGCCATTCATTACACAACCACCAAAGCTGAGCTCTTCTCTGGCTGGAAAAAAGGCATATTTAAAAAAAAATACCAACTTTCACAGAAAATAAAGTTTCAAGTCTCCATATTAAATCTTTTTGTTTTATAAAACAATAGAGCAATTTGTTTTGCACCACTGTAAATACATTTACAGAACAAAAAAATCCGCTCAGGGAGTATCAAACCCAGCCCAGCTCTCTCCAAGGTAACAGGACACAAACCTCAGCGTTGTCTTTTTCTTTTTGCCCCAAATATATTCAGACACAAACATTTGACTTACTTAAAATAAAAAATAAACTCTTTGCTGTCACCAGCATCTCACTTCGCTGCACGTGAAGCAATGAAATCCTTCACGCTATTAAACAATTGAAAATGTATTTTAATTCTACAAATTTACAAGGAAAACAAAACAAAACAAACTCAACAAAAAAAAAAAAAAAAAAAAAAAAAAAAAAAAAAAAAAAAACAACCCCTAAAAATAAACCAGAAACTGTTCCAGGACTGTTATTTCAAGTTGTCCTTTGTCACAGTTTGTGATGATCCTGGGGTTTTCAGGTAACTCCAGTCCTCTAATGGAATGCAGCAGTTAAACTCCACATTGATTTATAAAACAAGAGCCTTGGAATCTGTGATCATGTTGGAGTTTTTTCACAGGGAAAAACATCTGGTGCCCTTGACACGGAGAACAGAACTGGGGCCCTCAAATCCACTCACATGAATGGTGATTTTTTTATTTTGTGGGGGGGTGTTTTCCCCCCTTTTTTTCACGTTGAGTTCAAAACTTGAGGCTGAAGCCAGGTCCTGCAGCAGATGCTCCTTGGTTTGTGGTGGTCAGATGGAAACCTGTGTCCTTGAGATCATCATCACCCTGTGAAAACCAAGCACAGGTCATTAAGCAGGGGCTGTGCAGCTGCATTTTCCTCTCCAAAAATCTAAACAACGACAACAAAACTATCTCGAGATGAGAAACAAATGTTTGATTTAGTGGCATCCCAGTTAAGGTTGATGCTGGGTTATTCATAATCTCTAAATATTGGCTTTTTAAGAGTTTTCTTTGCTAAAGGCAGTTTGAGTGTTCCTAGTTCCTGTACCCACTTCTGACTGCATGGGAAAGATAAAAAATTGGGTATAAATAAGTGTAAACTCCACTGTTGAGCATCTAATCCAACATACACTGCACATCCTCCGTGGCAGTCCTGAAAAATCAAGGCTAACTAAACTTTGTATATTATTTAAACTGTAAATTGGGCACAATACTGTACAGTGCCATGGAACTGGTAAGAAGACTTTTCTAAAATTAGGACACCTGAGACTCTTAACATGCCACACTGTGTGAACAGCACAATCAGCACAGATAAATGGAAAAGATAAATACCAGAAAGAAGAGCAGCCTGGCCTTTTAGGAATTCCCCAAGCCTGGAACAAGCAGGCTGTTTCTATCCCCAAAGATCTGCATAATTCACCAGGCTGTGGATTTATTTCAACCCCAGTTTAACAGCTTAGTTGCAAGTGTAAAACAAGGTGCAGTTTTAAAAGAGAAACTGCTCTGCACTGGGATAAAACCAGACATTATTTCCTTCCGATTACACCTGAAAATGGTGATCCTGTGAGAACAGCAGTAACTGGCACTGGCTTTGGAAAGGAAAGCTGGACTTTCCCTGCCAGTCCAGGTGAATCTCAGGATCCCAACTAAATCCCAGCAGCATAGAGCCCACGTGCCCAGGCCAGGTGAGGCTCTGCAGCTGTGCCACACTCACAGAATCACAGAATGAACCAGGCTGGAAAAGACCTTTGAGATCATCAAGTCCAGCCTATGACCCAACACCTCCTCACCAACTAAACCCTGGCACTGAGTGCCACGTCCAGGCTTTTTATAAAAACATCCAGGGATGGTGACTCCACCACCTCCACAGACAATTTCAGTGCCCAACTCAGCAGCACTGGCCTTTGGGAAGGAAAACTGGACTTTCCCTGCCAGTCCAGGAGAATCTCAGGATCTCAACAAAATGAGTGCCACGTCCAGGCTTTTTATAAAAACATCCAGGGATGGTGACTCCACCACCTCCACAGACAATTTCAGTGCCCAACTCAGCAGCACTGGCCTTTGGGAAGGAAAACTGGACTTTCCCTGCCAGTCCAGGAGAATCTCAGGATCTCAACAAAAGCCCAGCCCCAGGGGAGGCTCTGGAGCTGTGCCACACTCACTACCACTGGCCTGGGGAAGGAAAGCTGCACAGAGCCCAGGGGAGGCTCTGCAGCTGTGCCACACTCACTACCACTGGCCTGGGGAAGGAAAGCTGGACTTTCCATGGCAGTCCAGAAGAATCTCAGGATCCCAACAGAATCCCAGCAGCACAGAGCCCATGGTGGGGCTCTAGAGCTGTGCCACACTCACCAGCACTGGCCTGGGGAAGGAAAGCTGCACAGAGCCCACGTGCCCAGCCCCAGGGGAGGCTCTGGAGCTGTGCCACACTCACCAGCTGGCTGTAGCCCAGCCCTCCCTCGGGGGGCCGGGGGCTGGTGCCCCTCTTGACCCGCTGCTGCTCGCTCTTGGCTGGCCAGGTGGGGAACATGGAGGGGTCGATGGGCAGCGGGGTCTCGCGGAAGTACTCGTGCTTCAGCCCATCCTCGGCCGTGATCCTGCGCGCTGGGTAGTACGTCAGGAAGCTGCCAGGGAGGCAGGAAAAAAGTGGGAATTTTGGCCCCCCCAAATTGTGAATTGTTCAGGAATTGTTCAGGCTGAGAGTTTTGTGTCACTGTCACTGGGTGTTGGGGATAATTCTATTACGGGTACGGGGTGTCATGCTATTAATTGGGTATAAGTCTGTTAGTTGGGTATAATTCTGTTAGTTGGGCACTGGGTACAATTTTATTAATTTTATTTGGTATAATTCTATTCACTGGCTTTAATTTTATTACTGGCATTGGGTGTAATTCTATTAATTTGGTTTAATTCTATTGCTGGTATTGGATATAATTTTATTACTGGGTATTAGGTACAATTCTATAACTGGGTATTGTGTATAATTCCATTAATTGGGTACAATTCTATGACTGAGTATTAGGTATAATTTTATTACTGGGTATTGTGTATAATTCTATTAATTTGGTATAATTCTATTAATTGAGTATTGGGTATAATTCTATTACTGGTATTTGGTATAATTCTATTAATTTGGTATAATTCTATTAATTGAGTATTAGGTAATATTCTATTAACTTGGTATAATTCTATTACTGGTATTAGGTATAATTTTATTAATTTGGTTTAATTCTATTACTGGTATTGGGTATAACTCTATGACTGGGTATTGGGTATAATTCTATCAATTGGGTATTGGCTATAATTCTATGACTAGGTAATGGGTGTAACTATTAATTTGGTACAATTCTATTATTGGTATTGGGTATAATTCTATTAATTTGGTTTAATTCTATTGCTGGTATTGGATATAATTTTATTACTGGGTATTAGGTACAATTCTATGACTGGGTATTGGGTATAATTCTATTAATTGGGTACAATTCTATTAATTTTGTATATTCTGTGACTGGGTATTAGGTGTAATTCTATTAATTGGGTATAATTCTGTTAATGATTGCTGCCATATCATCTAACAGAACTGGTTTTTAAGGCAGGCTCCTCCATGAAGCTGTAATTAATGGGACAGCAGCTGGAACTACACATCCAAGCAGCTTCTGTGGGGATCTGCTTCCAGAGGTGTAAATCACTGGATACCTCAGACCCTCTGGACAGCCAGATAAAGCTCCACAGAGATCCAGGAAAATCCCATTAGAATATTTTACAATGCTTTTTTTACTACTGAAAGAGAGATTTTAGCCATTCTATTAATACACCAGGTGCTCCTGTAACACAGTGGAACTGCACAGCCTGGGGTTGATTTTATAAACCTTTCACAACACAGAAAATTGTTTTCCTGCCCACATATTCCCAGGGATCCCCTGGAATGTGGCACTTACTTGTTCATCAGGTCAAAGCCCTGGTCAGAGAGGAGAGCCCCGAATCTCTTGCGCAGGTTGTTGTAGGGGTACTCTGTGAAGGTCATTTTCTTCACTGCTGGCAGCTCGTTGTAACCAGGCCAGATTTTTTCACTGGGAGTACCCAGATCCTGCAAATTAAAACATCTCCTTAATAAATTCAGAGTGAAATCCTTTACTTATTCCTTAGGGATGGGGAAGTATCCAGAGAAAACAAACAAAACAAATCGTGGTCTCGGCCTACTCAAAGTGTTGTAAGGCAGATTAAATAACTTTTTATTAAGGCTGAATATCTGTTAAAGAGCAACAAGCACTACTCCAATGTTCCTGTTTCTAAAACCAGCTAAAATCCAGAAACATTTAAAAAATTACCTTAAAAACTTTGTTAATCTGGTCGATTTCTGACTTCCCTGGGAACAGCGGCTTCTGCGTCAGCAGCTCCCCAAAAATACACCCCACTGACCACATGTCTATGGCTGTGGAATATTCCTGGAAAGCAAGGAAATAAAATTATACCTCAGAAAAATCAGGAAAATAATTCCACTGAGTTGTGTGGAGGGGTGTTGTGGTTTTGGGGGGTTTATTTGGGGGTTTTTGAGCACAACACCCACAACCAGTCCCATACCCAAGGGCCAGGTCTCAACTGTATTTATTTAGAAGTTACAATTACTGTGAATTATGAGCAATACCCATGTAGATAAGTATTTCAGGATGAAAGGTGAAAGTCTCCACGCTGATGCCTCCCTTTTCCACTCACAAACACAGCAGCACAGCTGATGAACCAGTATTTTTTCTGGCATGGCTCTTATCACTGCAGCCCTACAGAACCCCACTGATTTCACCCAGATTTCAGTTATCAGCAGTTCTAGAACAGTGCCAGGACCTTGTTCTGCTCTCAGATGCCACAAGTTTTAGCCTAATTTAAAAAGACATTTAAAAATCCAGCTGCCAAAGGTGACAGTTTGCCACAATCCATGAGGAATCCATCAGCACTGACCACATCAGCATTCCAAGGGACAAAACCCATCTGTCACCCACCCACCCTGTGCCTGGGGAAGATGGAAGGCACCCTGTGCCATTAGGAAGAATAAAACTGAATATTCAGGATTTTCCCCTCTGAATCAATATAAAGATTATATATAATATACATAAAATATAATCACATTTGGTTCATGATTTATAAAATACAGTCAGGCTGCAGAGTCACTGCTCCAGCAGCCAGAGGAACAAGGAAGAACTCACCTTTGCTCCAAGCAACAGCTCTGGAGCTCTGTACCACAGTGTCACAACCACAGGGGTGTAGGGCTTCAGGGGAGACCCATATTCCCTGGCTAATCCAAAATCTCCAACCTGAAAGGAAAATAAACAACATTTCCAGCACTGCTCCTTCACCATCAGTGCCACGTTGGCCATTGCACAGAACTGTGCTCAGCTCTGGGCACAGCTATAACTCCATAGTTCTGCAGCACAGAATTTGTCCTCATTTCCTCATTTTTTTCCCTAATTCTTACTTTTAGAATGCCTGAATGACTGAGCAGCAGGTTGGAAGTTTTCAAGTCTCGGTGCAGGATCCAGTTGTCGTGGAGGTGTTTGACCCCTCGCAGTAACTGAATCATCAAAGTCTTCACTTCCCCTGGAATGATTAAAAAAAACCCCAGATGCATTGAAGAAAATAAATCTACCTTTAATCTTTGTTTTGTTTGTTTGGAGAACAGGGAAAGGGGCAGGAAGGAGTGGCAAGTTAAAAGCACAGCATAGCCTGCACCATAAAAATGTGTCACAGAACAGGAGCAGTCACACCCACAGAGCTGCCAACAAAGCAAAATTCATTTGGGCAGCTGGAATGCATCCAAATTATTCTCAGAAATTATTGTCTCTCATAGGAAGCAGCCAAAATTAAAGCCCAGTGTTCT
This sequence comes from Dicrurus megarhynchus, assembly GCA_013399195.1. NCBI lineage: Eukaryota > Metazoa > Chordata > Aves > Passeriformes > Dicruridae > Dicrurus > Dicrurus megarhynchus. The sequence goes on along the minus strand of VXAD01007707.1, from coordinate 1,239,775 downwards.
TTTCCAGTTCAGCACAGGGGAAACTCCCCTGAACAGCTCCACTCCACCCCAAACACACACACACTGGATTCATCACCAGCTGTCACCACGAGGATCAGCACTCCCAGCCAGGTTTTGTGTCAGGTTTTACAGAACAAACAGAAAAAGCCAGGAAGTCTCAGTTCCAAGGAACACAGGACATTCCAAAGCAACACATGGCACTGCCCAAAGCCAGGTCTCTGCTGCCAGCAGGGTCACTGCCATTTGTGTTGGCCACTTTTCCAGCTCTGAGAATTTCAGGAGACTGTGGCAAACAGTACCTGGCAGAAAAGGCTGTTTCATTGTTTCCATCAGGCTCTTGAGGTCGTGTTCTACATAGTTCATCACAATATAGATTTTATCCATGTTACTGCCCACAACAATCTCCTGCAACACAGAAACAGATGATCAAAACCTGCACACAGTATTTAAAAAGCACCCAAAATCAATTTTAGAAATGTACTGGCAAGAGGATGCAAGCTGCCATTGGTAAAATCCTCAGAAAATGTATTTTTGCTATTAAAAAACAGCTCATTTTTTGCAAAACATCAAAATTGTGGAGACAGTGATGTCTGTGCAGCCTTCTAAGCACACAACTGGTCACAGAAGCAAGCTCTGCCAAGGTTGCTGATATTTTATAAGGCATTTAAAAGCCAAGAGGAATATTTCAAGAACAAAAATACTTTCAAGGTAAAGGATTGCAGCCTTACTCTGACAGTGACAATATTTAGGTGCTGTGCTTTCAGAATTGTATTTATTTCTCTCAGGGAAGTAATGGGAAAGCCTTCCTTCTCCTTCTCCATTTTCAGTCGCTTCAGAGCCACAATTTCATCTGCAAACACATTTCCCATCATCACACAGTTAATAAACACACATTACCACATCCCCTGGTGTTCTCTCAGTGATTAAATATTCAATTAACTGTGCTGTTTTGCCTTGAAAGCAACCAGCTTGCTGGTAAAGAAATATTTGAAATAGATTTTGTTCATCACTGAAAAATGCAGAATAATTTGCACACAAGTGCAACCCTAAATACCCTGAAGAAACTGGAGGGCACTGATACCCACCAGTCTTTTTGTCCTTTGCCCTGTACACCACACCATAGGTTCCTTCTTCAATCCTGTTCAAACACTGGAATTCCTCCACGCTTCGACATCCCTGAAAAAACAGAGGGACGACATTTACTCCTCCAGCAGCTGGGGGAAGGTTTTGGTTGGGTTTTTTAAATAAAAAAAAATACAGTAAATTGCAGCAACTTCACAGGCATAGTTCAAATTTACCAGAAGAATTTAACTGTATGGCTGCACCATATCAGAAAGGTATCTTTGGGGTTTATTTTTCATAAAGTTTCTAAAGGAATCCTGGACAGAGCCTGTGTTTCAGCAGATTAACTAAATTATTCCATTCACTTCTGCACAGAATAATCTGAAATATCTGCCACAAAGGCAAAGGCAGCAACTCAGCACCTTTCACAGTTACCTTTCACATAATTAATTAGTCAAAATCTGATTTTTATTCACATTTCTACACTTTGCTGCTGGCCACATAAAGAACAACCAGTTTCTGTTTGTGATAACAGAACTCTTCTCTCACAAGGATCTGTTTCCAGACAGCAATACCAGGTATCAATTATATAATTATATTCTTATCTACATTTAAGAGGGTGATCCCCTACCTGGAGGGCAGGAAGATACTTGGGAAGCTCCTGTTTCAGCTCAATGGGAGAGGAAGCTGGAGAATCAGGAATATATTCCCCTTCTGTCATGGCATTGGAATGAGGGGATCCCTCCCCGACCTCCTCCTCCTCCACCTCACTCCCTGCTGAATCTCGGTCAAACCTCGACTCTGTAACTTTAAAAGTCAGAATCAGTCGTGGAAAGAGGAGCTGCCTGGAATAATTAAGCTCAGCTTTAGGCAAATAAAGGTGGTGGCATTGATCACTGCATGGGAGAGGATGATGGAGAAGCCCAATTTCTCCTCTTGGCAGAGGTGATGCTTTCAAGAATTCACAGTCATGGACCTACAATTCCCAGTGTTCATGCAGCAGGTCAGGAAAATAAATCTTTATATCAGAATGAAAGAGAAAACTGACCCAGGATCTCCATTCTCACTGCAAAGCTTTTGTGATGAGAGGACAGGACAAAAGAACCCAAAATGAAGAAGGAAACATCAGCTCATTAGACTGATTCCCTCTAAACATAAAGCCTGGAGCAGATTTCAAGCAATTCCTGAGTTTGACATGAGAACGGCATTTACAGTATTTGAAATATTTGCAGAAATAGATTTATTCTGCTGCAAAAACTCAGCCAAACACTTCTTTAAAATAGTCAATATTTGCATTGTACCAACTGGGATGTGGTTTCCATTCTCCCGTTCCTCCTCTTCGCTCATTTCCTCTTCGCTCACCTCCTCTGCAAAACAGAACCAGGTTTGATTGAAAAATTCCACATTTCTGCAGCTCCTTGGGAGGCAAATCCCTGCTGAAATCCTTTCCCATCTCACCAGGCCTTCTGCACTGTCACTGACCAAGCCCTTGTGTTTCACTTGGACAGCAAATGCTTCCAACAGGGAACACAATTCTTACCAATTATCTGGGAACTGGGATGTGGGCAGGTAAATAAATGATGAGTATTTGCTTATTAACTGTAATTAATTTTAAAGAAAAACAGCCACCAGAGGCTGCTTTTGTGCCTTTTCTTTACTAATTACTGACAAGAATGGCTGCACAAAGACTTTTTTAATGAACCTTTTGTTATTATGTTCATTCACTTGAAAAACAGATCTGAAATTTGCAACTGTAAAGAATTCAAAATGACAAATTTGGATTTCACCACCCCCCAAAGAAGTGCAAGACTGTGCTCTGCAGAATATTTGATGTGTTACAGAACCACTTGAACTGTTGACTACTTAGGGAGACAAAAATGACTTTCAGGTTTCTGATCTGGCTTCTTAGATGAAGAATTGGTATTACCTCTACACAAAAGGATAGAATATGACTGGCACTTGGGTTTTTTCTTTTTAGTTATCTTGACCTGAGAGGTCTCAGCCTACCCTAGACTAAGAGAAAAGGAAAATGTTCAAATAAAACAACACTGGATGAGAAACAAAGAAAATCCCACACCCCTGTAGGCCCTGCTTTGTGATCCTCACCTGCTGATTGCTCAGACACTTCCTCAGAATTGCTTCCTGTCTCCTCCTCCTCCTCCTCTTCCTCTCCCTCTTCCTCAGAGCCTTCACTGCTGGACTCCTCCTCCTCCTCTTCTGAGCCTGATCCAGATTCTGTCCAGGAAAAATCAAACACACAACTAAGCAGGCACACACCAACAGTGCTTACTCAGCAGAGAAATTAATTACATCTGTACAATTAATTATGTCTCCTAAATTGCATTTAATCACCTGAGGAAGACTCTGCTGAGCTGGTTTTTCTCTCGCTGTCACTGATGTCTTGCAAGTCTGACAGAGGATCCCTCTCTTCTGGTTTCTCTTCTTTTACTGCTGAAACCATAAAAATTAAAAACACAGTGCTAATTGAGTATCATTTCCAAGCCTCTGAACTCCCAGGTAACTGCTTCACTTTCTGCTGGCATTAAATCAGTGCTGAACATTCAGTATTGGAAATTCAGGGCACTAAAAAAAAAAACCAAATAATCATTTCACACTCTGCTCAATGACAAACAGCTTTTCTGAATTGCAGTGGTGTGGGATCAACAGCCAAAAATATGGAATATTGACCTGGTTTTTAAACATGGTATGTTCCTAAGCTCTTCTAAGATTAATTAAAACAGGGGAAAAAAGGGAAAAAAGTACCATGGTGACAAGAATCACCAGGACAGGATCCCTACACACTGGTTACTGTCAGTGCTCACTGCTCCAGTGCAGACTCTCTGATCCCCATGAAAAATCACTGCTGGTTGATCAGGCAGGAGTTTCCCAGGACTTGCTGCCTGCCTCCACCTGGAATTCCAGCTGATTCCATCCTGCTTTGAGTGGCTACACTTCTTTTCACACGTTAGCAAGGCAGACACAGAGCTTTCCTCCTTCAAAGGCATCTTTATGTCACTTGTGCAAAGTTCTCTACCCCCAGAACATTCAGGTGGGATCATTTTCTGGCCACACCATCTAAGCAGAACACTGCCTTAAGAATTTAATTTCTTCTACAAGATGACAATACCAGTGATGCTTACATTGATCCCTGTGAGGTCACTTTTTAAGGCAGTTTAGCTCCTAACCACAAATCCAACTGGAGGCTGGAGGTACCAATCCCTTTTTAACCCGCAAGGGAATTCAACTGCAGGGTTTTAAAAATTCAGTCAGCTGCTTCTTTCACCAATGAACGGGGTTAGAAACTTTTCCAGTTCCTACTCCTACCCCTAAATCCATTCCATTTGTCACTGGTACAACTCCTGCAGAACCAGCATTGCTTTAGCAAACAGCACAAGTGAAGTATCTGTGAAGACTCCAGAGTTACGCCGCTGGGGCTGAGGTGGACAATACTCTTAACTGAGCACATGGGATGTTTGTTTAAGACTAAAAATTAAACACTACCCCAGCCCAGCTCCTGCTGCCCCCAAAGACAGTGTAGAGTGGCAGATGCTACCTGGTTTCCTGCTCTCTCCTTGCTCAAGCTTGTCTCTCTGCTGGCGCAAAGGGCTGCGACTCCAGGGTCTCATTTTTACTTTGTCTCCATATTCTTCCCTCACTGTTCTATGGTGTGCAGAAACTAGGGAAAACAAAACCACAAGAAATTGTTACATCTGCCTAATTAGAGTTGTCCTGTCTGCCACAGCCACCTGATGGGAATGCTTTTCATTTTTTTTTTACAGGGTAACGGGGAAGAGTGGGAGAACCACCTACTTAAATCTGGGAGAATGAAGGGCTTTGATTTATCTCAAATAAAATATGGATTTGTACTGCTTAGAGAAAGCTGCTGCCACACTTAAAAACAGAAGCAAGCTGCCCTGTATGTTACACAGTAAATACCCTGATTCTAAAGCATTAATGCCAGAGAAAGAAGTGGAAAAAATGTAAAAGAATAAAACCAGCTGAGGTTTAGAAGGAGCTGACAGAACATTCAGAACAATAAAACCAATTAAATGAAAGGTTACACAGATTGAGCACTATCAGCATAAAGCCAAGCACAAAAAGGAGCTGTTTGGTATGAGCGGAGCAAGAAAGAAAAGCAAAAAAATATGGTTTGTTCTGCTATTCTTGAATAAGCTTTTTCAATCCTCACAGGAATGGGCTCTGATTTTACCTCTGAAAGCTGGGACAGAGATTCTTTAACCAAAAATTATGTGAGCTTAGCTTGCAAATACCCAACACGCTGTGCAAAGAGAACTTAAAAACTGTTCAGAGGCATCACATCTTCCCACCTGACTCCCACTACAGCATTTTCCATGCCTGGAGTACTTACATGACCTCTCCCCACTTTGCAATTTATTCCCCCAAATCCTTAAAACGTTGAATTTTGAAGTTTCAACCTCTACCAAATTGAGTTAGACTCAGCCAAAGAGTTCAGAACCACTGGGATCGGGCAGGGTGCACACAGTGGCACCTCCAGAAATCTTGTTTTTATAGGAAATCTCCCTGACAGGGAGAGGCAAAGACTCACTGACAATCAACCTGCCAGGATATTTAAGGCACGTAACATCATCACATTTTTTTATCCCCCCACGTAGAACTTAGATTTCCTTTTCCCTCCCAGTCAAAGGTCTCCCCACTTGAACTTTTTTTTTAAATTCTGGCCACTTTTTATCCTTCCTCTCCACCACTGTGTCAGCAAATAGGGAAGTGATAGAGTATGAAGAATATTTCTGCAGAGAGAGTCACCTTCTCTCCTGGCTTCCCTCTCCTTCCTCCTCTCCTCAGCTCTCCTTTCTCGCTCCTTTTGCTCCCGTTGTTCTTTCTGCTGCTCCCGGATTTTTCTTTCCCTTTCTCTCTCGAGTTGCTCCAGACGATCTCTGGAAAATAATTTTTGTTTGTTACAAATTCAGCTCGTGAAGAGAAGGAAAACTGGTTTGCAGCACCAAACCACTAAACTCAACTTCCTTATCAACACCCCCAGTTGTGCATCAGTCAAAAACAGGTGGAATTTTTCAGCTGATCCTTTAAAAAAGAGGTTTCAAAGACCCACACCAGGAATTCTCCACCCTATCAGGATTTAAGCAGAAATTAAGCCAGTTCAGTTAATTAATGCCTTGATACTTTGCAAATCTGGTTTGTACTCTGTTTTTTACGTTGGGAAAAACCTCTAAGACCATCCAATCTTTTTGTTACAGTGACCCATTGGCAGTGAATTCACCTGCAATGTCCACGGTACTGAAGCACTCCAAAACAATTAAAGTGAAGAACACATTCCCAGGAATACAGACAAGTTTTCACTGTGGAATTTTTTTTTTTTTTTGGTCATTTCAGAACAACAAATGCTCAGAGATACATCAGAGGAGGCAGCTGCTCATCTCCCTCCCCAGGGGGAGGGAGGGATGGATGTACCTCTCCCTCCTGGAATGCTCCCTTGCCATCTCTCTCCGTTTCTGTCTCTCCCATTCACGCCGGGCTTTATCCTGCTCTTCTCTATGTCTCTTCCTACGCTCATGCTCCCGTTCTTTCTCTTTCACTCTGGCATGTTTCCCTTAAACAAACAGAAATCAATTTCCGAGTGTTACCGGTCAAAATATTCAGCGCTCCCGTTTTCACAAAGCAAAACTAGAGAGGGTGGAACTGATGGGAACCTACTGCCACGATCTCTGTTGTTTTCTTAAAGGGAAAATCCTGTGCTGAAAGGGGCTTGGAAAGTCCAAAGTCTGTAAGATCTTGCACAAATACTTGTGTTGAGGTAAAAAATGGTTGTTAGCGACAGGAAGACAACGGGAATGGCTCTAGAAAGGATATTTTTTTCCTTGGTAGGTACAAAGATCAGAGGCCTTTCACTCAGTGAAGCCAGAGAGAAGCTTATCAGGCTTCAAGGAGTAAAAGTGACCTCAGTGTCCCTGCCCCAAAGTGATTTCTGTCCTCTCAACCACGTTCATACCCCTGTAATTTCCATAAGGCGCTAAACGCAGCCAAAGAAATAACAAAAGTTTAAATTCCTCTGTCTTATCCACCTGCTATGTTTCCTTTAGTCTGAATTATTGTTATTTACTCTACATGCAGCTTCCCAAGGGGAAGCTCCCAGAAACCAGAAGCTTCCAAGTGTGGCAAGAAGCACCTTCTGCAGAATGACTTCGGTGCCTGCGTTTCTCTTTCCTCTTCTCATCTTTCCTATGATGGGTTTTTTCTTTCCGGGACATTTGCTGGGGTGGTTTGATAGCCAAGGAATCATCTTCTTCTCCCCTAAAAAGGCAGGACAGGAATAAACTCAGGGAGGTGACAGGTGCTGTCAAACAGACCAGCAGTTATTTCCTCTTTTTGGCAAAGATTCCCATTTTATGTTGAATTTCCACAAAAAAAACCCTGGACCACGCCACATTGTTAAATCTTAACCAGTGCTTCAAAAAGTTACCCTGGTGTGTTCTCTAAGGAGGATTTGCCCCTTCTGCACACTAAAAAAATGAGATTTTTCCCTTCAGATACTTGAAACCCTCTTCTGAGGACTTCTAAAGGTTCATTTCAGGAACTCTTTGTCTTTTTATTTCCTTATTCTTACCTGTCTTCCATGGAGTCCTCCCTCCTGTAAGGTGAGTTCCTGATGGTTATTTCCATGCGATGGTCTCTCAGCTCCCCCTCTTCAAGAGAATCCCGCTTGGAATCCCTGTCATCTGACTGAGGGAATCACAAGAGAGGGAAAATTCCATTTAATTGTACGTCTCAAAATGAAAAAAAAATCTAAATATTACTGAAGTCTCCCACTGCTGGCTCAAAAATCCAACCTCAACTGGTCACCCCTGTGAAATCCACTGATTTATGAGAGCAGCACTCTGACTGCACTTATAGCTGAACTGCTTTAATTCAACATAATTAAAGAAAATTAAACACCAAGGAGGATTGCAGTAACTATTGTGTGCTTTTTTTCTGCAATAATTATTTTGTACACAGCTGTGCCAAACCAAACAGCGACAGAAGAGTGATTCCAAATTTGCCTTAACACATCTTTCTACAGAATCTTTAAAAGTTGTTCCTTGGATTGCAACTCCCAGTTAATGACATGAATTGATTTATCTTTTCTGACAAATAACTATAACAAAACACAGTACATAATGCAAGACCAATGGAATCTTCACAAAGCATCATATTTTTGTTCAACTTTGGAATTAGACAAAGAAGAATTCAGCTGGACAGCCTTGTTCTCACCAGAAAATCAGGATACAGGCACTGCACCCCAGGAAAATGCAGTTTTCCATTCATAAAGCCACTGATTCCATTACAATGAATCCCAAAGGGCAGCTTACATTTTTCATACGTTTTATCTCTGCCTTCTCCTCTTGCTCCTTCCTTCGTTTCTTCTCCTGGAGAATTTCATCTAAAGTTTTCACTTTCCAAGAATCCTTTTCATCACCCATTTGAGTTAAAAAAACAACACCTCTGAAAAAGAAGGAGACGCTCACAAACCCCACAGACAAATCTGCTTCACACCCATTTCTTTCAGTGCAAACACTTAATGTTCCATTTCTGAGTAAAGCCAGGCTGGAGTTGACTTATGGTGAACCAAAAAACGTTTGTTTTAAAGCCAAAAGAGTAAAGACTCTGCTGCAAACTCAGGGAGCTGCTGGAGCACACAGGAAACAAAGTTTATGGCCAAGGTTTGGTGTCACACAACGTTGGGTTCCATAATGACATGAGACCTCGGGGGAGTTAACAAAGCTTGGGAAAAAAGGCCACAAGGAATGCAGAATTTATGGGATATCTGGCAGAACTCCTGAGACAAGGAGGAAAATAATGAAGCCAATTCAGCAACTGTGCTGAAATCAGCTGTCACTGAGAAAAAGGAAAGTCCAGCACGACCACCGACCCAAGAAACCCCCGACCCAAAAGCCGAGAAAGACTGAGCGTGGCACTAATTAGCACGAGAAGCGAGAGAATAATTAACCGATAGAAGGCAGAGTATTAATTAACAAGAGAACCATGTAACTCATAGCCAACGAGCACTAACTCCTCGTTTATAAAGAGCAGAAAGTTGAGAGTTGGGCGGGTTTGATCCGTGGAATACACCGAGCACCCAGCTCTGAGGTAACTCACCGCTGCCTCTCCTTCGTGTGTTATTCCCGGCTCGTCGCACCCCGCGGAACGAAGCCGACTTTAGCGGCCAACACCGCCCGCCCCCCGCACAGCCCCGGCTCCCGGCGGCGGGGGGGTCAAACAGCCCCGCGGCCCTCACGGAGCCGGTGCCACCCGCGGGCCCGCCCGGGCCGGCAGCGCGGCCGCTCCGCCTCACTTCCGGCCGCCGGCGCGCGCCGATGACGTCAGCGCCGCCTCACGGGGCGGTAATTAACGAAAAATTAATGAGCCGTTAATTGATCGGTTCCTCAATGCCAGCCGGAGCGGCATTAATTAACCTCCAGGCTGTGCGTGTTCAGCAGTAAATACAAATCCAAGGAACAGCCGGCAGGGGTGGGAATGGAGGCGGGGTCACCACAGGGCCGCCTTTAATGACACAGAAAAGTGTTCAATTTGATTTGAATAAAGCGCGATTCCAGCCCGAACCTGCAATTCCTAAATGGAAATGAGTGAGAGTGTGGCACAGTGAGTGAACACGGCACAGAACAGCAAAGGTCATTATGCATTGATCCGTAATTATCCATCCCCCATTGGAAATACAATATTATAATGTTATGTAATAACGACATGGTAATGGCATATGACATAATAATGTCATATAATGGGAAATAACGACAATTTAGAAACACGGTGCTGTGACACCTTACACCTGCACCTCAGTTCATCAGGAGCTCACAGTTAAGGAAGACGCGCCCTGAGCGCATTGAAAAATGTAAAATAAATAAATCTGCACGGCTCCAGCCCACAGAGCTCGTCCTCATCGCGGGTACCTGGGTGTGGGAGAAATGACACGGGGAGAAATGCAGCGACAGAAACTCTAAAATATTCCCCAAAACATCGATTTTCTGGGCAGCGCTGCTGCTGGCACTCGGAAGGCGGAGCTGGGCTGTGACACCCTCGGGAATTCTTAAGAACGAGCAAAAATCTCCTCGTTTACACAGCAGCAAAGATGATTTACCGGTCTGACTGCAGAATCAAAAGGTTTTATGAGTGGACAGCCAAGAGGTTGGTTTGTTTAATTTAAGGAAAGCAAAGGTCAAAGAGAGGGCAAAGAAAAATACACGAATAACCCTGGGACAAAGCCCAGCAGAACAGGAGGGGGGTGCTGCCACCCACGAGCTTCTCCAGGTGCCAAAATCCCATCCCCAAATCCTCCCAGGGCAGTGCTTTGGTTACAGAAAAAGCAAAAAAACCCCAGTGGGTTTTAAAATGAACCTCAAGCAGCTGATGGTGGGATTTACATGGGAGCAGAGCTGGGATTTGTGGTTGTCACCTAAAGCAGAAATATGACACGGACAAGACTTTGTTTTCTTTTTTTTTTTGGCAGTTATACTTTCAAAAATCTCAGTGTATTTGGCAGAAAACAAACCAAACAAATCACAGAGCTCCACGCCACAGTCCACAGCTTTTATAAAAGTGACAGGGGTACAAAAGAAACAAAATACCACAGATGTATCACATAGGAAAGGATGAAAAAATCGGCATTTCCCTCCCTCGGATCTTTGGGGAATCTGCCCCAGGCAGCCACTCAGGTGTGGAAATGTAACCACGAGCCTAAATTTTATAGGAATTCTACTGGGAACTTCCTGTTAGCCATTATTTTTCCCATAAAGAGCATTATATATGGCTAAAACCTTCCAGAAGAGTGGCAATTATTAAAATCCACTCCTTTGAACTTAGTGTTGTTCCCAAAAAGTCCATTTGAATGTTTTTGTAGCTACAGGTGGGCTTTTTGGTTTTATTTTTGGGCCAAAACTAATGGCTGTTCTTCAGAATTTTGAAAAGGAAAATTAACTTTTAATCTTTGATCTACCACAAAAACAAATTTCCTTGAAAAAAAGGAAACGGAAGAGCAGCAGAAATAAAGATTTGCCTCAGTTTATGGTTAATATTCCTCCCTTCCATCTGTCACAGCTGCCTCTGAGATTCTTTACACGATCAGAAATCGGATATTTTACACACAGCTCAGACTCATAACCCTGAGTTTCTAAAAGGCAGCCTTTTGGTGCACCCTTAGAAATGATATTAAAAAACCACCATCCATTTATTTCCTCGCAACAGAACCGCGTAACGACACCAAATGAAAATAAAACGGGTTTCTTTACAGAAATACAGAGATCCTGCTTCCTTTGTCACCACAATTTTCAGTGTTTTTTTAACCTCTAAGCAACTACAAGTATTTAACTCAACACTCCATTTACACAGGGTGGGTGTGGGAACACTTGCATCTCAGCTTCGTCAAACGCACGATCGGAATGCGGCGTTTCCACGGTAAATTTTAGGAGGAAAACCACTACAAATCTTAGATTTGTACTCAGCAGTAGGTGCTCACCACTGCTCGTTTCCCACAGTTTGCTTCAACCAAACCTAGAAAGCTGTTTTCTGGGAGAGAAAGGGGTTCTCTCAGAATTCTGGAATATCCTGAGCGGGAGGGGACCCCCAAGGATCATCCAGTCCAACTCCTGCCCTGCACAGACACCCCAACAATCCCATCTTGTGCTGTCCAAATGCTCCTGGAGCTCTGGCAGGTTTGGGGGCCCAAAAAGCCCTCAGGGCTCGCAGAGTGGGACAATCCCCTCCTTGGACCTCTTCCAGCTCTACACCACACGGGAATGACGGAGGATGCAGGAAATGCAGAGCAACAACTGGGAATTTCCATGATGCACCAATTCCATCCCCTCTGCCAGCAGAATACAGTGGTGGGGCCACGTTTTCACATTATTTGGATGGGGAGGGAGACAGGAATTGTGTTCCCGCAAGACACTGAAGTTCCTTCACCAACACAGGCTTGCACACGGTTTGCAGTCAAGGAAAGACAACAAAGCCCACGTTTACCACGTTCCAGGTCCTCTTTCCCAAGGCTTTCCTGGATCCTTCCCAGGTCCTTCCTGCTTCAAGTCCTGGGCTTGGAACCTGCCAGGAACTCAAAGGAACCAAAGGTACAACCACATTCCTCGGAGCCACGCTCGGCTGGAAGCACAAACCACATTAATCATAGGGTTCCAAATCCTTGGGGATCAGCGGCTCGGTGTCCTCGGTGGGTCCCGGCAGGGGCTGTGGGGCCGTGGCCAGGCTGTGCAGGGTCTCCTGCTGGTGCTGCTTGGCTTTGTTGTAGAGCAGGACCCCCACGGTGACCAGGACAGTGCCAACAGCTGACAGGCTGGTGATCTTGTTCCCAAACACGATGATGCTGAGCCAGATGGACAGGGCGTGTTTGACAGTGCTGGCAACGCTGCGAACAACGGCAGGGGCATCAGGGGGGCAGCGGGGGCAGCGGGGGGCAGCGGGGGCAGCAGGGGCAGCAGGGGCAGCAGGGACATGGGGCAGCGGGGGACANAGGGGCAGCGGGGGCAGCGGGGACAGCAGCTCTGCCACGTCCCACAGCCAGCCTTTAACCTCTGCCTTGTTCCCAAACACCACCTCAGATTCCCCTTCCAGCCCCAGACATCCTGGGATTTACCTCATTCAAATCTTTGCAAAATACCTTTAGTTTTCCTTTTTTTAAAATATCACCTCAGATTCCCCTTCCAGCCCCAACCATCCTGGGATTTACCTCATTCATTTCTTTGCAAAGTATCTTTAGTTTTCCTTTTTTTCTAAACATCATCTCAGATTCCACTTCCAGCCCCAACCATCCTGGGATTTCCCTCATTCATGTCTTTGCACAATACCTTGTTTTCCTTGCTTTTCAACACCAGCCCAGATTCCACATCCAGCCCCAACCATCCTATCATTTACTTCATTCATTTCTTTGCAAACACCTTTAATTTTCCTTTTTTTCCTAAGCATCATCTCAGATTCCCCAACCATCCTGTGATTTCCTTCATTCTTCTCTTTGCACAACACCTTTAATTTTGATTTAAATTTGATTTCCCTCATTCATGTCTTTGCAAAATACCTTTAGTTTTTCTTTTTTTAAAACACCACCTCAGATTCCCCTTCCAGCCCCAAGCATCCTGTGATTTCCCTCTTTCATCTCTTTGCACACTACCTTTACTGCCTGGTTCCCAAGCAGAAATATTGAGCAGGAAAAGAAGAATCTAAAATAGTGTTCTTGACAAAAAATACAAAATAAGTGTTCTTGACCCAAAAAATTATAAAATGGTGCTCCTGACAAAAAAAATATAAAATAGTGCTCCTGAAAAAGAATATAAAAGTGTTCCTGATAAAAGGATATAAAAGTGTTCCTGACAAAAGGATATAAAAGTGTTCCTGACAAAAAAAAAATAGAAATATTGTTCCTGACCAAAAAAAAATATAGTGTTCCTTACAAAAAAAAAATAGTGTTCCTGACCAAAAAAATGTTAAATAGTGTTCCTGACCAAAACAATGTTAAATAGTGTTCCTGACCAAAAAAAAAATACAATATTGTTGCTGACCAAAGAATAGAAAATAATATTCCTGACCAAAAAATGTCAAATAGTGTTTCCTGACAAAAAAATATCGTGTTCCTGGCAATTTTACCTGAAAGTCACAGGAGAAATTTTCCCCATCAAGGCATAGGCTGTGACACTCTGCAGGTGGAACAGGACTCCATCTGTCAGGAGGAGAAAGACAATATCCTGGTTGTAGCTGAAGCTCCTCCCGCTTTTCCCAATCACAGGCACGTCCTAAATGGCAAAAAAAAAAAGGCATTTAAGGGTTTAGTTCATGAGAAGAATCTAAAAGTGATTTTCCACCCAACTGTTAGAAGCAGATGTGGTTTTACATTTAAATTTTAGCCCAACAAAACCTAAAACTTACAGTTTTAGATCCTGTCGTTTTTTTTCTCCAAAAAAAATCTGCTTTTGGAGAATTAATGTTCCTGTACACCACATAAATATCAACAAAAAGTCAACAAATATTCCAGATTTTGTTTGCAAGTCTTTATCTCAAACTTCAAAGGCACTGAGACAAAATTAGGATTTGAACTCAAAAATCCTAAGATAAACTCAGGCTTTTTGGATGAGCTCATGTCTATATTAAATGATTTCTTTTACAGTTTTCTCTTTTTTTTACTCCCCCAATCTCTTGCAAACTTAAGGTGAGTTGTATTTGAGGCTGAATTGGATGAAAGGTAAAATTTAAGATGAACCTGTGCTGTACATTCTGCTCACAATTAAAAAAAAAAACCCTAAACCAATGCAAATGAATTCAAATTACCATGAAAAATATCCAAGCTGGGATAAGCATAACCACAGCAGCAGCACTTGTGTAGAACTGAAGCTCTGGGGCTCTACAAAGGAGAAAAAAAAATATATTAAAATGATTTAAAGCTTCTTTTTTCAAAGCAAAGATAGAGGTTTACTCTCAGGGACTGAAGCTAAAAGGCACAAAAGACCAAAAGCAGCTTTTTATCTCATGGCAAAATACAAATATATTGTGAAAGGTGTTTTTTAGCACTTGGTTTCATTTTCATCATTGAAAAGTTGCTTTCTGCCCACCCAACAATGCCAAGGATGGTTCCTGATTGCAGAATAGGGACTGATTTCTGTGCAAATATTATTTTTTTGAGGGATTTCCTGGGAGCTGTAGTGATTATGGAACTTGCAGTGGGAGCTCAGGGGAGTTTTCTTTCCCTGATAAAATGATGGAGGTGATCAGATTTACACCTTCTGGTGCAATATAAAGATAAGTATTTCCTTATACAGCCCTACTGTAACCACACCTGAAATATTTTGAATACTTACGAAAATCTGTATTTATCTCCACTGAGTAGTTTTTTGGAAAAGACGTTCTGCAAACTAGAAAAAAAAATTTAAAAAAAAATTAAAATTACCATTTAGCTGTATTTTAATTAGAACAAATCAATCAATCAACTCTGTTTCTCTCAGGTGGGTAAATATTTTCTACAAGTATAGAAAGAAGTTTGGCCTAATGAAGTCTTATTATTTCATTTCAAGAATGCTCTTAGACGAGAGAGGAAATGAATCATTTGTAAAAAATGCATTTTCAATGCCAACATTTCAATGCACTGTACAAACTTAACTCTGCTCAACAATTTTCTTTCAGCTACCAATAAAAGAAATTGCTTTTTCCCACAGCCAGAGCTCTCCCTGTGCCTCACCAGTCCATGATGTTGGTGGAGAGAGCTGCTGAGAAGCCCAGGATGTTGAAGCTGATTTCAGTGGCCGTGCACAGAGCCAGCCCTCCCATCACAGGGATCAGGGAGAGATTCACCAGCAATCCTGCAAAAAAAAAAGGGTCAAGCTCAGTTTAATTGCTGCATTTTTCATGTATCCCCTGCTGGGTTTGGAGAGAATTTTAAATCCTGAACAGCAAAGAAAAAGGACCTTGCTGAAATTCAGTTATTTAAAGCCACAAGAATATTTCTTGACAGAAAAATAACAACAATGCCCTTACACCAAACCCTTTTTAATTCTACATACTCCTTGTGTTCAGACTGATTCTTCCAGCTGCATTTATTATATTTTGATGGACTTTCTTTGACCATGGCTAATAAAAAAAAGAGAGTAATTAAATGCCATTTCAGGACTCACCAGTGTATTCCCCCAAAATCATCCGAGACATGATGACAGTGAAAATAGGAGCAGAGCTTTTCACAGTTTCTGCAAATGAAACTGCCACATTCTTCAAGCTGACCAGGCCCAGGACCACTGTTGCAAATCTGAAGCAGAAGAACATTAGAAGAAATTAATTTTTTAAAAATGAAGGAATTAATTAGTGCACCAGAAGAAATTAAAATAATGCTTTAAGAGCTACTCGTAGACACCCAGCACAAAAAGAATTGCACTGTAATTTCTCCTGCACCTGCAAGGTCAGATCTATTTCTTTCAGCTTTGGCTTAAACGTTTATTTATTTAAAGCAAATAAAGGCACCCTTGGGCAATTGTGCAATGTCTTTGGCTGTAGAGTGGATTTCCAGAAATCAAAGTTTACTTTTTAACACACTCCAAGGTTCAAATGACCATTTTTTAAGCCAAAGTTTTCAACAGGCTCCGTTGGAAAAGTGAAAATCTTCTGAGAAACAGTAATTCACCGAGGAAACTTTATCTGCAGTTATCCATCTTTAGTGTAAACTAGATATGCTACATAATTACCACAGTTTAAACCATGACATTAATTTGATTTATGGCTTATTTGATTATTCTTTATCAGTTTTGCAGGCTAGAGGAAACAAACCCATGGGTTTTTATTCCCTCCTCAACCACAAATTGATACAATCCCAGCAGCCAGCAAATACTGACTTTTCCAAAGGTAAATGTTAATAGCCTGGGTCACTTTTGAGGCAAAAGGCTGGTAAATACTGACACACTAAAAAAACATCAGCCTCAAAAGAGAGCAGGAAGAAAGGAGATGGAAAGAGAAGTGTGCTCTGAAAAGAGGTAAATGTGATGGGAAGCCCATGTGGGAAAAGGAACAACAAGAAATAAAAACAAGATTATCCTGGGCTATTTCTTGGGGGAGAGAAAGGTGAATACTCCAGACACCTTCTCCTCAAGAATGAAAAGGCAGAGAGCCATGAAAACACAGCTTTTGTTTGGAAAACCACAAATATTAGCAAAGGCAGTGCAGGAAATCCTTCCCCATTTACCTCATTAATCCAACGAAGAGCATTATCATGATGAAGTTGGGGGGGTAGGAGATGCGGGTTTTGTGCTGGTACAGACAGCACGGGACAAACATTTTGATGCAGCCAATGAAGGTGGTTGAAAGCATTTGAACAGCACCTACAGGAGGATCAGAGAGGGGAAATAAAGCCAGATCAGATGCTGGAACACAACAAATCAAACAATGTGAGAGCATTTCTTAGACAAACTTCCATGCAGTTAAGAAATCACTGTCCAGATTTTATATGTTCTCACAAAAGCCCTTTACTTCTACATCTAAGCAAGGCAGCTCCATAAACCAAATGTTCCTAGACCTGCTTCAGAGATAAACTGCCCTTTGTGTGCCCCTTAAAAAAAAACCCAACTAAAGTGGCCACTGGATAATGGAGATCACCAAAGGCAGCTCTTGTACTGCACAGCTTTGGAGAGCATCAACAACTTACTCAAAAATTGACTTTTTTTTAAACCCTCCAACACAGGAAACAAAAAAATGACTTTTTCTTTCCCCCCCTTGAAGCTCCTCTGCAAGCAAAATTGCATCTTTCAGCAAGTGGAGGAAAGAACAGTGTCAGAAACCACTTTAAAGGCCAAAACCCCAAGATCCCTCCCCACACCTTCCAACGAGGCATTTTGCCCTTCAGTTGGACCATTCTCTCCCTCAGCTTCGTATGGGATGGTCTGGTATTGCCAGATCATAGCATCATGGAATATCCAGAGCTGGAAGGGACCCACAGGGATCATCCAATCCAACTCTTACCCCCCAACAATCCCACCCTGTGCCTGACAGCATTATCCAAACACTCCTGGAGTTCTGGCAGCTTTTGGGGCTCCCATTCCTTGGGGAGCCTGTTCCAGTAGAATAAATAAATAAACCTTTCCCTGGAATTCAGGTGTGAGGAAAGGCAGTGTACCTAGCATGCTGGGCTCTCCCTCCAGCAAGGACAGAATGTATTTGTTAAGGAACAGAGTGCAAAAGCTGAAGAAAAACCACAAAGTGAGGTAGATGAGAGCGTGGGAATTCCAGATGCCCAGGTCGGACTCGATGACCGTGGTCTCCGTGATTGTGATTTTCAGGACATTCTCCTCTGGCAAACTGTCACTGCGAGCAATCACAAACTTCTCACTCCTGTTAGCAAAGAGTGAGCCCAGCTGGAACAGGGATTTTCCCTTTGGCTTCTCCTCCAGCGGGGTTGGACTCGGGGCCTCCGCTGTCGGGGCACTTGTCACAGCCGACATGGCGAGGTGAAGAAATGAATTATTTGTCCTTCACACAAAGCAACACTGACACGGCTTTTGTCGAAACAAAAATGTCATGTGATTAATGGTTCATCTCCCAGGGGCCTGGAAAACTGGGCTTGGTCCTCCAAAGAACATCTTGTGTGAATGTAAACCCCACGTGCTGCCTCATGTGGGCTGTTCCATGTTTTCTGCCTAAGTGGGGGAAAAAAAGGGAAAGAAGAAAGAAACATGTGACATTTGACATCCCTAATGCAGCAAAGGTGGCACATTTCACCTGTAATTTATGAAATAGAGAGACTTCTGTAATCTTTCAGACTGGATTTTGAACCCCTGGTGCCAAGATTAAGCAACAAGAACTTGTCTTAGGGGAGTTTTTTATTCTAAAATAGCACATAAAGACACACCAGACTTTGTGGTTTTATGTCCTTTTTCCTCTGAAGGACCTCAACACAGCCTTTCCAATTGTAACTAACTCCTCTTCCACATTCTGCAGCGTCTTTGATCTCAGTCTGTCTTTAACCACTCCCCAGAAAAATCTTCCCGACCCAGCAAATCCAAGCAGGAGTCTCTGCCCTTTGTACTAATTAACCTGTTATCAACCCAAGTCAAAGACAGCAATCAATAATCAAAGGCTGTAACTCCCAGTAATCACAGTTACCCTGGTAAATGTATCCAGGTGTCCAAGAGCTTTCCAGCATGGTTATCTATTTGTATCCATGGGAATAATGCAACCTTCCTCATTTTGCTATATCCTGCAATTCAATATTAAACTAATTCTTAAAGCATTTTAAACAGACTTGGCAGCAAAAGGCATTAAATGATTTGCAACGAGAGCTTTTTTTCTTTTACAAATTACACGAAATGTGGGAAGTTACAGCAGCAGAGACAACGACAAAACCACCCTGTGATCTTTACTCCTCTCATAACCAATGGAGAGAGAAATACAAGAGTTGTAACAAGAGCCACTGCACCTGCCCTGATTTTGTGAGCAATTCAGAGTTTCTTTTTTTAAGATTTTATTTTTAATGCTTTTTAAATATCCACTCTGGCATCTCAAATCATAAAGAGGTACTAAGGAGTTAAATATCTCATGTCAGTCTCAATATCCTACACAGCAGCTACTTCACAGGGAAATTTTCCATTCCTCACATTCTCTAGTTACTATAGCCATACACTGAAGATTTCCATTCCCCTCTCCTTATCTCTTCCCATTTTTCCAGGAATTCACGCCAGCAGCACACTGAGGTATGGGACCCTCTGACACGATCCCATTAAACCACGAACTTGTGGTGATCCAGTTTAACACAAAACTTCAAAAAAAGATACACATTCTCCAAGAGAATTCGTTAAGAAAAATGGATTCTTGACGCCTCCTCCTTTTCCAGGTCATTAAAAAAATACCCCTCTACATTCAAAATAGTTAATTATCACAGCTTTTAAAATATATTTTCTGTTTATACAACTTAATTAAAACCAAGACCAATTAAGCACAGCCAAAGCCCCACCCTCAGCAGCGCTGCGATATCAGATTCGATATCTCCGATTGTACACATGGCAGGAAGCAGAACAGCAAATAAGAACAAAACTACTCCCCTAAATTACTGACCTGCTGGCTTAAATCAACTGGAAAGTCTAAATGGGCTGAAAGAGTTCTCCATCTGGAACTAATTCAGTCTTCCTCCCTCAAGGCCAACCAGCCGCTGATGTTTACCAACAGATGAAAACGTGGCAGTGGTTGGCAGTTGTTTCTCTTGGATTACACACAAAGCCTCAATCTTCCAGCTCAAAAGAACCAGCAGCGTGCAGTCCCTCTCGCACTCCTTGTATCTCCTCCCAACCCTTAGCTACACTACCAGTAACAATGTATTTAAGGTGGAAAAAATATCCAAAAAGAACTTTGCCAAGTCGGCTTTACACAAAAAGAAACTAAAGCTCAAATATGTTGCAAGGGTTCGGGAGGCTAAGGCTGATCTGACGGTGGAAAAACAAAGGTTTGCGTCCATGACCCTTCATCTATTCCACAAAAGGTCACCCAAACATTGCTCCCAAGGCAGCAAATGCGCAGAACTCAGCAGCCTGAGCAAGCCGCGGATATTAACGCTGCTTCACTAATGGCAACGAGAGCATCCAAGGCGTTACAAACGCTACAAATACAACAGCAGAACGATTAACAGATCCCATACAGAGAAGACGCTGAAAGGATGAAATAGCTCAGCACTTTGTGGCGCTCCAGATGTGTTTCTGCTCACCCACTGCCAGAGCCTTCCCTCCGCATTCCGAACCGGCTCCCCGCAGGCCATTCCCACTCCCATTCCCATTCCCATTCCCATGCCCGCCCGTGTCCCGGTGCCCGCAGCTCCCGGAGCATCCCCCGCGCCGGAGCAGCCGGAGCGAGGTTCGGAGCCCTCCTCGGGAGCACCGCGGCCCTTCCGACCCAGCCTTCGGGCCCAGGGGCTTTTCAGCACCGCCACCCCCCCTACCCAGGCCCGGCTCGGGATCCTCCTCTGCGGCAGCGTCCGCTGCTCCCATCCCTCCCTCCTTCCTTCCTTCCTTCTCTCCGTCCCCGGAGCCCACAGCGCATCCCGGCCGGCACCTGGGCGCTCCTCGCTCGCTGCTGCCGCAGCCCCGGCGCTCCCACGGCTCCGGTAACACCGGGCTCCGGTAACACCGGGCTGCGGCNCGGGGCGGGACGCGACGCGCGGCCGCCGCCATGGACGGCAGGTACGGGCGGCGCGGGCCGCACCACGCGCGGCGCGGGGGCGCCTCCCCGCGCTCCCCCTGCGCCTTGCCTGGAGGTGCCTGTGCCGGGGATGGGGGTCGCCGGCGGCTCGCCCCCCCGCTGTGGGGGTGGTACGGCCGCCTGACGGTCCCGCTCTCTCTCCCACAGCGGCGCCGCGGCCCCGGCGGGGCCGAACCTGCCCAACCTCACCCCGCGGCACCGGCAGCTCATCCCCACGCCCTGCGGCCCCGTGAGTACACCTCTGCTGCTGTGGGCAGGTTACCGGTGTCCTCCGCGTTTCTCTGCCCGGGGGGAATGGAAAAACATGGCTCGAATCCGTGTCCGAAGTCAGATGGATCAGGGAGGCCGGGTGTCCACACGCCGAGGCTTGTCACAGCACGCAGCTCTCCCGACAGCATCGTGCAATGTCCTGAGCTGGAAGGGACCCACAGGGTCATTGATCCAGCTCCTGGCCCTGCACAGACACCGCAGCAATTCCACCCTGGGCATCCCTGGCAGCTCCTGGAGCTCTGGCAGCCTCGGGGCCGTGCCCATTCCCTGGGGAGCCTGGGCAGTGCCCAGCACCCTCTGGGGGCAGAACCTTTCCCAGAATCCAACCTAACCCTGCCCTGACACAGCTCCAGCATTCCCTGGGTCCTGTCCCTGTCCCAGAGATCGGAGCTGCCCCTCAGGAGGAGCTGCAGCCCCTGAGGTCTCCCCTTAGTCCTCTCCAGCTGAACAAACCAATTGTTAAATTCCTGCAAGGATGTTGCTTCACCTGAAGTATTTTCAAAAAAGAAAATAAGGACCTTGCCTTACTGAGAACGTTGACCCTGTCTTTACAATTTTCTAAAACTAAAAGTTTGGGAAAATGTTTCCGTCCTCTGACAGGTGTGCATGTGGGCATTGGCAATCTCCATATCATGGATTATAATACCATGGCCTTGTGAGGCACAAAGACAGGCTGTGGGTATAAATCAGGACAATCTAGGCTGAGATTAATTATGAAATAAAGTTAGACTTCTCCCTTCCTCAGCAGTTTGGGAGTTTCAGTTCAACTGTGAAGTTTCTCATCCTTTTCCCAAAGGAAACCCTCACTGTCTCATCTACCCCACTCACCTCAATGTGTTTTTTAGGAACAGCAATGAGTTTATTCTGCATTATGTGTTTAAGAATTTTCTCCCTTTACAGATAAAACCATGTTCAGAGCTCTCATTCCCTGTGAAGATCTACTTCTGTGTCACTATTTTGTCCCTGCTGAGTGTCATAGGGCTGACCATAGAGACACTGGTCCGCCAGACTGAGGAGGATTTCACCATTTCCTTTATTCAGTTGGTTGGAGTTGGTAAGAAACACAGTTTGGATGGAGTAAATAATGGGAATAAAGATAATAATAATAATGTGATTAAGCAGCAACTGAAGTTTCTTATATAAGAGCTACTGGATGTTCAGCTATGCCAGAAAACCTCACCAGTTCCTATTTTAATGTCTGAGCCATAATATGCTGGGAATTCAGGTGTCCACAGCCCAAGCTTCCTTTCTTGGGTATTTCCAAGTAAAGCTTCAGTAGAAACTTCTTGGGTCCAACAGAAATTAGCATGAAAATAATAAACTCGAGGACTCCAGGAAATTTCATGTGCATATGCCATCTCTGCAAAAAGCTTCATGACCAAAAAAGAGTTTATTTTCAAATTTGTACAGATTTCTTTGGATTTAGCAGCTGAATTTGCAAAACAAGGAAATACCATCTTAAGCCTTTCAGGCCTTCCTGAAGTCATGGCCAGAAAATCACATGATTCACTTTGTAATTTGCCAATCATTTTCCATTTTCTCAGTCCCTGTTAAGGGCAGTGAAAAAGGAAGTTCATTCACTAAGGGTTTGTTTAGGGAGACTGAAGTTTTTATTTAATTTGAAAATTTGTACAACACTGTCCCCATGTCCCAGCACAGCAAGTGTGGATGATTTGATGTGTGGAGTTAAGGAAGCAGTGCTTTGGAAAAAGAAATTCGTTGTTATTTTGGCTGTGTAAGAATCAACCAGTGTTTGCAGCAGCATCCTGTGAAAGAACAAAGCCTTTGTCTTATTTAAGTTTTGCCAAAAAGGCAAAAAGTTCATAGTGACAGCTGACTGGGGGCTTGATGTATTTTATAAAAATAAAACTCAGACCTTCCCTGACCCGGTTCTTTTTTGGATTATAGTTTGCAGGGTGGGGTGTTGCAAAATTTCCACAATTAAATCAGCTGAATCCAGTCCAGGTTCAGTTCCACACAAAAACCATGTGCAGTGGCCAGACCACACAGGCAGCACTGTTGAGGGGTGTGTCTGAGTCATAAACTGCTTTTTACTCACCTGAATTACTCGGGGAAGGTGAGTGATTTCAGTTCTTTAATAAAAAGGGTGCTGTTTCATTGAATTCAAATAAACAATTGGACATAATGGTCAGTGTGGTATTCATAAAATAACCCAGCCCAGCTGCCAGTTTGGATAATACACTGCCATTTTCAGGGTGTTACTTCACAAGTAATTAAAAAATCTAACTTAATTATTTAATTTCTTGTGTGCTAAACAGCGGGGGAGTATTTTAATGATCTGATTTAGGCTCCTTGGTAAGAACAAAGAGTGAGGAGCCTCAGGGACGCTTTGATCCTTCCACTTTGGAAGTTTTGCCCCTGTTTGGCCTGGCACTGACATTCCCTCTCCTCCCCAGTGTTCTGTGTGTATTATGTGACCAGGGGCATCCTGCAGGAGAACCGCCAGGAGCTCATTGTCTTCGTGCTCTCCATCCTGCTCGTGATGCTCCGCTCCATCATCAACTTCACCGTGCTCCCTGCTGAGCAGAAGCCAAAACTCCTGGTCAGTCTCCTGCTTTTAATCAGCTTTTTCCTTCCCCCACAGCTTGGGTTTGAAAATCCGTCGTTGGGAAGGCTTGGTGTCCGTGGTAACACAGAGTTTATCTTAGATATATATAAAAAAATAAATTATATATATATTATTGGTGGTGATAACAGAGAATCAGGTTGAATTATTCCTACTGAACAACAAAATGTGCACACCCCCAACTGCAAATCTCATCTTAGCTGCTTTCTGAATTTCCTTATGGCAGCACCCAAAAATAACAGAAATACCACAAAATTACACAAGATTACTTCAAAATATATCCTTCACTTCACCTACTCTGCTTCAGTTTTCCCTTTATAAAATGTCTGGCCTGAAGTCACAGAAACCTAACCTGTGGCTAGAACTGGAATCCCCAGTCTATGGGCACAGCCATTACATCAGTGCTCATAAATGTGTTTTTATGAGATTTATGGGAAGCTGCAAGGAAACAAAAAGATACAATAATGCTACTCCAGGTTATCTTGTTTGCATTTCATAGCAGTAAATTTATTAAAGGATTGTTTTCTAGGCCTTCCTAAGATTTGTAGTTAAATTTCCACCTGCTGTGCTTCCAGGAAGTGCTTTCTTTTTATCCCATATTTCTCAACAAGGTGTTTCCCTGCCATGAAGTCATCCAAAAATTACTCTTCAACAGGAGGGGTGGCAGCCAAGCAAGGGAGGTGGAGCAAAGCAGCCTTTGCCCATTCAGTTTATTTATCAATTGGACATTTAGTTAGGCACACTTTATCTGCAGCAAACTGGGTTGGTGGGGCCAGTAATGAACAGGCATCAAAGAAATGCACAGCCAAGTCATCAGTTTAAATATTAAACCAGGACTTCAAAGTAAAGCCTGGTGTAAATGTGAACAGTACTATTAAGTATTTTTTTTACTACTCTAACTGTAACTTGGATTACTGTAACTCTGCTTCCTGAGCCAGAATCACTTCTAGTTAGAAATCTTTCCATATCAGTGGAATTCTGAAGGACGTTTTGCCACGTGAGCCATCCTTAAGGCAGCAGACACTGAGTGTGAATGCCAGCACAACCCAGACACAAAACTGCGTTTCTTGGAACTTTACAAGTCCAGCACTCAGAATAACCCACTGTCCCCAGTGGGAAAGGTTGGTTTATTCCCACAGGAAGCTCAGAAGCAGTCTCTGTGAAGATTTTGTTACTCCTGTCTGTATTTGCAGCAGGGTTCCAGGTGCCAGCCTGTCCCTGCTGTGGCCAATCCCATCCCTGTTTCTCTTCCCCGCAGGCCCGTTTCGTGCTGATCCTGCTGGTGGGCTCCTTCGATGTGATCTGTGCCATCATCCTCATCCAGAGCCAGTCCATGATGGCATTCCGGGTGGGGGGTGCCCTGGAGAGCCTCCAGTCCCAGTACTTCATGCTCAACCTCTGCTTTTCCATGCTCACTTTTGATCTGCAGGCACAGGTACAGAGCTCTGGCCCCCAGATTCCCTTTTTCCCTCCTATTGATGATATCCTGGGCTAGCTGAGCTATCAACTTCCAAGAGCAATCCCCTCTCTCACCAATATTAATATTAATATTAACATTAACATTAATATTAACTTAATAATGGTTGTATCTCTACGTGTTTGCCATAGCTTAGCTAAAATCTGTAAAAATGAATCAAAATATATTTTATTGTTGTCCTGCACAAAAGGAGAACTGAATCTTGTTTTTGGGAAGTTTATCCATAAAAAACCAATTGCATCCAGGAGCTCCAACCCACCCTTGGCCTCCTGAAATAAGCAAGGTTGTTCCTGCACATCTCAGCCTCCAGTCTCCTGCTTTCCAGCTGGCTCCTGCATCGAGGAAATGATTCTGGGGTGGAAGAGGGGAACTTGACCAACGGGGCAGTGAGACAGAAAATGAAGTTACAGATGGGGGAAGTGAACCCAAGATCTGTTACTTCTGTAACCACCCCTCATTCTTATTTAGTGCTGCAATACTGAAGCTTTATCTGCTCTCCCTGTCCTGTGTTGTTGCTATTATGGATTATTAAGGACAGGGAAGTACCTCTGTCCTAGCTTCCCATCCATGAGGAATAAGTGTAGCTTTTAGACCCAACTTGCTGTTGCAGGGAGTTTGTGGCAGGTATTTTTCAGTGGGGCTGCATGGTCTCCAAGCAGTGATTTCACCAAAGCTTTGCTTCCCCCAGCTGTGCCTGTGCATCCTCCTGATCAGCCTGCACGAGGTCACCCTGCTGCACAACATCATCTCAGCCACGGGCGTTGTGTGGGGCTGCCTGAAGGTCACCGTGGGCATCATTGCAGTGAGTGTCCTGCTACAGACACACCAGGGACACACAACCCCTGGCACTGCACAGCCTCACCCTGAGGGATTCCCACAGGCTCAGGGAAGGGAGCGAGGATGGAGAACAGCAGAGCCAACAATATTGCAGCCAGGTTTTGTCTAAAGCTGTGTCTGAGCTGAGCACACGGAGTGGAACAATGTCACGTTGTCATTGCATCACCCTGAGGGACATTGCTTTAGTCTCAGTCCTTCATCACTTTAATGAAACCTGGAGGATCACACTGTCTTCAGTATTTCTGCTTCTGCCAAGGCTGGGTGGGACTGGGAGCAGTCCCCCAAATTATTACAGCGATACAGACACAGTGAATCCTTAGGAAACCAAACCAAAAAATGAGGGGTCCTTTATTGGGGCATCTCCTTCAAATTTTCCAGGTTAACAAAGATTTGTGAACTTGAAATGTCATTTTTCATGTCAGACTGAACCTCCTCTGAAATCTTGAGCCTCTGTTCCAAGAATGATTGCAGAATCAGGGCCAAAGTACATCAGATAAGCAAGTTTGTTATTACCAGGAAGGAGTTTAGGGGTTTTTGGGGGTGGTTATTGTTTTAGTTTCCTGGGGTGTTTGCTTTAGTCATTCACACAAATTCCTGACAGCTGAAATAGAACTTCCTATGTGTTTTGATGGCTTTCCTTGCTAAAATTGTGCTTTTAAAACATCAGTTTTGGTTTGGGGGAAATCTGGTCCTGGTCAGATGCATCAAATCCAATCCTAACATTGGCACAGTCACTGCTGTCACCCCCAGTGACTCAGCTGCTTTTTCTGCCTTTGCTCAGACCTGTCCTCCCAGCTCAGGTCCCTTTCTTCTTTCCCAAGTCCCAGAGTGAACTGTGAAATTAAATTCTCCTGACACTTCAGTCCTCTTGCTTCTCCCACATTTGACTCCTCAGTGACTGCACTTCTCTGTAGTAAAAAATAGAGGTGGAGAAAAAGTCACAGGGAGCTTTCAGTCTGTTATCTGTGAAAACATTCAGCTGTTAGAGAAAATCTCAGTGTACCCAGACAGAAGGGACATCATCACTCCTGGCCCAGCTCAGTGGAAAACAGAGGCTGAATTTCCTGCTGAAAACACAGCTGGAGAGCAAAGCTAAAACTGAGAACTCAGCTTAACCAACACTTGGAATGCTATGAAAAATATGCAGCTTTTATAGAGTATACAGCAATGAATTAAAAAGCTTGTTCTACATGTTATTTTGCAGATTTTAAAAGAGCTGAAGCCTCTGGTGTGGGTTTTTCTGATTCAGAATGTGCCTGAGGTGGTTTATCTCATCTACCTGCTCTACACGGTAAGGGGAGCAAGGCTGGGGGGTCTCATCCTCACCCTCCTCAGGCCTCAAAGGTGCTGCCTCACCCCTTCCCTGCAGCTCCTGCTGGATTTAAAGAGAACAGAGCACATCTTGCCTCTCCAGGATCAACTTTTCAGGACAGGGATTGTGTCAAGTTGCTCTTGAACTGATCAGAGGGAGAAGCTCTGGAAGTCCCTGCAAAGAATGATGAGGGAAAGATCAAACAGAATCTTGTTCAAGATACACAACTCCTCAAAAATGCCTCCCCCCTCCTTCCCAAGAAGCCTCAAGTGGTGCCAGAGCATTTGACCAGGGCTCAGTTGTTATATTTTGAAGAATTTCTTAGGCAGCACCCCC
Source organism: Dicrurus megarhynchus (assembly GCA_013399195.1). Taxonomy (NCBI): domain Eukaryota; kingdom Metazoa; phylum Chordata; class Aves; order Passeriformes; family Dicruridae; genus Dicrurus; species Dicrurus megarhynchus. The sequence goes on along the minus strand of VXAD01007707.1, from coordinate 1,212,196 downwards.
AGCTGTTGATCCTGCTGTAGCCAAAACAAGGCAGTGCAATCCCAACAAACTCCAGTTTGGGGCATGTTTTTGGCACTGGAACACTGATAAAACCTTTAGCAGTGGGCTAAAGTGGCCACACCTCGCACAAGATGTGTGAAAGGAGGTGAGGAGAGGGGAAGGCAAGGGGAAACCAGGCTGTTCATCCTGGGCAGGGCTGGAATGCTGGGAGTGGCCACAGCCTCGAGGATCCATGTATCAAATGGATCTTCCCATTATTCCAGGCCTGTTTGAGCTGGCAGAGCAGAGCAGGTCCCCACAGTGTCTGTACATCATAAAATCAGAAAACTGAGATGGTTTCAAAGTGACCAGTTGGGTTTTTCTTTTTTCTTTCCCCCAACGACCACCCTGTGACTCCTCTCAGAAGTTCAGTGCTTGGTTGCACGTCGTGGCTTCGAGGCTCTGTGGCAGCAGGTGGTGATGGTTTTGTGTCTCCCTTTTCCTGCAGGTGATAAGGGAGTGGGGCAAAGGCAATTCTTACACCCTGGAAGCTGCTTTCATCACTGGCTCCTGCATTTCTGTCACAATAAAATCTGTTCTGTTCTGGGCCCTGGTTCACGTCTACCGCAGCTTCGGGCAGGGGCTGAGGGAGAGAAGTAAGTACCCCAAAAATTCCCTGGGGAGGGTGGAGCCTGTCCTGGCACAGTGAAATAGCCAGGAAAATCCTTAGGGATGATCACAGGAAAAGGCAGATCCCCAATGACATCAAGCAGTTCTGCAGCCTCAGAATTACCAGGCTGACAAAGCTCAGCAGCTTTTCCCTGAAGAAAGCTGACATTAAAAGTTGCTGCCAACCTGAGCAAGGACTGCTGCTGTCCAAAAAATCACTCCTGTGTGAGCAGATCTCTGTCTAGTTGCAATTTTTCTATCATAATGTGCAATACAGAGACAATACAGGCACTTAGAGGCACTAAGGTGCCACAACCCAAAGCTCTCCTGTTCTGTGAGGGGCACTGAGCCTCTGCAGAGGTGCTGACTGAGCTCCCTCTCTTCCCACAGTGTTTTCTTCCTATGGAAGGATCGACTCCTGAGCCCTCCCCGTGCCCCCCCTGCAGCTCTCACAGAGTGAAGTCACACCAGGAACTCCTGAGCAAGGACCTGCATTCAGGGTGGAGGTAATAGGTCCCTTTCCCAGGATGGAGGAGGTTCAGGAAGATGTCCCACATTGCTTGGAGCAGTGCAGGTGGGACACAGCTTAAAGAGCTTGGGAAATTCCCAGCTGATCCTGCTGACAGGACAAAGCATCTTTCACTCCTCCTTTTCCTGCTGCTGTGGAAGCACAGGGGTTCACACGTGCATGTGAGTGGGGAATGTTGCTCCTTTCAATGCTTTTTGCCTGGATACACACAAACATCATGAAGGAAATTTGCACACCCATCCTCTGTACCCCAGTCTAGATGTGGATTGTGCTGCCATCATTTCTTAGCAGCTGCAGCCCTGATGTTCTGGTGGCTGTGGTGTTCCCTGGCTGGGGCTCTTCCTGCTCCTCTGGCTTCAGAATATTTAATTTTGTTTTTTTTTTTTAACCCCAGTTACACATGAAGACTACTCCCTGTAACCTCACCCCTCCCTCAGTGTAACCAAGGTGCCATTTCATACCAGGGGGACGGTTACAATTAAGCCTTTAATATTGTAATTTAAAAGTTTGGTATTTTATTGACTGGAACCTTTAACTACTGGCTATTTTTTAATAAAGTATAAGCACAGTTTGTGTGTGGGTAATTATTTCACATGGAACAGCACCAATCTATCTTGCAGGTAGTTACACACTGCAAAAAGCAAAATTTAAAAAATTATTACAGCTTATTAGGGAAGTTTACAAGGATTCCATCAAAACTGCTATAAAAATACGTTTTTCTCATCCTAATCTCCTAAACCTGACTCAAATCTACTTAATCTGTAGCCCAAGGGAGGCATGAAGAGGTTAATTGTGTGTGGCCAGACCGCAGGAGCTGACGGAGCAGCAGCTGACTCTGACTTCATCCCACAAGTCACAGTGGCACCAGGAGTCGCTGCTGGAAGAATTAAACATTTAAACATCACAATGAAACGTTTGCAGTCCTTCCCCAAGCCCAGCCCAGAGGCAGCAGGGCTTGCCCAGAGCAGGAAGGGAAGGTTCTGCTCCTGCACAAAGCCAGAATTAGGGGCAGAAAGTGTTTTATGGCCAGGTCACAGTGTCACTGTCACAGAAACTGCTTTGGCTGTGGACAGCAAAGTTTGTCACCAGCCTGGCATGGAAAGATGGAAAACCCTTTCCAGGGTGCCTTGTGAAACAAAAACTCCACATAAAAACAGCTCCTTTACCTGCAAAAGGCCTCTCCTCACACCTCTCTGAACTGCTGGGATGAGCTACAGATCAATTATGAAATCAAAAGACTCTTTAACATCATCATGAATCTCAAGTTCAACGGGAGAAGTTTCTAGAACTTGGTCAGAACGTGCCACAGGCATTTAAACCCCATTTTCAGTCCTAAACTTGCTGGGTATCAAATTATCAAAGATTATTTGATCAGCATTGCCCTTACCTCTTTCTTTCCTGATATTTCTGTTCTTGGGCCTTCAAAACCAGCATTCAACACAGCCCAACGGGTTGCAGACAGGGTTTGTTTTGCGTTGCACAGCAAATCCAGCATTTATTTTGAGACTTTTGAGGAAAAAATGGTATCAGACATTCAAAAAAGCTTTGGGTGTATTCCCAGAAAAGAGAATGTCCCATGAGAAGTGTTAAATCCCCCACAATTCCAAGCAAGTAACTGTGATATTCCCAATTTCATATTCTCCCCACTCAAAGGGCAAATCAACAAATCCAACTTTACAAAAAGATTTTATTGAAAGGATTGAAAAATATTTTGTTTCTCAACAATATCTAAAAGCAAGTTTTCAATGCGTTAACAATATGTAACAGGATTTTTCATCTTTTAAAAATTCAGTTACACTGCTTTATTCCCTACTACAGTTGGTAACAACTTCTTCAATTTCTACCAGAGGATAACTTTTTTTTTTTTTTTTTTAAAAAAAAAACCAACCAAATAAATTTCCCAGCTTCCATTTTGGCCCTTTGTAAATGAAAGGATTTGTAGGTACCAGTGACTTACAAACCCTTTTATTAAAAACTCTTAATCAGCAAACCCCTTTCAGCACAGTTTAACCAAGTTATTCGGAATAAGCTACATCAGCAAAATGAGGTTTTATTGCCAATAAAGTGAGGTGCATTTCAGCTTTTTTCTGGTTCACCTCCCCCACTCCTGGAGCAGTTAAAATGCACAACTCCAGGGCTGCCCCAGCCTCACTCTCCTGCAGTTTGCAAATTAAAAGCCTTGGAAAGGGACTTTGTACACTCAGATAAACTTTGTGATGTATTAACACAGCTCGGGCAGAAAGCAGCTGGGACAGGGAGAACCAAGGCAGCTTCTGGAGGAAAAGCCAGGACTGAAGTCACTGAGTGACTGCCCTGCCTCAGCCAGGGGCTGCAGCTCTGCCTGGGCTGATCAGCCACCCAGAAAATGGTTTTTATCAGCAGGAATTTCGTACAAGCAAAGCTGCAGCAGCCTCCGAGCCAGCAATGCAATTGTAGCAGGTGATAAAATGAAAGAATAAATTTCAAGCCAACCCCTAATGTAGACCTAAAGTAGTTCAGTACACTTTGATTACAGATTTCATGACCTGTGCACTCTGAAAATTAAAAGTTCGGCAATTTAGTCAAGAATAGCTTTACTATTATAAAAAGCATAAATAAAAAGTGCTGAATATAGTTTTATCTTTAAAAAAATACTAGATAAGGCTCATAAATCATTTGACCTCTGCAAAATGATTTCCACTCCCCAGTGTGCCTAGAACTGCTCACTCCACTCATCCACATGTTTCTCTAGACACCATACCCTGTTCCTTCTCTCAATTATTGCATGTTTAAATAAAATAGTTTCAAAGCAAAAAGCCTGACACTTCTCTAGTTCAAAAAGTAACCAGTTATCAAATAACTGAATACTCCACTTAGGAAACCCATAAGCAGCTTCAAAACAGTGATAAAACAATTACTGCAAATTCAAGTGAAAGAGAAATCCCAAAAGCTCTCTGGATATTCTCCAAGATATCCCAAAATCTGTCTGGTTTTGACCAAATCAAACCAATATTCTATTTTACAAAATGTACAAACCAAGTATTAATTTATATTGAACACACTTTCACTGTGATTTGAATCGTTACCCAAGAGTTTGCTTCTCTTTTCTGGAAAAGTGCTCTCACCTGCATTTCATGAACTCAGCCCAGGGCAGCATCCAAAAGGGATGAGACATTATTGAAACCACCAGAGGACAACGGGTCAGGCAGAGTTTGGAAATGAACCTATTTCCCATTTCCACTTTGGACCACAGAAACAACGTTAAGACAATCATGAAAAAAAGTTCAGCAGAGATTCTCACTCCATTCCCCAGGAAAACCCACCTCAATCACTAAATTCATTCCTTGGTCAGATTCTGCCACAGGCATTTAACAGCTCCTGTCCCTTCCTTTCGTGACCGATGCAGCAAGACTTGAAAACGCTGAAGTTTGGATAAGATGATCATGAGACTGCACCACACAGAACATAAATGTAAACATTATCCTTGGGTTTGCTATTTTGCAGTTAAAGTACAGTACAAACCCTTTTTTTTTTACCCCCAACCAGTTCTTTCGTTGGGTTTTTTTTTGTTCTTTCATAAAAGCACATACGATAAAATATGTACACAGAGAAGTTAGAAACATTTGAAAGCATCTTAAAAAAAGTAAATATGAGACTTAGAATATCTTGAGTGTGCTGAAGGCACCGTTGCTACTCCACTGGGAATGTGTCCTCTCATTGCTCCAGCCCACCAATGCAGTATCCCATCCTGGATTACTCAGCACCAAGAGTTGGAAGGTATCCACGGAAATCAAGGGCATTCAGGATCTAGAACAGGATATTTTCTTCAGGACAACAGTGGAACTAGGATGTAGTAGCAATTGAAGTCCAGATTCTTCTAGAACACTTGGAGAATTATTTTTTCTTAAACATGATAGTCTCCAATATTATTTATGCATTAATTAAAATGCATTTATCCCAGGGAATCCAACAAAAATAATAAGGAAAACCAACACACGGATGATTCCCACCAAGAGGAAGTGCAGAGCTATGAATTAGCTCAGCTACAAACCCACAGACACCTGCAATAATTAATGCTCATCCCTGCTCTTTGTGGGTAATTCCACAGTGCTGACAGCCAAGGGTCAACCACTGCTCCAATGGGCACAACAGAGAGAAATGTATATATAAAAAATATATACTTTTTATTATTAATTCCATCTATTAATAAAAAACATCCTTTGTGGGTGTTTCTTCAGTGTGTCACACTTGCAAGTAAGAATGTATTTTCTGGGCAAGATGTATTTAAGATAACAAAGAGGAGCTTTTTTTTTTTTTTTTTTAAGGAAATCTTCTCAGAGCCTTTCTATTCCTAGCAGTGTTAAATGGAGTTACAAACCTACCCAATGAAAGAAGAGATTTTAATGCCACTTCTCCCTGGTGTAGCTACATTCAGCCTACCATGGAACTGGTAAGTTAGAGGTTACAATCAAATCTGCAGCTGTGGTTGTTGATATCCATCAGGAATAATCCCCTCTCAGACCGCTCATTTGGAAGGAAATTCACGCTGGATTAGAACCATCAGAGCCTTCCACTCCTACTCTTGGTGGACAAGAAGGAACACAACCCTCTCCAGCCACGGGAGCCGAGGGATAGAAACCACAACCACAAGGCAGTGCCCACACCAAGAGCTCCAAAACCCAAGCAGAGAGGAGGGATACTGCCACATTGCACTGCCCGAGCCCTGCTGGACGTGGACGCTCAGAACTCCTCTTCTTCCACGGCGAAGTTGTTCTGCTTCTTGCGGACGTTCCAGTGCAGGCACTCGGCCAGGCTCTCGAACCAGTCGCTCACGGGGTCCCGGAAGCAGATGGAAGGGAGGGGGTAGCAAGAGGTAGTGATGCTGATGCTGCAACAGCACGGGACAGTCAGGCAGGGACAGCACACAGCACCCTGAGCAAAGCCCAGCCTGTTCCCCACCCAGCACAGCCCTGATTCACCAACAATGCCAAACAACAGCTCTCCGTGATCAGTGATCAATAATCAATACTAAAGCTGATCTCAGCTGAGCTGTAAGTAACGAGCAGCTGCTCTGGGGACACTTTCTGTGAACCCCTCCGTGGCACCCTTCACATCACCCCCGCAGGGACGCAGCAAACCCAAGGCACCACCTTGGCCTTTCAGCAACAAGCCTAAGGATTCCAGAGTGTAACCATGGGCCAAACCTTGGGTTTGAATCTTCGCTGGGCTCCTCAACTACTCTAGAGATGATTCCAGCTCAGAGGAAATAAAACCTCTTCAGGACAGAGGGTTACGTTTTCCCTCATGGCAACTTGTGCAGGCCAAGAGGAAAAAGGGCATCCTGAATACCAAATCTGCCAATCTCCTTCCCACAGGTGCCTCTAATCACCTCCACCACCACATATTGAACACAAAACTGAGGGACTTCACACCCTTCTGCTCACCCAAGGCCAGAGCAAGTGACCACAACCACGCCCAGTTAACCCAGTTTAAACCACGTGGAGTTTTCCAGCAGCTCTGCTCGCAGGCAACTCCCGTTGGTTTATACCTCCTAAAACTCCCAGGATTCAGCTTGAAGCTAAAATTTACTCAGTTTTCTAAAGATATGCCCATCTTCCTTGCCAAGCATGCAATGTTTACAGAGTCTGAACATTTCACTTGCTTTTATGGGAAGATCTGAAGAACTCAAGTTAGAAATTAAATCCTTTTAGTGCAGTTTGTGCTCTAGGAGGTGTTAGGGTTTATAAAAGCTTGTTTCTTCGCTGCCAAAACCCCTTCTGGCAGATGTTAGAGAATGAGGGAACTGCATGAATCAGGATTTTCTATACTTAGAGATAATACAATCAGAAAAAAGGTTTGACCTGTCTCCGTGGCATATTTCCTGCCTCTTCCTTCCATCAAACGAAACCCACGCTGTGTTCCTGGCATCTGGGGAGAGCATAATCTGAAAAACAGGAATGAGCTGAACTTGAGGCCCAAAACTCAAGAGCAAGGAACAAACACCTCCTCCATCCTCCCTCAGAGTGCAGAGCTGAGTCTTTGTAACTCCACAGCTGCACTGGAATTCCTCATCTGTCCATGGCAGCAGTGCAGTAACACCACTCAAGCTCCAAACCTTTACTTTTTGTTGATAAACATCTATTTTTCTAGATGTAATAAACTTTTTATAAGTACAAGGTCATAACCCACACAGAGCTTCCAGTTCCAGCCAGTTCATGCTTTAATTCAGTTACAGGAGCTGATTTAGCTTCTCTTTCAAGGAAAATTAAAAAGTTGATCCAGAAGAATAGATTTTAACACATAATGATTCCAAAGCTGTCAAATTTAGGAAGTTTTGCTCCTGTTTAACACACATTCCTATTAAAAGAATTAACTACCACTGGCCAGTAACACCCACTGACATGAAAGTAAGCGTGGGCTGAGAGCAGTGCCACGAATAAACATTGAATTTATGTTGTAAAACAGGAACAAAAAGTTCAGAACACACTCATTTCTCAATGCTAATCCTCTAACTTTTCTAGGAGCCCTTCCAAAGCTTTCTTCCTACTTGAGCAGGCTTGTAACAGAGACAAAAGGAGAAAGGGGTTCTTCCTTGCACAAGAATATCTGTTCAAAATGCACATTATCTAAGTCTATTTTATATCCAGGTGTTCAGTGCCCTTTTTTTTTCTGCAAGACAACATTAACAAAAGCTAAGTAGTGAACTGCAGATAATGCTCCCCTACATACTTAAACTCTGCAACATTTCTGCGTGAAAGGAGAACTTTTGATTCCCTTCAGCACAGATAATTTACAGGCACTTTAGCCCAGATTATGTAACATTTTTTGGAATGCAAATGTAGGAATTCCCGTTTTGCAGAACATTACAGAGCTACAATCCAGTAGGAAAAGTGTAAAGTATTCCACTGGTGGGGAAATTCTTCTAAAGAAAGCCACGTTCTTGAAGCAGACATGGTCTGATCCTGCTCCAAGTGGGAGCAAGCAGGAGACACACGGCACTTCCCACCCTCCTCACGTTCCCGTGGCCGCTCCAGAAGTTTTGAATTCACAAGGAGAAACAAAATGACAGAAGCCAACCTTGAGTTCCACTCCAGCAGGAACCACGATGGGTCTGAAGGACAGGGAGTGGGGGCAGATGGGGGTGATCATGATGGCAGGGACGTTGGGGTGGATCATGGAGGCTCCGGCCGCGGCGGCGTACGCGGTGCTGCCGGTCGGCGTGGACACAATCACCCCTGGGACAGCAAACAGGCACTGCCATCAGCATTAACAACCAGGGATTGCTCTGGGAGACTCCAGCAAACCCCACTCTCACTCCCAGGGACAGCAAACAGGCACTGCCATCAGCTCTGAGCCAGGGATTGCTCTGAGAGACTCCAACAAAACCCACTCTCACCCCTGGGACAGCAAACAGGCAGTGCCATCAGCATTAACAACCAGGGATTGCTCTGAGAGACTCCAGCAAACCCCACTCTCACCCCTGGGAGAGCAAACAGGCACTGCCATCAGCATTAACAACCAGGGATTGCTCTGGGAGACTCCAACAAACCCCACTCTCACTCCCAGGGACAGCAAACAGGCACTGCCATCAGCTCTGAGCCAGGGATTCCTCTGGGAGACTCCAGCAAACCCCCCTGCCAGCAAAGTGAACCTCTCCACTTGGATTTCACAGCTCAACATACACAAAGTGAGAAACTCCCCTCTGACCCTGCCACGTGGTTTCAGAAGTTGCACACACTTCTGCATCTTGGGTTACACAATTTTGTAATAGTGACTTTCATTTTTTTTCTTTAAGGGTAAGAGCTTTAAAGATTAACTCCTGTTGTTCATGAGTGGAGATTGTTTGCCTTCAGCAAATTCCAGATACCCAGGCCAATCTTTTGTGAGCTATTTCTTGCCCTTAGCCTGAAATATAATACCCCAAAAAAGAGCTACTTGCCCTCACAAGCCCATAAACAAAATCTTTCAGCACCTTAAAGCTTCACTGGGGGAATAAACACACTTATTCTTTGCACACTCGTGTTTGCTGTCAGCAGTGAACAGAGGCTCTGTTTCCATGAGAGAAAATCCCCCAGGAAAACAGAGCAGCCTGCCCCTGAGCTGGGAAAGCTGCAGCAGCACTCACCATCTCCTTGCACCGTGGTTATCAGGTGCCCATCCAGAAACACATCCACGTTGGACAGGTAGGAGGAAGGGCCACGATCCACCACAACTTCATTGAGGACCTGCCACGACACCAAGCATTACCCCAGTCTGCTGCTGCTGTCTTGGCAATGAAATAAATGTCAAAACAAAACATTTTTTCCAGATCTTCTAAATATTCATGCTGATTTAGTACCTGCAAATTAAACTCTCTTTACACTTCTGTCCTATCATGTGCCAGCTGAAGATCTGAGATGTTAAGAATTACTTCCAGGAGTTGGTCACTAACAACGTGCAGGGTTTCTCTTCTCATTTATAAAAATGTTTGGTCTATCTCACTTTAGAACTACTAAATAGAAGGAAGGTTGGACTCAATCTTGGAGATCCTTTTCCAGCCTAAACAATTCTGTGAAATTATTTCTACAGCCAAGTACAAGATGAGCATTTCTGCCTGCACAAACAGGTGCAGCAATTCCTCAGCATGCAGAGCACACTCTGAGTTGGAGCAGCAAGGACCAGCCCAGCACTGCTGGGGGAAGTTTTAATAAAACAAATACCAAGTTACAAACTATACTGGTTCTTTTTGCTTGCTTTGCCCTCTGACCTGATATTGCATAATTTGTTTGCCCACTTCTTTCTCCAGGTTTGCAGACACGACTCCGTTTTCCTCTATCCCGTTCTGGACCGTCGTTTTCTCCCTGTGCTCCTTCACCACCTTCACCTTGAGCCTGCTCCGGAGAACAAGAGCAGCATTGCCTGGAGGGGAAACACAGGGGAAAACACACAAAAATGAGATGCTGGCACAGGAAATAAACCCCAGCAATGACTAACACACTCTGTCAAATGCCATCCATCTATTCCTGAGCTTTCAACATTCCCAGCTTCATTCCCAACATAATTGGCTACACTTGGCTGAAGCTCAAAACTAATTTTTAGCAGCAATGAGCAAAAATCAAAGTCAAATTTCAAGTCAGTCCCTTCCCACTTTTCCTATTATGTACAAAGAAAATTTAAATTTTGTATGGACGTGATTCAGATTGGAAAACACTGCTGGGCTCATGTGATCTTCAGTAAGACAAAAGCTAAGCTTAAAGAAAATTAAAGCATTAGAAGCAAGTATTTAAAGACAACATTCTAGTAATGTGAGTGTTTTATACATCTTTTCAGGAATCTACTTTGGATGCAACTCAAATAACCTCATATTGAAGGAACAAAGAACTTATTTCCTCAAATATTTTATTTGCCTGACTTCTCAGTATTTAAACATTGCACTTGATTTCTATGTTTAGCTGCCATTTAACATAAATTCCACATTATTTTATACTTATTTACTCCACAAAGTTATTTCTTAGCCCTTTTCTTTTACAGAGCAGTACAGAGAGCAGCAGTGGATGGGTCAATGCAATGCAAAACTTCTGTTAAATTAAGATCTATTTCTGTTCATTTCAGATTTCTGTTCATTTCAGATACATTTCTGGAATTTCAAATCTTAAGGGCCAACCTAAAAGAGTTGATTAAGAAAAAGTAACAAACAAACACCACACCTCATCCCCTTAAATTTACCTTCTATAACCTGAGTGACTTGGGACTGAAAATTCTCAAAATTAAATGGAGTAAGAAATCCAAGGGATCCCAGATGAAAAGCCATAACTGGAGGTACACTACCCTATCAATAAAGAAAAGAGTTTTAAAGCTACTCAGTCAAAGCAATTCATACTTCAACTAATTGCCTGTAAATATTGTGACTATTGATGAAACTTCAACTGTGCTTAATAAGAACAACACATTTGACATTATTTTCACAAGGTGAAACAGGCTGGATAAACAAGAAGGGATGAAGAACAAAAGACAAATGCTGAACTCAGCAACAAAAGGGAAAAATAAAGCACTTTTAAATACTTCCAAAAGAAAAGCTGCTAGGTTTATTTCCCATAAGAACCAACCTGGAAAAGTGAAGAAGCATAAAGTAAGGTCCCATCTCCTCCCAGGCATATGATAAAGTCTATCTGATTGGAGATATCATCATAGTCTAGGAGCAACATTGAAATAAAAAGTTTTGAATTAAATTGTGTCCACAATCTTGATTTCCTAACAAAAACCAAGAAGAAAAATGACAATTTGCAGCATGCAAGCATTCCCTCACAAACAGATAAAAAGCACAACTAAGATGTAACAACAAGTGTGTGCAAAAGACACAAAAGTTTTACAAACTTGACCCAACAGCTACGAAAACACCAAGACAAAACCAAAAATACACTCCAACTGTCCTTTCAAGAAATCATTTCCATACCTTCTCTGAAGGTGCAAAATTTCTTCTTCACTGGTCCAAAATTCTCATCATTAGCTATAGCAGGGTCTTCCAATACTTTTTTTTCTACATACACTATCATGTTGTTCTCCTGAAGAGAGAGGAAATAAGCTTGTGAGTGACCTCCTAACAACATATTTGACTCTCTCAATAATTTCCATTAATTTAAGACACATAAATAGTATTTTACAGCAGTTTTCTGCACCTGCTGGGTGTTTGTAATGTGTGGTCTGATCCTAATGAGAATTTTGCAGCATGCATAGACCATTTAATAAATTAAAGCTTGGAATATAGATTACATGAAACATTGCTGTGTTTGCTCAAGGCTTAAGAGTTTAAGCTTTTTATGTCCTGTTCCTGTAATTTAGAACTGTAATTTTAGAATGGAGGTTTTTACTTTACTAGTTTTAGTTTTGAGCTTCATCCTCATCTTAAGCCCTGCAACAAATCTGAGTACATGCAGCGGCAACGGGTGTAAAGATTTGTTTGCACAGCACAATTCTGCACAGAATCAGCAGCTGGAGAGAGCTGAGGTGGAATTTGCATTTTCTCACCTCAGTAAGGTACACACAGAGCTCTTTGAAGGGCTGCAGCAGACTGGCATCACGGATCTTCTTAATCACAAGGACACTCTTGGGAGGTTTGTTCCACGTCAACCGCTGGCTTGCTGGATCCTGAATGTGCCTGGGGGATAAAAAGGCCCAAACATCACCACATTTTGGTGTGACACCTTTGTGATCTGGTAAAAATACATCCTCCAGTGTGGAGGGCACGCAGCCCGACACAGCAGGCAGGGGAAGGCAGTAATTCACACTGCAGTGATGTGCAGGTGATAACCCAGAACTGATCATTCTGGTACCTGGCCCTGTGAACCACCTGTGCCAACAGGGACCTGAACAGAAGCACCACAAAAACTCTCAGATCAACTTCTGACTGACACCACAACGCTGATTTCCTCTTGTTTTGGTGCTGACTCAAAGGAGGAACATGCAATTAGAGGATCTGAAAAAGCCACAACATAATTTTTTCCTCATCCAATACTCTTAAGTCCAACAGCTTAATGTAAATTTAAAATTCATTTGATTTCAGTGCTTACATTTGAGATACAAACACAGCACAAACTAAAGGTTAATGCAGGACTTTAATATCCATAATGCTGACAAGAACCAGAGATTGCAGCACTGAATAAACCCAGAACTAGCACCAACTTCATTCAAACAAAAGCCAGTCTGCCTCTTCAGCTGTACTCACCAATTCCATGCAGTTCTACTGAACGAAAAATTACTCATAACTTGCTTTAAGATCTTCATGTTTCCTTCCAGGGCTCAGGAAAATGCAACAGCTCCAAATAAAATAAAAGGCTGAGGCTTTTATCACTCATTAATAACTGCAACCTCAGAAGAACACATTTTTCTCTGAAAAATGTTTTTTCTTCAATTGAAGATTTCAGTCACTTCTGATAAAAAGTTTTGAGGCTTTACAGGAAAAATCCTGTGTAAAACTTGTATTCCAGATCTTCAAGGCAAGATTTCATATGGAAAATTCCATTAAAAAAAAAAAATAAACAGGTATTTGATTTCCCCTTTGCTCAAAAGCACAAACTCCTGATCCTTTTTTCACTGAGTAGTCTGCTCATCAAAAAACAGGTTTGCAAGTTCTAGAGCTGCTGGTTGTACTCAAAGAGACACCCAACCTTCCCTAACTTAAGCCTGCACATAAAAAAGACAATTTTCTCTTAAAAAAAAAATCCCTCCAGTGAGGAGAGTTTAACAAAATTAAACTATCCACAGCAGAGGAGAAAAAAAAACACCAACAAGGTCTTGCTTGTTTTTAGAAGCCACAAAACCTCGTGTCTAGTAAAAGTAATTTACAATTTGCTTTTCCCTTCAGCAGCCTGAGGGCAGCTCTGCTCCCAGCCCTGCCTGCCCAAGCTTTGCCCTGGCACAATCCCATCCCTGTCCTTATATCCGTGTCCCGGGCCAGCCCCTGGGAGGAGCAATTCCCCCGGTCAGGTGGGTAAACACAACCTGGGCTGGCTTTCAGCTGCACTGCAGCACCCCGGGGCTCTTTACAGCACCCCGGGAGAATGAGGAAGCTCTGAGTTATCAGAGGGAGGGATTTGTGTCACACTTTCCCAGGAAAGGGTTGGATGTCACCAGGAAGGTTACTGACTATGGAGGTAGAGCTTGTATTTAACTGCAAGAGCAAGGAAATAGAACTTTTTTAAAGGGGCAAAAACCACGGAATGGTTTAGGTTGGAAGGGACTTAAAGCCCAGCCAGTCCCACCTTCCACTATCCCAGGTTGCTCCAAGTCCCATCCAACCTGGCCTTGGACACTTCCAGGGATGGGGCAGCCACAGCTTCTCTGGGCACCCTGTGCCAGGGCCACCCCCAAAAATAGGGAGCACTGCCTTGGTTAAACCCTGAAATTCCTCACCTGGCCAAGGCAAGACCCCATTTATTAAGTATGTAACACTTTATGCCACCCAACCTACAAAAATGAAATGTTTATTTGCCCACTAAGCAGAAACCAGCCCTTATTTCCACATTTATCAACAGCCTCAAAGCAAACTTGCCTTAACTGAAAGTGCCACAGATCAAACACAAAAGCTGAAAGTACAAATTCAAACATCGTCACCAAGAGAGGGAGAAGGACTCCCTCAGGTTTCACAGCACACTGAACAGTTCCTCTTCCTCCCCTTGTGCTGCCCAGAATTTTTGTTGGGTTGGAAATATGACAGTTGCCATTTTAGACACCAAACTATGGGCTGCAGACCACGCCAGCTTGGCAAAGCGGCCCTCAGGACAGCAATCAAGCAACATGAAAATCTTGAAATATCAGATAAAATACAAACAGTGCTGATTAGGGGGTGAAAAAAGTGGAATCAGTGGAAAAGCAAACTGGTTTTCTTTCCCACAGAACGAGCACAATGCCACTGATGGGATGAGTACTCACATAATGGTTTTAGGATTCTGCAGCATGCAGGCCTTTGGTCCAAACGTGGTCACGGGGCATGGTCCATGCAAGGAGCGTGTTCTCCTGAGGGCAGAGAAAATAATCAGTGAGTAAAAGAGATGTGATGGCAAACTGGGTCTACCTGGCTGCTCAAACACCAAACCCTCCTTTGAAGCAGCTGCATAAAAGCAATACAGGGCAAAGTGCATTTCTTAAACCTACGTGAGAGGTTCCCAGGCAGGGTAATTTTACAGATTAGCTCTCACATTTCCAATGTCTGCATCAGTTCCTAAGTGACACCAATTTCACTGCTGCAGGCACAAGAACAACACTTTTATTCTGTGTTTCTTGAAGCACTACATCTTATCTAAAGGCACACATTTTTAGAATGACTGAATCTGGTATAAATACAGCTAAAACAGCTCAGTGAGTGCTCCCACCCTCATTAAGGGCAGTAATGAACAGACATTGGGTTTCCCAGTGTGTGCCTTGACAAGCATTTACAAGGAGCACTCCAACACCTTCAGATGTTTTTGGCATGATCAAGTCACAGCAATGTGTGTCTTGGTCATTTGAACACCCTTAATAAATTAATCAAACAAATTCTTCAGCTCTAAGGTACATGGAAATGTGTATCTGCAGCATCAGGCTGCAAATTTGAACAGGTTTTAAAAAAAATGCTATTTCTCCCCATTTATTTCTCTAATAAGATCTTTGTCTTCAAATAAACAGGAGCTCTGAGGTGTCATTTATCCTCAGAATTGAATCCCACCAGGACACAGGGTTACTCCTGGCTCTAGGATGAGATTATCTGGAGCAATCCAGAACTCTTCTGCCTCACCTCCCTCCCACCTCCTCCAGCAAAGCTGGAGCTGGGAGCAAAACTTGCTCAAGTCATGGAACTGTTGAAGCATTATGTGACTGCTGTTAGAATTATTCCATTAAAAAGGAGAGGGAAACATGCCTTTCCTGGGCTTAATTCAATCACATATTGCTTGGCAGTAACAACCATCACTGCAGTGCCTTCCATTGTGTGTTACAAAGCAGCTCAGACCAGCCCGATGACTCACTCCTGGAGCTAAAAAAACCCTCAGAAATCTAATAAAAATCAAAACCAGATCACAGGTTAAACATATCTATATAATTAAGGAACACCAGCACCATCTTATTTGCTCCATGCCTAATAAAATATGCCAGTCTAAGATTTGAATTCCAATAACAAAACCAGAATAATTTTTTTTCCATCTCTAAGTGCAGCCGTGACTAACCAAGTCAGATAAGAGCATTACTAAGTGTTTTATAAAGTTTACCTTATTTATATTAAACAGAAAAATGAGCAAGGAGTGACATAACAAGAGATTAATGTGTGTGCCAATACAGGCAAAGGGATGATAAGTCTCTGCCTACCTGTGAACAATTACCCTTGGAATTAAAGAGTTAAATAACACGCTGGCAGCATCACCTCCCACTTCTTGCTCCACTCCAGCTTCTCCCAGATAAGTGTAATTTTTGCCTTCTCACAACTCAGGTCATTATTTGATGCCACTCCCAATAATTGGCCAAATTCTGTTCCCACGTGAGGCATTAAATATCCACGTCTGACCTTTGTGACATTCCAACAAAGTTTCCTCTGCAAGCTCTAATTAATAACTGGGAAAATAATAAATGATATTTCTCAGGGAAATAAATTTCTCCTGAGATTTCACTTGGTTTTATTAGTGCTCAATAAAGCGTTTGAGCGAACGGAATTTAAAGTTATTCGCAGTCAGGCTGCCCTTGCTAAGAACGAGCAGCAATGCCCTGCAAATTCTACATCTTTTAGGGAAATCTACTTATCAGTTCCCAGCAGCTGGGCAGCTACCTCAAGCTGAACACCACAGAGGAAGCCTGAGAGCAGCACTTCCTGACAGCCTGCAAAATGCCTTGAGACAATTTAGCTCTGAAGTGAAGGCAGCCAGTGAATGACTGCAGAGCATCCTAACGAAGGAAAGGCTCAGAAGCAATTACCCTGATTCAAACCCACAACAGACAGAGCACTTCTGGTTGAAAAAGCAGCTGTTTAGCTAGAAAATAAATACACAAAAATTTAGACCACATGGTCTTCTACGCAGGTTGACTGAAAGGTTTAAGCAGAAAAGGGGAAAACCACCAGTTCTACAGCACGATTTAAACATCAAGTCTTATATATTGGCCATACACACATCACCAGAGCTACAACAGAGCACAGCCCTCAGAAAACACTTTCCAAAAGCATTCGAATTCACTGAACTACACACACAGAGCAAGTGTTTTCCTAACCTTTCAAGGCTTTTAGTTTGCCTCCCTTCACCGCAAAGCCGCCCCCTGAGACCTTCAGCCTCACCCGTATCTGCTCTTGCCTCCCAAGAACATTCCTACCAGCAAAGCAGGAGCTCTGAACAGGAATTCCATCTGCTGAGCAGCTCCTCCGTGGCTCTGCCCGTGCTTTAGGGACGGTCACAGCACAAGGAAGGTGAAGTCCTGCTGTGCCTCCCACAAGATCAAGACACGGCGCTGCCCCTGCCTGCTGTTCAATATTTACAGCGGGTCCAAAGATCACCAAATCAAAAGTTCTATCCACCCTGTCCACATGACAAAAGCCTTGCAATGAGACCAGAAAAGTGGCTCAAAAAAAAATGGGTGTTTCTCACTGCTCTGAAACCATCTGCAAACACAGACTTACTTTTTGTTGCCTCACACGTAACCTAACACAGAGGTTTTTAACACACAGCACTAAAGTTCTGGCTTGAGCTTTTGTAAAAGTCTGAAGAATTGTCTCTGCTGTTGATTGACTGTTTTTTGGAGACTGTGAGCTCTGCAGACACCTGTTCTGACAAGCCATGAGATTTTGATTATGAGTCTGCTCTTAGTCAATATCCTACCTTCACCTCCCCACCTTCGTTTTGAACCTTCTGAGGAGCATTTTAAGAATCCCTCAACACCATATTAAAAAAAAAAAGAAAAATCTAGATAACTTCATATATTTTAGCAACAAGGGGAAGAAGCAGGGGCCTTACCTGAATTCTTTGGTGCTTCCAAGGGCTGGTGAAGCCGACAAACTCCGTGACTTGGCTCGCCCCCGGCTCGTGCTGCCCCACTCCTCATCGTCGTGACACGCCGAGCAGTGGTAGGCAGAGTCTGAGCTCCCATCAGCCTTGCTGGCACACAGCTTCTCCCGACTCATCTCCATCCTGGAACTGAAGGAACCTCAGCCAGAGAGAAATTCAATCCCTGGGATGGAGAGGGAGAGGGAAAATCTCAGTATTCGCAAAGGTAACAGAGCTTTCCTTTAAATTCAAATGACGTTTTCAGCTGGCTCAAAGGAAAACGGAAGCCTTGCTAAAACGATCCCTCTTCTCTCAGTAGATTATATGCTGAACATCAAAAAATTACTGGAATTGTGCTAAACGTGAAGAAATTCCTGGAATTGACCAGAAGATGATCATTGCTGCTGAGATGAGCCGGTGCTTTGAGCCATTTCCCTGCTTTTTTCGGCTCCTGCTCTGTGGTCAGCACTGCTGACCAAGGTGGAGTTTTCCCAGTGCCACCACAGTGGTTTTTATAATTGTTGTTTAGCAATTAAAGTGCTTTAAAGTCCCTGCAAGAAAATCTGGAGGAGCATGCTACACGAAACACAGAGTCTGGGCATCTGGGACGTTCTTCAAGGTAATCAGAAGACCCTGGAATTAAACATGACCAGTGTGTTCCCAGATTGAGAAGAGGCTCGGTACAAAGCTGTTTCAGGACCAGCACAGATTCATGTCTTCAGTTACATAAGAGATAAAATTAATTTCTTTTAGATATTGAAAAGAAAGAAAAGCTTTAAATATGTGCCAAGGAATTAAGGCTCAGGAAAAACTATGAAGTCTCCTATTAGGTGATACATATATTGAGCAGATAAAA
Source organism: Dicrurus megarhynchus (assembly GCA_013399195.1). Lineage (NCBI taxonomy): Eukaryota > Metazoa > Chordata > Aves > Passeriformes > Dicruridae > Dicrurus > Dicrurus megarhynchus. The sequence goes on along the minus strand of VXAD01007707.1, from coordinate 1,193,712 downwards.
TACTCTAAGAGCAAAAAGAGAAAACCCTGTCAAATAATGCAACACAAATAACCTTAATAAACCTCAGCTTTTGAAAGAAAAGAGGTTAATTCCAAGCTGAGGAGAGACAAAAACAAGTTGGAGGACGATACCTAAGTCCTTAACTCATTTTTGACAAACTGGGGGGACGGTCCAAAACAAACAGGACAAAATAAGGACAAATGTGCAGTATTTCAGTTCCACGAACAACCAGCACAAATGAAAGATAAACAGCTGGTTAGAGCACAGCTTTGCAGAAGTACAAAAACCCCCAAAACCAAAACAAACCCCAAACTTGAAGCAGCTGCAGAAGTTCTAGAGATCTCTTGTGCAAGTTCTCATCGTTACTTGAAGCAAGTAGAGAAGAAATCTTATCAGAATAAAAATAGAAGCCAACTTTTAGTGTATGAGCAAACACTAAACTATAAACAAATAGTATCCAAGTGAGTGCAGCCCAGAGGAACAGCACATTCCTCAAGTCAGTTCATTCCAACACAGGGGGAAAAAGTTGGTTCAGTAAAAATCTGCAGATGTTTTTCCAACGGTTTCATCACTTCGGATGAACTTCCCACCTTATCCTGCAGAGAGAGGAACTGAACATTGCTGTAGCCATTAAAATGGACTATGGCTCTGGGAAATCATCCCACAATGAGGATGTCTGGGGGGAAAGTCCCCAGAGGATGGCAAACCCCACAATTTCACCAACTTGTAGACGACAAAACCATCAATAAAACGCAGCTGTAACTTTAGACTCATTACGAAATTAGACAGCACCACCACCTAATCAAATTAGAAAGTACTTTTGCTCCTGCTGTAGCTTAGGCTTACCCAAGGAGAGCACCACTACAAAGAGGTGCAATTACTGCCAGCCATTAATAATTTATAGCATCCTGCCCTTGGAAAGGTATCAGTGTTTACCTGGGGGTTACTCATTGCTGCGTCACCTGTGACCACGACTTGGGAAACTGCCATTGCAACAGACTTGCAATTTTCTCTAGCTAAGATTAGCAAAATGTACCTCTATTTTTAGACAGTTTAAGCTCATATAGAAATTTTGTGCCTGTTGGTTGAGTAAGGGAGGCAGAGAACAATAATTTATGTAATAAGCAACATGTGTTTCCATGTGACTTTGATTGAAGAACGTTCATCTGACAGATGCTGACAGTAAAGAAAATCAGATTAGCACAAAACTGGGAGTAAGAAGTGTGCAGACCTACTAAATACAGCCTAAGAACTTGATATTCCCTCCATGTAATACTTTCCAATTCAGGATGTTGTAACTACAGCTTACACCCTGCACTGTTTAATTAACATTCCCTCACAAGACCTTTATTGAATAAGCAGACTTGACATAAGACAAAACTACCACTGAACAGCTTCCAGGATTGGATCCAAAAAACTTTTAAGCACATGGTAACAAACTAATGAAAAGGCTGCTCTGTTTTAAATCATGTCCAAAATAAAAACAACACAAGAAAAACAAGTATTTCAATGTCCAACACGGCAGAATGAAGGACAGCTGAGAAAGTGTCAACATCTAACAACACATATCTGTGATGGTGACACAGCAGCCAGGTGAATCACCTGTCACACGTATCCAGCTCCAGTTTTATTGTAGTTTCCCATTTTCTATTTCACTGAATGTTCCCCTGAACCAGAACTTCCAAGGGTTTCATCAAACCACCTTTATACAACCCCGTGACATCCCCAAAAGGAGCACAGCGCTGCAAATCACCAAGGGATTACATTTATTTTATAACGACCGTGTCTGTAAGCTGTTATTTCGTAACAAACTTCTCCTGTCAAACGCCCTGCCCTAAATCATCCTGGTTAAAGGATTACTGCAGGGTCCATCCTGACAAAGTCCTCACAGTATTTTTTTTAACCCACCTCCAAGTCTGCAGCATTTGTACTGATTTCTTAGAAACTGCAACAGTCATTCAAAGCTCCTTTTGTACTTTATTATCAATTTTCTCTTGGAGCATAAGAGGATAATGTTCCATCCAAAACTGGTACCTCTTGTCCCATTGCTACAAAGCACTGTGTGCTTGATTGCTCTGCTCTGTGGAGCTTTGTTTCTGTTGTATTTTGCTGAAGAAAGCACTCCAGCAGAGGTTACACGCCTGTACCTCCATCCCTAAGGCCCTAAACCCCCTCTCACACACACAAAAAAGAAGGAACAACTCTATCGCACAGACAAAGCTCGGTTTAGTTCAGAACTTCCTATTCCAGTGTGCCTGAACAAAACCAAAACCCCTATTAAAACCCGGCAGTCTGACAGCAGTTGCAAATTCAGGTTTTGATTACACACCCAAATGCTATTTCCACCAAAAACCAGACAGCATGACCATCACGTGTCCACGGCCCAGGCAAAACAAATCCATTTGTTAACCCTTCCTCTCGGGAACCCCACCACGCATGGGGCACGAACCACCCAAAGGCAGGGCCGGACCCTCAGCGGGCAAACAGCGGGGCCGGCCCGTTATCCCTGCGGGAAGCATCCGGCCCCGGCGCTGCCCACGGGCACCCCTCCGGGGTTTGCCGGAGCCAGCCCCGAGCCCGCGGACGAACCGAGATGCGGGCACTTGGGACGGCGGCCCCGGCGGGGACAGGCACCGGGGAGAGGACACAGGGACAGGCGCCGGGGACAGGCACCGGGGGGACACAGGGACACGCACCGCGCTCACGCAGCGGGGACACACACGCGCAGCGGGGACACCCGCACCGCTCCCTCCCTCCCTCCCTCAGGGCCGCCCGTCCCGGCCGCGCTGCCCTCCGCGGCTCCCCGACTCACGGCGTCCCTCAGGGCCGAGCCCCGCGGCGGAGCTGGCGGCGCTGGCGGCGGCGGGCGCTGTGAGGGGCGCGGGGCCGGCGGGCCCT